>JARQOC010000010.1:154855769-155406880 GCA_033576535.1 Allobates femoralis
TTGTGTATTTTACTTCTGAGGCCAAACTATTATTTTGGCTTTTCTGTCCTGTTATTTTCATAAGTACTTTTATGTAGCCCTTTAACTCTAAATGTGGCTTCTAATGTGAGGATGGCACAGTAATGGCAGGGTTAACTTTACTCAGAACTTTTCTCAGATTGAGGCAGACAATTATAGTGGTCATAATTTTGAGGATACAAGTAATGGTTACACAACAGAATGTAGACTCTGAAACCGCTGGTGCACAAGAATAGGAAGAGTTTATAGGCTTGACAGTTGCAGTACATGGAGGCACAGAACATGTTGGCTTTACGTCTAATTGGCAGAGAGCTTGGTGGTTGTACTACTAAATGCTACAAAGCACTTTTTTTTTTTTTTACTAAATGACTTAGAGCTTGATGATTTTACTGCTAAAAACTAGAGAGCACAGCAGTCTTACTATAAAAGCTCCAGAGCTCAGCAGTCTTACTATAAAAGCTCCAGAGCTCAGCAGTCTTATAAAAGCCACAGAGCTCAGCAGTCTTACTATAAAAGCTCCAGAGCTCAGCAGTCTTACTATAAAAGCTCCAGAGCTCAGCAGTCTTACTATAAAAGCTCCAGAGCTCAGCAGTCTTACTATAAAAGCTCCAGAGCACAGCAGTCTTACTATAAAAGCTCCAGAGCTCAGCAGTCTTACTATAAAAGCTCCAGAGCTCAGCAGTCTTACTATAAAAGCTCCAGAGCTCAGCAGTCTTATAAAAGCCACAGAGCTCAGCAGTCTTACTATAAAAGCTCCAGAGCTCAGCAGTCTTACTATAAAAGCTCCAGAGCTCAGCAGTCTTACTATAAAAGCTCCAGAGCACAGCAGTCTTACTATAAAAGCTCCAGAGCTCAGCAGTCTTACTATAAAAGCTCCAGAGCTCAGCAGCCTTACTATAAAAGCTCCAGAGCTCAGCAGTCTTACTATAAAAGCTCCAGAGCTTAGCAGTCTTACTATAAAAGCTCCAGAATTCAGCAGTCTTACTATAAAAGCTCCAGAACTCAGCAGTCTAAGAGCCACAGAGCTCAGCAGTCTTACTATAAAAGCCACAGAGCTCAGCAGTTTTACTATAAAAGGCACAGAGCTTAGTAGTTTTACTATAAGGGTATGTGCCCACAGGACTTTTTTAAGCAGTCCTGAACGCAGCAAAGACTGAGGATCCTAGAGCTCTTGACAGGAGATTAGCTATGATCTTGTCTGCGTTTTTTTTGTGCGTTTTTACTGCGTTTTTGATACCTGCGTATTTTACACTGACTTTAGCAAAAACGCAGGAAAATAATTAACATGTCAATTCTTTCCCATCCACACCAAAAACGCAGGTATTTGACAGTTCTTGACACTTACAAAACCAATGTGTGGGCACAGCGTTTCTGTGAAACACATTGCTTTTGCTGGGAATCAAAACCGCAGGAACAAATTAGCATACATTACCATAAAACCAATGGTAAACCGCAGGCAGAAACCGCAGCAAAAGCATCCTGTGGGCACATACCCTTACTATGAAGGGCACATAGCTCAGTAGTCTTACTCTAAAAGGCACAGAACTTGATAGTCTTAGTCTAGCTTCACATTTCAGGACGGTTACGTTGCTTCCCATGCACATGCGCAGCCGCAGGTGAAAACGCATGCGAACGCGTGTAAACGTTGCATTTTACATACGCATGCGCATAGCTTTGCGCACGCAGGTCCGCAACGTTCACATGCTTTTGTCTGCGTTTTGAGCCTTGCGCATGCGTTTTCCATCTGCATGGTTCGCTAAACTCATGGGCGGAGATTATGCTGGACGCCAAAAACTCTTTTTGAGCATGCGCACTAAGGTGTCCGCATGCTTTTCATCCGCAGGTGTGCGCAAAACCATCCGCATGCGTACAGTCTCATAGGGGCTAATGTTAATTGTATCCGCAGCGTGCGCATGCGGACACTTGCATTTTTTTGGATGCGCCGAAAAATGCTACAAGCCGCGTTCCCTGGCGGCATCAAATCTTCTTCTCCATCCGCATGCATATAGTTACAGACATCACAAAGCATCCACTGACCTTGTTGAGAACAGTGGAGGATAACACTGCGGGCACCAGTTAAAGCACTCAAACACAGTGAAACCCAAGGTGCATTGCTCCCTAGAATTTGAATATGCAGATGAAGTCCATGGAGCCTCAGTTAAGAGTCTACAACATGGACACCAGCCAGTTATCCCACCAGGGAAGGACCTAGCCCAGGGTATTAGTAGCCCTTAAGTCACTATCCAGCCCTTGCGAGCTTGAAGATTTGGCCAGGGGTTTACCATGGACTAGGTATCCAACCACAGACAGCTGTTTTGGGGTTGTTGCCCCTCATCAGTGTGGCGCAGGAATCTGGCTGGGTGGAAGCAATGCATATGCATATAGTTACGCAGCTGAACGCGAACGAACGTGGCTATGTGCGGATGACTGCGCATCCCATGTTAAAGATAGGTGCACAATCCGCATGCGGATTTCGGGACACAGAGCCGCACCGTCCGCGGCGCAAACGTCCTGAAATGTGAAGGCACCCTTAGGGTGCGGCTCTGTGTCCCGAAATCCGCATGCGGATTGCGCACCTATCTTTAACATGGGATGCGCAGTCATCCGCACATAGCCACGTTCGTTCGCGTTCAGCTGCGTAACTATATGCATGCGGATGGAGAAGAAGATTTTATGCCGCCAGGGAACGCGGCTTGTAGCATTTTTCGGCGCGTCCAAAAAAATGCAAGTGTCCGCATGCGCACGCTGCGGATACAATTAACATTAACCCCCTATGAGACTGTACGCATACGGATGGTTTTGCGCACACCTGCGGATGAAAAGCATGCGGACACCTTAGTGCGCATGCTCAAAAAGAGTTTTTGGCGTCCAGCATAATCTCCGCCCATGAGTTTAGCGAACGCATGCAGATGGAAAACGCATGCGCAAGGCTCAAAACGCAGACAAACGCATGTGAACGTTGCGGACCTGCGTGCGCAAAGCTATGCGCATGCGTATGTAAAACGCAATGTTTACACGCGTTCGCATGCGTTTTCACCTGCGGCTGCGCATGTGCATGGGACGCAACGTAACCGTCCTGAAATGTGAAGCTAGACTTACTATAAAAGGCACTAAGCTCAGCAGTCTTGCTATAAAAGCCACATAGCTCATAAGTCTTATGCTATAAGGCACAGAACTCAGCCGTCTGACTATAAAAGCCACAGAGCCCAGCAGCCTTACTATGAAAGCCACAGAGCTCAGTAGTTTCACTATGTAAGCAACAGAGCTCAGCAGTCTTACTATAAAAGCCACACAACTGAGCAGTCTTACTATAAAAGGCACAGAGCTCAGGAGTCTTACTATGAAAAGGCACAGAACGTAGCAATCTTATATATAAAACCCGAAGGCCACTTCCGGGCAATCCAGCCAACTTCCGTGATGGCCTGTGCCCTGTGTAAAACACCGGAACCGGAAGTAGCAGACCCACGAGCGGTCAAAACAGCACAGCGGCTCGCGGTGGGCGCTAAAGCGCCACCACTCGCCGCTATCCTGCCACCGGCCCCGCACTGAGCCCCGTGTGCAGCCGCCGCTATCCTGCCACCGGCCCCGCACTGAGCCCCGTGATGCAGCCTCCGTCTCCTCTGCACCGGCCCGCAACTGAGCCCGGTGCAGCTCGCTCTCCACTGCCACCGGCCCCGCACTGAGCCCGTTGCAGCCTCCGCTCTCCTCTGCCACCGGCCCCGCACTGAGCCCCGTGTGCAGCCTCCGCTCATCCTCTGCCACCGGCCCCGCACTGAGCCCCGTGTGCAGCCTCCGCTCTCCTCTGCCCCCGCCCCGCACTGAGCCCCGTGTGCAGCCTCCGCTCTCCTCTGCCCCGGCCCCGCACTGAGCCCCGTGTGCAGCCTCCGCTCTCCTCTGCCCCCCCACCCTCCGCTCTCCTCTGCCCCCCCACCCTCCGCTCTCCTCTGCCCCCCCAGCCTCCGCTCTCCTCTGCCCCCCTGCAGCCTCCGCTCTCCTCTGCCCCGTGCAGCCTCCGCTCTCCTCTGCCCCCCGTGCCAGCCTCCGCTCTCCTCTGCCCCCCGTGCAGCCTCCGCTCTCCTCTGCCCCCCGTGCAGCCTCCGCTCTCCTCTGCCCCCCGTGCAGACTCCGCTCTCCTCTGCCCCCCGTGCAGCCTCCGCTCTCCTCTGCCCCCCGTGCAGCCTCCGCTCTCCTCTGCCCCCCGTCCAGCCTCCGCTCTCCTCTGCCCCCCGTCCAGCCTCCGCTCTCCTCTGCCCCCCGTCCAGCCTCCGCTCTCCTCTGACCCCCGTGCAGCCTCCGCTCTCCTCTGCCCCCCGTGCAGCCTCCGCTCTCCTCTGCCCCCCGTGCAGCCTCCGCTCTCCTCTGCCCCCCGTGCAGCCTCCGCTCTCCTCTGCCCCCCGTGCAGCCTCCGCTCTCCTCTGCCCCCCGTGCAGCCTCCGCTCTCCTCTGACCCCCCGTGCAGCCTCCGCTCTCCTCTGACCCCGTGCAGCCTCCGCTCTCCTCTGACCCCCGTGCAGCCTCCGCTCTCCTCTGACCCCCGTGCAGCCTCCGCTCTCCTCTGACCCCCGTGCAGCCTCCGCTCTCCTCTGACCCCCGTGCAGCCTCCGCTCTCCTCTGACCCCCATGCAGCCTCCACTCTCCTCTGCCCCCCAGCCTCCGCTCTCCTCTGCCCCCCCAGCCTCCGCTCTCCTCTGCCCCCCAGCCTCCGCTCTCCTCTGCCCCCCAGCCTCCGCTCTCCTGCCTCCGCTCTCCGCCTCCGCTCTCCTCTGCCCCCCCAGCCTCCGCTCTCCCTCCGCCCTCCTCTGCCTCCGCCTCCTCCGCCCTCCTCTGCCTCCGCTCTCCTCCGCCCTCCTCTGCCTCCGCTCTCCTCTGCCTCCGCTCTCCCCTGCTCCGCTCTCCCCTGCCCCCTCTCCTCTACCCCCAGCCTCCGCTCTCCCTGCCCTCCAGCCCCCCTCCGCTCTCACCCTGAGCCACTGAGCCACCGCGCAGTGCTGGCCACTGAGCCACCGCGCAGTGCTGGCCACTGAGCCACCGCACAGTGCTGGCCACTGAGCCACCGCGCAGTGCTAACCACTGAGCCACCGCGCAGTGCTAACCACTGAGCCACCGCGCAGTGCTAACCACTGAGCCACCGCGCAGTGCTAACCACTGAGCCGCTGTATACTGTGCTACCCACAGAGCCGCTGTATACTGTGCTACCCACAGAGCCGCCTGTATACACACAATTCATTTCACCGCACTCCTGTAACTATTAGTAAATAAACTATATATGGATTCTAGACTACCCGATTCTTTAGAATCGGGCTGCCATCTAGTCTTATTATAAAAGGCACAGAGCTCAGGAGTCTTACTATGAAAAGGCACAGAACATAGCAGTCTTATTATAAAAGGCACAGAGCTCAGGAGTCTTACTATGAAAAGGCACAGAACGTAGCAGTCTTATTATAAAAGCTACACAGCTGAACAGTCTTGCTATAAAAGGATGTGTACACAGGAGAACGGGTGGATAGGAGTCCGCGCTGCCAAGCAAGATATGGATGTCTGAGTCGGTCCAAGTAGTTCAAACAACTTTATTAGCCTCAACGCGTTTCGTTTATCTCCTGATGAAATGTGCAATAAGTGCATGAAACGCGTTGATGTTAATAAAATAGTTTGAACTACTTGGACTGACTTGGACATCCATATCTTGCTCTGCAGCGCAGACTCCTATCCACCCGTTCTCCTGTGTACACATGGCTTTAGTCTCCATTGGGTGGCTCGCAGAAGCCTGGTTTCATCAGTGGTTGTGTCTTACACAACCTTACAAGGTAAGTGGTCTTGAACCATACTCTACCTATCCAATATTGTGGATAAGACCCTATTTGCGCTTGTCTTTCCTTTCTAGCTTTTCTTTTGCTTTAAAAGGCACAGAACTCAACAGTCTAACTATAAAGGCCATAGAGCTTAGCAGTCTTACTATAAAAGGCACAGAGCTTAGCAGTCTTACTACAGTCATGGCCAAAAGTTTTGAGAATGATACAAATATTAATTTTAACAAAGTCTACTGCTTCAGTTTTTCTAATGGCAATTTGCATATACTCCAGAATGTCATAAAGAGTGATCAGCTTAACAGTAATTACTTGCTAAGTCAATATTTGCCTAGAAAATGAACTTTAACCCCCAAAACACATTTCAACATCATTGCAGTCCTGCCTTAAAAGGAGCAGCTAACATTGTTTTAGTGATTGTTCCATTAACACAGGTGTGGGTGTTGATGAGGACAGGGCTGGCGATCAGTCATGATTAAGTAAGAATGACACCACTGGACATTTTAAAAGGAGGATGGTGCTTGGTATCATTGTTTCTCTTCAGTTAACCATGGTTATCTCTAAAGAAACACGTGCAGTCTTCATTGTACTGCACAAAAATGGCCTAACAGGGAAGAGTATTGCAGCTAGAAAGATTGCACCTCAGTCAACAATCTATCGCATCATCAAGAACTTCAAGGAGAGAGCTTCCATTGTTGTCAAAAAGGCTCCAGGGCGCCCAAGAAAGACCAGCAAGCGCCAGGACCATATCTTAAAACTGTTTCAGCTGCGGGATCGGACTACCAGCAGTGCCGAGCTTGCTCAGGAACGGCAGCAGGCTGGTGTGAGTGCTTCTGCACGCACTGTGAGGCGGAGACTCTTTGAGCAAGGCCTGGTTTCAAGGAGGGCAGCAAAGAGGCCACTTCTCTCCAGAAAAACCATCAGGGACCGACTGATATTCTGCAAAAGGTACAGGGAGTGGACTGCTGAGGACTGGGGTAAAGGTACGAGGGAGTGAGGACTGCCGAGGATTGAGGAGGGAAAGGTACAGGGAGTGGACTGCTGAGGACTGGGGTAAAGGTACAGGGAGTGGACTGCCGAGGACTGGGGGAAAGTCATTTTCTCTGATGAATCCCCTTTTCGATTGTTTGGGACATTTGGAAAACAGCTTATTCAGAGAAGAGGTGAGCCATACCACCAGTCTTGTCTTATATCAACTGTAAAGCATCCTGAAACCATTCATGTGTGGGGTTGCTTTTCAGCCAAGGGAATCGGCTCACTAAAGTCTTGCCTAAAAACACAGCCATGAATAAAGAATGGTACCAGAATGTCCTCCAAGAGCAACTTCTCCCAACCGTCCAAGAGCAGTTTGGCGCCCAGCAATGCCTTTTCCAGCATGATGGAGCACCTTGCCATAAAGCAAAGGTGATAACTAAATGGCTCAGGGAACAAAACAGAGATTTTGGGTCCATGGCCTTGGAAACTCCCCAGATCTTAATCCCATTGAAAACTTGTGGTCAATCATCAAGAGACGGGTGGACAAACAAAAACCAACAAATTCTGGCAAAATGCAAGCATTGATTATGCAAGAATGGACGGCTATCAGTCAGGATTTGGTCCAGAAGTTGATTGAGAGCAGCCAGGGAGAATTGCAGAGGTCCTGAAGAAGAAGGGTCAACACTGCAAATATTGACTTGCTGCATTAACTCATTCTAACT
Organism: Allobates femoralis; assembly: GCA_033576535.1. Taxonomy (NCBI): domain Eukaryota; kingdom Metazoa; phylum Chordata; class Amphibia; order Anura; family Aromobatidae; genus Allobates; species Allobates femoralis. The sequence goes on from JARQOC010000010.1 coordinate 154,863,289, forward strand.
GTCAATATAACCTTTTGGTACTCATAATATGATTGAAATTATATTTCTGTATGTGATATAAACATCAGACAAACACAAATAAAAACCAGAGGACAGCAGATCATGTGAAAATTTCATTTTGGTGTCATTCTCAAAACTTTTGACTGTATACAAGGCACAGAGCTTAGCAGTCTACTCGGTTACTATATAAAGGGCACAGAGCTTAGCAGTCTTACTATAAAATGCACATAGCTCAGCAGTCTTACTATAAAGGGCACAGAGCTTAGCAGTCTTACTATAAAAGGCACAGAGCTTGGCAGTCTTACTATAAAATGCACATAGCTCAGCAGTCTTACTATAAAGGGCACAGAGCTTAGCAGTCTTACTATAAAAGGCACAGAGCTTGGCAGTCTTACTATAAAAGGCACATAGCTCAGCAGTCTTACTATAAAAGCACAAGAGCTTATCAGTCTTACTATAAAAGGCACAGAGCTTAGCAGTCTTACTATAAAAGGCACAGAGCTTGCAGTCTTACTATAAAATGCACATAGCTTAGCAGTCTTACTATAAAAGGCACAGAGCTTGGCAGTCTTACTATAAAAGGCACAGAGCTTGGCAGTCTTACTATAAAAGGCACAGAGCTTGGCAGTCTTACTATAAAAGGCACAGAGCTTAGCAGTTCTTAACTATAAAAGCCACAAGTTGCTTAGCAGTCTTACTTAAAAGGCACAAGTTCGGCACTCTACGCAGTCTTACTTATAAGGAAGAGATCAGCAGTCTTATACTTTGAGGAGTGGAGATGAAGCGATCATAACCCTCTCTCGGAGCTGAATGTAGCTCATGACCCTCTCTCAGAGCTGAATGTGGGCTCATGACACTCTCTCAGAGCTAAGTATGGTCACGACCCTCTCAGAGCTGGATGTAATTCAACCCTCAGAGCTTGGATGTAACTCAACCCTTCTCAGAGCTTAATGTGGTTCCGACCCTCTCAAAGCTAAATGTGGTTCGCGACCCTCTCAAGCTGAAGTGGTTTCGACCTTTTGAATTGAATGTGGCTCATGACTATCTCTCAGCTGAATGTGGCTCGCAACCCTCTCTCAGAGCTGAAAGTGATTCATGACCTTCTCTGAGAGCTGAGTGTGACTCGAGACCCTCTCTCAGAGCTGAATGTGGTTCACGACCCACTCTCAGAGCTGAATGTGACTCGTGACCCTCTCTCAGAGCTGAATGTGGTTCACGACCCTCTCTCAGAGCTGAATGTGACTCGTGACCCTCTCTCAGAGCTGAATTGTGCTCTCATGTGACCTGACCCCTCTCAGAGCTGAAGTGTCTCAGACTTCAGAGCTAGTGCTCACTAGCCTCTTTAGAGTTGAATGTGATTCGTCACCCTCTCTCAGAGGTGGATGTGACTCGTGACCCTCTCTGAGATCTGAGGGGAGCCTTAATAAAGGTCTGTTGAAAAACCATCCCTGTGCCTGAGCGCCTCCAAATGACTGCTTACAGTTTGTTTACCTTTTAATATAAATCTCTCTATGAGGGTAAAGCGGCGAGGAGCAGCTAGGCGCAGAGTGCAGCTTAACGTGAGGACCTGGTGTCGCCTGGCAACAGGAGCTTTAACTTAAGGACCTGCGGTGACGTGACCGGATGCTCGGAGCCCCCGGAGCATGCGTTGTGCGGATGAGCTAGAGCCTGTGAAGGGCACCTTATCAAGTGTATTACCGGGTGAGTGGCCACCTATTAGTACGCCACGCTAAATAAAGCCCCCCTGGTAACCGCACTATTGTGACCCTTTCTCTCTCTTTTCTCTTGCATGAGATCTGAATATGGCTCCCAACCCCCTCTCAGAGCTGGATGTGGCTCGCAACCCTCTCAGAGCTGGATGTGGCTAGTGACCTTGTTTCAGAGCTGAATGTATCTCGGGGCCCTTCTCTCAGAGCTGAATGTGGCTCATGAACCTCTCTCAGAGCTCAATGTGGCTCACGACCCTCTTTCAGAGCTGAATGTGGCTCACAACCCTCTTTCAGAGCTGAATGTGGCTCACGACCCTCTCTCAGAGCTGAATGTGGCTCACGACCCTCTCTCAGAGCTGAATGTGGCTCTCAACCCTCTCCCAGAGCTTAATGTGCCTCACAATGCTCTCTCAGAGCTGAATGTGCCTCATTACCCTTTCTCAGAGCTGAATGTGGCTCACAATGCTCTCTCAGAGCTGAATGTGGCTCGTGACCCTTTCTCAGAGCTGGATATGACTTAAACCTCTCTAAGAGCTGGATGTGACTCACAAGCTTATCTCAGAGCTTGATGTGGTTTGCAACCTTCTCAGAGCTGAATGTGGCTCACCACCTTCTCTCAGAGCTGAATGTGGATCGCGACCCTCTCTTGAGATCTGAATGTGGCTAAAGACCATTTCTCAGAGCTGGATGTGACTCATGACCCTCTCTCAGAGCTGGATGTGGCTCACAACCCTCTCTCAGAGCTGAAAGTGGCTTGCGACCCTCTCTCAGAGCTGAAAGTGGTTCACAAACCTCTCTCAGAGCTGAAAGTGGCTTGCGACCCTCTCTCAGAGCTGAATGTGGCTCGTGACCCTCTCTCAGAGCTGAATGGGGCTCGCGACCCTTTCTCAGTGCTGAATTTGGCTCACAACCCTCTCTTAGAGCTGGATGTGGCTCATGACGCTCTCTCAGAGCTGAATGTGACTCATGACTCTCTCTCAGAGCTGAATGTGTCTCACAACCCTCTCTTAGAGCTGGATGTGGCTCATGGCCCTCTCTCAGAGCTGAATGTGGCTCATGACCCTCTCTCAGAGCTGGATGTGACTCGTTATCCTCTCTCAGAGCTGGATGTGACTCATGACCCTCTCAGATCTGAATGTGGCTCGCGACCCTCTCACAGAGCTGAATGTGGATCACAACCGCCTCTCAGAGCTGAATGTTTCTTGCAACCCTCCTCAGAGCTGAAAATGGCTCACAACCCTCTCAAAGCTGATTGTGGCTCACGATTCTCTCAGAGCTTGATGTGGCTCATGACCCTCTCAGAGCTGAATGTGGCTCACCACCTTCTGTCAGAGCTGAAGGTGGCTGACTACACTCTTTGAAATCTGAATGTGACTCACGACCCTCTCTCAAAGCTGAATGTGGCTCACGACCCGCTCTCAGAGCTGAATGTGGCTCACGACCCCTCTCAGAGCTGAATGTGGCTTACGACCCTCTCTCAGAGTTAAATGTGGCTCACGACCCTCTCTCAGAGCTGGATGTGGCTCACGACCCTCTCTCAGAGCTGAATGTGGCTCACCACCTTCTCTCAGAGCTGAATGTGGTTCACAACCCTCTCTCAGAGCTCAAAGTGGCTCATGACCATCTCCCAGAGCTGGATGTGACTCATGACCCTATCAGAGCTGAATGTGGCTTACGATCCTCTCTCATTGCTGATTGTGGCTCATGACCCTCCCTCAGATCTGAATGTGGATCACAAGCCCCTCTCAGAGCTGAATGTTTCTTGCAACTATCTCAGAGCTGAATGTGGTTCACAGCCCTTTCTCAGAGCTCAAAGCGGCTCATGACCATCTCTCAGAGCTGGATGTGACTCATGACCCTATCAGAGCTGAATGTGGCTTACGATCCTCTCTCATTGCTGATTGTGGCTCATGACCCTCCCTCAGATCTGAATGTGGATCACAAGCCCCTCTCAGAGCTGAATGTTTCTTGCAACTATCTCAGAGCTGAATGTGGTTCACAGCCCTTTCTCAGAGCTCAAAGCGGCTCATGACCATCTCTCAGAGCTGGATGTGACTCATGACCCTATCAGAGCTGAATGTGGCTTACGATCCTCTCTCATTGCTGATTGTGGCTCATGACCCTCTCTTAGAGCTGGATGTAACTCGTTACCCTCTCTGAGTTGAATGTGGCTCATGACCCTCTCTCAGAGCTGAAAGTGGCTCACAACCCTCTCAGAGCTGATTGTGGCTCACGACCCTCTCTTAGAGCTGGATGTAACTCGTTACCCGCTCTCAGAGTTGAATGTGGCTCAAGACCTTCTCTCAGACCTGAATGTGCCTCACAACTTTGTCTCATAGCTGAACGTGGCTCATAACCCTCTCTCTCAGAGCTGAATGTGTCTTACGACCCTCTCTCTGAGCTGGATGTGCCTCACGACCCGCTCAGAGCTGGATGTCGCTGGCGACCCTTTCTCAGAGCTGAATGTGACTCACGACCTTATCTCAGAGCTTCATGTGGCTCATGACCCCTGTCAGAGCTGAAGGTGGCTGACAACAGTCTGAAATCTGAATGTGACTCGCGACCCTATCTCAGAGCTGGATGTGGCTGGTGACCCTCTCTTAGAGCTGAATGTGACTCACGACCCTCTCTCAGAGCTAAATGCGACTCACGACCCTATTTCAGAGCTTGATGTGGCTCATTACCCTCTCAGAGCTGAATGTGGCTCACCACCTTCTGTCAGAGCTGGATGTGTCTCACGACCCTCTCTCAGAGCTGGATGTGACTCAAGACCCTATTTCAGAGCTTGATGTGGCTCATTACCCTCTCAGAGCTGAATGTGGTTCATCACCTTCTGTCAGAGCTGAAGGTGGCTTACAACTCTCTTTAAAATCTGAATGTGACTCATGACCCTAACTCAAAACTGAATGTGGCTCACCACCCTCTCTCAGAGCTGAATGTGGCTCACCACCCTCTCTCAGAGCTGAATGTGGCTCACCACCCTCTCTCAGAGCTGAATGTGGCTCACGACCCTCTCTCAGAGCTGAATGTGGCTCACCACCTTCTCTCAGAGCTGAATGTGGCTCACGACCCTCTCTCAGAGCTGAATGTGGCTCACGACCCTCTCTCAGAGCTAAATGTGGCTCACGACCCTCTCTCAGAGCTGAATGTGGCTCACCACCTTCTCTCAGAGCTGAATGTGGCTCACGACCCTCTCTCAGAGCTGAATGTGGCTCACCACCCTCTCTCAGAGCTGAATGTGGCTCACGACCCTCTCTCAGAGCTGAATGTGGCTCACCACCTTCTCTCAGAGCTGAATGTGGCTCACCACCCTCTCTCAGAGCTGAATGTGGCTCACGACCCTCTCTCAGAGCTGAATGTGGCTCACGACCCTCTCTCAGAGCTAAATGTGGCTCACAACCCTATCTCAGGGCTAGATGCGGCTTTTAAGGTCAGAAAGGTTGGGGCCACTGATCTACACTCTAGATTGTGAAAGAACTCCTACCTCATGAGTTTCTCCAAAACTACAGGACACAGATCTGTAACAGAATGCTGCTTACACGTTTGGGATGGCCTTAGTTTTTCCCTGGACTATACATCCATGATGATATAAATTCTGACATTAGTCATTCTTTAATATGTTCTAGCATTGTTATTTATTCTTATTTCTCCTCTACTACCCTATCATTTCAGTGCCCTCTGGCCCAGCACTAGTTTTTGGTGAAAGCTGGGTGGCGATGTTAGACCCTAGCGCATAGTTTAAGGGTCTGTGGTCATGTCAGTGACTGGAATTTGGGTTCTCATGCATTATACATCTAATTTCCTACTGCAGGCCCACAAAATGCACGAGCCGTGCCAACTTTTTTTTCTTCACTCAACATAGTTGGGACTCTAAATTGAGGCCATTCCCATGCTCATCCCACAAAGGCTTTCATCTTTCCTAACCGCAGGCTACGCAAAGGCGCCTTTGGTTTAAGAAGCAGCATAACAAAATATGTTTTCCTAATTCCTTAAACATTAGGACAAGCGATCTCTGTGCCACTGCCCTCTCCCTTCCAAGCTCTACGCCTATAGTTCTGTAGTCGTTTTCTTCATTTCTTTCTTTTTTTTTTAGCATTGAATTCACTACTGAGAAATGTTACTGATGTTGTCATCGTAGATTAATGTAAAACTTATTTACAACATGAGTAATAGATCAGGTGTCCTCGTCTGTAATACCCAAGTCCCCCTTCCAGGGGTCGGTGTTACCGCTATCTGTATTGCTGTGATAACGGCAGATTTTAGGAGTACCTGTTGGTTCAGGCTCCTCCTGACATATGTTGACATTTTTACCAGTTTTAACCTCATAAAAAACTTTGGAATAACACTATAATCATCTGTATTGAATCAACCATTATAGCATTTAGCAGAGAACTCCATAATCTCAATGCTCTTACAGTAAAGCATCACTATCTGTTCTGTGGGTTACATTTTCTTTCTTCTACTCGTAGACAATTACCTCTTGTCATTAAAGACAAAATGATTTCTGTTCTGTGCATTTACACATTTGTACATTGATCTCGCCTGGGCCGGCCTTTTATATGTTAGGTTTTACGAATATCAGTATAACATTTGCTTTTTGGATTGGTGTCCTGTGCTCAGTAATTGTGCAATCAATGGGCATCGGTCAACAGATTTTTGCTGTGTCATCTGAGAGCAGCAGGTTGGAGGTGCAAATTGAGTCTGTGGAGCCTCGGTTAGGAGTCTCAAACACAGGCTAGCAGATACCCTCCAGGGAAGGACCCAGCCAAGGGGTGGCTCCTTGCGGAGAACACCATAACCACCATATTAAGTGGCCCTTTCAGTCAACATCCAGCTCTTTTGCAAGATTAGAGATAAGACAAGGGAATACCAAGGCCAGGTATCCATCCACAGACAGCTGTTTCGGGGTGTTGCCCCTCATCAGTGTGGAGTAGGATTCTGGCTAGGTGGAGGGGCAGAGACCTTGTTTCCAGCTGTCACTGATCTGTGTGTTGTTGTTTCAATAAAATTAGTATTGCCTTGTGGAAATGAGAATAAAGCTGATCCTCTACAGTGTGATAAGCCTTGAGATATTTGTAGACAGCCATTAAGTCACCTATCAGATTAAACAATTCCAGATCCTGTCAGCGTTCCTCATAGGACATGATTTGCAGATCGGTCACCGTTCTGGTAACTCTTCTTGAACTTGCTCCAGTGTGTTGATGTCTTTTTTGGTGCTCAGAGCTGGACACAGTATTCAGATGAGGTCTGAATGATATGCCCTTTGCCACCAGGAGGTGAGACGAGGTGAATAAACAATGAGAAACCAATTATAGATAGGCATCTTTAGAAGTCATATAAATCCCGTATTAGGTCTGCTACATGATTTTCTCTATTTTTAGTATTTAGTATCATCTTTTTAATTAAATCTGTCAGTACAAAGCAAACCGATATTGCTGTATTGCTGTTTCTCATGCTTTTCCAGTATTGGAGGAGTATCGCTCATTTCACATTTAGTCTATTACCTCTCTTTTTTCCTCAGCGCCTTTGAAGTGAGCAACAGTCAGGATCAGCAGCGGAGGTTGCGGGAGCAGCAGCTGAAGCTGCAGATCGCCCAGCTGGAGGCCGCGCTCAAGTCCGACCTCTCCGATAAAAACGAGATCCTTGATAGAATGAGACGAGAGCGAGGTACGGAGAACATTCTCTACTTCTTGACAGGTCATTTAAATACTGGAAAGTAAAGAATCTCCAATATGTCATAAATCTATCCCAGATCACCAATGTCATCCATAGTAATGGGTTCAGCAGCCCGCATAACTTTCACTGCAATCGCCCCTTGACGGGTGCTGTGAATGTGAATTATGGACCATGTGGAGTTGATTTTCCCCTGAGGTAGGCAGATTAGGTGTAGCTGCTGTCACATAGTTTTTTCTTCGAATTTTAGGCTCCCTTGAACAAATTGAGGTGGGTGGCATCGGCCGACAGTGTTTGTATGGGTCTGCAGCTCTCCGTAACAGTGGAGAAAAAGATCCGTCACACATTTGTGCTGCCTCACAGACTGACGGAGAATCAGTGCTAAGCAGATTCAGACATTAATGCAGTGGCATAACAAGAGTCCGAAGGGCCCCGGTGTGAAATTTGGACCTGGGCCTCCCTCACCTCGCGCGCCCACATTAGTCAAATGTATGGGCCCCATGTAATGTTCTAAATCCTTAAAGACCCACAAATTTACCTCTCTCCCCTTCATTATGTATTAGTGTCCTTCATCCTGTTATATTTGGTCCTCCATTATAGTATAATGTAGCCTCATGTCCTTCCACATGGAATAATGCAGCCTCATATACCTCCATATAGTATAATGCAGCCTCATAGCCGTCCATATAGTATAATGCCCTCCATATTGTCCTCCATATAGTATAATCATTATCATTGCCCTCCATATAGTATAATGCAGCCTCATTGCCCTCCATGTAGTATAATGCATCCTTATAGTCATCCAAATAATATAATGCAGCCTCATAACCCTTTATATAATATAAGGCAGCTATATACCCCTCCATATACCATAATGCAGTCCATAAACCTTCATATAACATAATGCAGCCTCATAACCCTTCATATAATATTATGCAGCCTCATAACCATTCATATAATATATGGCAGCCTCATAGCCCTCCATATAGCATAATACAGCCTCATAGCCCTCCATATAGTATAATGCAGCCTTTTAGCCCTTCATGCAGCATAATACAGCCTCATATAGCATAATGCAGCCTCATAACCCTTTATATAATATAATGCAGCCTTGTAACCCTCCACATAGCATAATGCAGCCTCATATCCCTCCATATAATATAATGCAGCCTCATAGCCCTTCGTATAGCATAATACAGCGTCATAGCCCTCCATATAGCTGAATGCAGTCTCATTACCCTTTATATAAAATAACGCGACCTTATAGCCCTCCATATAGCCTAATACAGCATCACAACCCTCCAGATAGCATATATTTTCCCCACACAGACACAGCCCCCTGTACAACCCTCCCCCCAGACACACTGCCGCCTGTATAATCCCCCACACATACACACTTCCCCCTGTACAGCCCCCCTCACACACACACAGACACACTGCCTCCTTTACAAACCCCCCTTCCCCCCCCCACACACACAGACATACTGCCCCTGTATAAACACACACACAATCTGCCCTATACCCCTTCCCCAGGAGGTGTCAGCTTATAGGCAGGCTCTTCGGCTCCTGAATGGAGCTCACACTCACCACTCCCCGGCAGCTGCAGTGTCCTGACTGTGATGAGGTCGCAGTGTGATGACCTTATTACGTTGCAGTACGCAGCGGCCGCGGGAGTTTAAAGGTACAGTGCCAGTCAGTCCTCCGGCAGCCGTGACCAACCAGCCTGAGGACCGAGTGGGCAGTTCGCTGCGCAGTGACATGGATGTGCGTCCTCCGGGACGCACATCCACGTGAATCAGGGGCTACGGTTGCAGGGGTCGGCGGTTGCCGGGCCCCTGTACTTCCGGGCCCCATCGCAGTTGCGACTCCTGCAACCCTGGTTGTTACGCCCCTGCATTAATGGTGGCTTTATCTTATAGTGACCATCACCGCTCTGTCTGCTGATCTGGGTCTGTGCATCTATATATTGATCTCTTGTATGACTTTGTACAGCATCGCTGCATTGATGGAGCTGACGTTATTGACCGTCTCTACATATGAAATGTCAGATTTACAGTAATAGTAAGGGAAAGTGGAAAGTGACGAGGCTCTTCTGCGTTTGTGCACAATATAGCGCTGTCAGACTCGTGATCGCTTCTCTTTTCCTATCACTTTTTCATATTACATTCTGACAGGTAGAGGACGGCTTGTCGTGTTCCTCCTGTGCTTTACCTAATATATCACACTACTGTTCAGAAAATTAGTAAAATCAAGTCAGTTTATACAGGGCTTGTCATTTTAATTACATTTCAATAGTGCAGTAAATATTGTAACCCACAGCCTTGATGATGTTTCAGAACAAGCAGAGAAACTGGAAGAGGAGAACAGAGATCTCCAGCTGCGCTGTCTGGAGCAGAGGCATCAGATCGACGAATATCACAACAAGATGAAGTTCTTCACAAAAGTACAAATATGAAATGTTCAAGAATGATGAAAAGGGATGCCTCATTAATGGCTTATCATCACTATAATTGTACTGCAGTATCACCGAGTGTCGTGCTGCCAAGATCTGGAGAACAAGGGGCCCAAAATACTTTGATTAAAGGGAGGGGTAGAGAGCAGTACTCCAGTCACTGTCTACAGGTGTGGTGGATATGCTCACAGGTGTAGGAGGAGGAGCACAGAGTAATGTAGAAGGGAATGGACAGGTCTAGAAGGAGGAGCACAGAGTAATGTAGAAGGCAGAGGACAAGTCTAGAAGGAGGAGCACAGAGTAATGTAGAAGGCAGAGGACAAGTCTAGAAGGAAGAGCAGAGAGTAATGTAGAAGGCAGAGGACAAGTTTAGAAGGAAGAGCACAGAGTAATGTAGAAGGCAGAGGACAGGTCTAGAAGGTAGAGCATAGAGTAATGTAGAAGGAAGTGGACTGGTCTAGAAAGGAGGAGGACATAGTAATTTAGAAGGCAGAGGACAGGTCTAGGAGGAGGAGGACAAAATAATGTAAAAGGTAGAGGACAGGTCTAGAAGGAACAGCACAAAGTAATGTAGAAGGCAGAGGACTGGTCTAGGAGGAGGAGCTCAGAATAATGTAGAAGGCATAGGACAGGTCTATAAGGTAGAGCACAGAGTAATGTAGACGGCAGAGGACTGGTCTAGGAGTAGGAGCACAGAGTAATGTAGAAGGTAGAGGACAGATCTAGGAGGAGGAGCACAGAGTAATGTAGAAGGCAAAGGACAGGTCTAGAGGGTAGAGCACAGAGTAATGTAGACGGTAGAGGACTGGTCTAGGAGGAGGAGCACAGAGTAATGTAGAAGGCAGAGGACAGGTCTATAAGGTAGAGCACAGAGTAATGTAGACGGCAGAGGACTGGTCTAGGAGGAGGAGCACAGAGTAATGTAGAAGGTAGAGGACAGATCTAGGAGGAGGAGCACAGAGTAATGTAGAAGGCAAAGGACAGGTCTAGAGGGTAGAGCACAGAGTAATGTAGACGGTAGAGGACAGATCTAGGAGGAGGAGCACGGAGTAATGTAGTAGGCAGAGGACAGGTCTAGGAGGAGGGGTAGAGGATATTGTCTCTGGCAGTAAGTCATTAGTGATTTTAGTCAGAAAAGTTTTAGTGGAGCCGGATTGTAGGTTTAAGACGAGCAAGTTGTGAGAGAGGAAGAAAGTCCTTTGTGGATTTGCTTTTCAAGGAATATCGAGGCAAGAGAGTAGCAATATGGAAGGACAGCTGGACATAGAGGTTGGATGAAGGGATGACATCTTCAGGCTGGGTGTGATTGTGAATGAATAATAGAAAGGTATCAGAGGTTACTTAGAAGTTGAAGAGATGAGTGACGGCTGGGATAAGTGTGATGAGGTTGGGTGGGAGTTGGGATGGGATAAGGTCAAGTGCGGAGGTGGTGACGTGGGACTTGGCGAGAAGTTAAGCTTTTCGTGGGAAGGAAGCTTGGAAGATTATGAGGGAGTGGTAGTACTCCACTATGTAGATGGGTTGAGGTGGATTAACATTTAAGCTTTGCCTAATGAAGTTGATCTTGTTTTTGTAATGTGTGGTAAAGTTGTTTGCAAAAACATGGGAGGTCAGAGTGGAACAGTAGACGGAGAACGGGATTAAAAGTATTGAATAACTGTTTGGGGTTGTGGGATAGAGAAGATGTGAGCATTAAGACGTTATCCTCTTTAGCAGAGGTGAAGGCCGACTTGAATGTAATAGTTTGCACCATTTTTTGTTAACACTGCGTATGAGTTATAGTCTGCTGGTATATTCAGTGTTCCCTCTATGCTGTGCTCTCTGGAAAGTAAAGAGTTAAATTAGAATGCTAAGAAAGGGCAACAAGTTCCCCTAACAGCGACTGCCGGACACCGTGGTTTTCCGCCACAGTGGGTCCGCTTGGCCGGACACCATGATCTTCAGCCACAGTGACTCTGCTTGGCCGGACACTGTGGTCTTCAGCCACAGTTGCTTCGTTTGGCCTGACACTTTGGTCTTCAGTGGCTCTGCTTGGCTGGTTTTCAGCCACAGTGGTTCCGCTTGACTGGACACTGCAGTCTTCAGCCACAGTGGCTCCGCTTAGCCAGACACCATGGTCTTCAGCCACATTGGCTCTGCTTGGCCGGACACTGCAGTCTTCAGCCACAGTGGCTCCGTGTGGCCGGACACCAAGGTCTTCAGCCATAGTGTCTCCGCTTGGCCGGACATCCAGGTCTTCAGCCACGTTTGGTCTCAGCGTGGCGTGGCTAGACACCGTGGTCTTCAGCCACAGTGGCACAGCTTGGCCGGCTTTCAGCCACAGTGACTCTAACTGCCCAGACATTGCTGTCTTCAGCCACAGTGGCTCCATTCGGCCGGGCACTGCGGTCTTCAGCCACAGTGGCTCCTCTTGGCCAGACAGCGTGGTCTTCAGCCACAGTGACTCCGCTTGGCCAGACACCGTGGTCTTCAGCCAGAGTGGCTTCGCTTGTCCGGACACCGTGGTCTTCAGTCACAGTGGCTCCGCTTGGCCGGACACCACGGTCTTCAGCCACAGTGGCTTCGCTTGGCCGTACACCTTGGTCTTCAGACATAGTGGCTCCACTTGGCTGGACACTGTGGTCTTCAGCCACAGTGGCTCCGCTTGGCCGGACACTGTGGTCTTCAGCCACAGGGGCTCTGCTTGGCCGGACACCGCGGTCTTCAGCCACAGTGGCTCCGCTTGGCTGGTTTTCAGCCACAGTGGCTCTGTGTGGCTGGACACCGCGGTCTTCACCCACAGTGGCTCAGCTTGGCCGGACACTGCGGTCTTCACCCACAGTGGCTTCACTTGGCCGGGCACCGTGGTCTTCAGCCACAGTGTCTCTGCTTGGCCGGACACTGTGGTCTTCCGCCACAGTGGCTCCGCTTGGCTGGATACTGCGGTCTTCACCCACAGGGGCTCCGCTTGGCCGGACACCATGGTCTTCACCCACAGTGGCTCTGCTTTGCAGGTTTTCAGCCACAGTGGCTCTGCTTGGCAGGACACTGCGGTCTTTAGCCACAGTTGCTAGCTTGGCTTGACACCGTGGTTTTCAGCCACAGTGGCTCCGCGTGGCCGGACACCCTGGTCTTCAGCCACAGGGACTCCGCGTGGCTGGACACTGCGGTCTTCAGCCACAGTGGCTTTGCTTGGCCGGACACCGCAGTCTTCAGCCACAGTGGCTCCGATTGGCCGCACACTGCAGTCTTCAGTCACAGTGGCTCTGCTTGTCCAGACACTGCGGTCTTCATCCACAGTGGCTCCGCTTGGCCATTCATTGTGATCTTCATCCACCGTGTCTCCACTTGGCCGGTCACCGTGGTCTTCAGCCACAGTGGCTCTGTTTGGCTGGACACTACTGTTTTCAGTCACAGTGGCTCTGCTTAGCTGGATACCGTGGTCTTCAGCCTCAGTGGCTCCGCTTGGCCGGACACCGTGGTCTTCAGCCACAGTGGCTCCGCTTGGCCGGACACCGTGGTCTTCAGCCACAGTGGCTTTGCTTGGCCGTTCACCTTGGTCTTCGGACATAGTGGTTTCACTTGGTTGGACACTGTGGTCTTCAGCCACAGTGGCTCCGCTTGGCCGGACACCGTGGTTTTCTGTCACAGTGGCTCCACTTGGCCGGACACCACGGTCTTCAGTCACAGTGGCTCTGCATGGCTGGACACCGTGGTCTTCAGCCACAGTGGCTCTGCTTGGCCGGACACCGCGGTCTTCAGCCACAGTGGCTTCGCGTCGCCAGACACCATGGACTTCAGCCACAGTGGCTCCGTGTGGCCGGATTTCAGCCACAGTGGCTCCGCATGGCCGGACACCGTGCTCTTCAACCACAGTGGTTCCGCTTGGCCAGCTTTCAGCCACAGTGGCTCTGCTTGGCCGGACACCGCGGTCTTCAGCCACAGTGGCTTCGCGTCGCCAGACACCATGGACTTCAGCCATAGGGGCTCTGCTTGAACAGACACCACAGTCTTCACCCACAGTTACTCCGCTTGGCCAGACACTGCGGTCTTGACCCACAGTGGCTCCGCTTGGCCGGACACCGTGGTCTTCAGCCACAGTGGCTCCGTTTGGCCATTCACCTTGGTCTTCGGACATAGTGGCTTCACTTGGCTGGACACTGTGGTCTTCAGCCACAGTGGCTCCGCTTGGCCGGACACCGTGGTTTTCTATTACAGTGGCTCCGCTTGGCCGGACACCACGGTCTTCAGTCACAGTGGCTCTTCATGGCTGGACACCGTGGTCTTCAGCCGCAGTGGCTCCGCGTGGCCGGCTTTCAGCCACAGTGGCTCCGCTTGGCTGGACACCGCGATCTTCAGCCACAGTGGCTCCACTTGGCTGGTTTTCAGCCACAGTGGCACAGCTTGGCCGTATCCTTACAGCTCTCTCTGCGGAGTGAGGAATATTAACTCTATCATCTCCAGACCTCACAGCCTACACAGATGAGTAGTCGAGACTTTGATGCCAGAGTTGGCGTTTTTTTTTCTTATATAGAAAGTCTACCACTGGTGAAGGCAGGAGCACAGATCACTTCAGATTAACAACTGCTTTACTTTTCACTTGACATAAGAAAATCTGTTTGACAAGGACTTCATTAATGTCGTGTTCCCGGCCTGTAAGGACAACTGCTAGACAACAACATCCCCTTGTTACTTGCATCCATCAGACCTGTGAAAACAGCCCAGAGCAATTGCTGAAAATCTGCACTGACAATGCAAAACAAAAAAGTCTATGTTAAATTAAAGTTTTAGTGCCGGGCTGTACGGACAGAGGATGACGTCTGCTGGTGTCTATTATTTAGGGCCACTCTGTGAACATTTGCTGTTGCAGCTCGGTGCTGGCAGGAGACAGACATCACAGTTACTTCTGCTCATCTGATCTGTTGTCTTTCTGTTTCTTCTTGCAGGAGAGCGATGTGGACGTGAGCGACCTCAGCGAAGCCTTGATGCTTATAAAGGTAGATCCCCTCTTATCTGGATCACAAAACGTCCTGTCAATTTGCACACGCGGCATATGCAGAGTCCGTTCTGATTCCCCGTGCATACACTTAGAGGCCTTGCATTTTTCATTATGACATCAAAAGTGGATTAACGACATGGCCTGTTTCCAGACTTGAAAAGGCCACTTTATCTAGTGAATGCAACTGCATCCGTCTTTCCTTCGATAATGCTTCTCTTGATTTTCTTGCAGATGTACATCTAAAAAAGTGTAGTAATTGCAGCATTAGATGAATAGTAGAGAACTTCTTATATTACAATATTATAGCAGAACGGTCATCGGGCTATGCTGCCCTGTGTAATGGCAGATCCAATCTTCTAATTCCAAGACTGCTTCAAATTATTGCACATTTAGTTATAGGGAATCTGTCATCCGGTTTTGCTACCTCATCTGGCAGCAACATAATGTAATGTTGCAAAGAAACCCTGAATCCAATGATGTATCACATAAATACTGACTGCAGCCATTCTGACACAATCAAAGCATTTAGTTTTAGCAACACAGCAGAGTTAGAAGAACTGCCCACACCATGCTCTGTATATACAATGTCTATAGACAGAGAGCTGCCCCTGCCTGCACAAGGCTCTCTTATACAATGTCTATAGACTGAGAGCTGTCCACACCAGGCTCTGTATATACAATGTCTATAGAGAGAGCGCTGCCCCCACCCACACCAGGCTCTGTATATACAATGTCTGTAGACAGAGAGCTGCCCCCCATCGACACCAGGCTCTGTGTATGCATTGTCTATAGACAGGGGGCTGTTCCCACCACACTAGGCTCTGTATGTACAATAACTGTAAACAGAGAGCTGCCCCCGCCCACACCAGGCTGTGTATATACAATGTCTATAGACAGAGAGCTGCCCCCGCCCACATCAGGTTCTGTATATACAATTTCTATAGACAGAGAGCTGCCCCCACCTACACCAGGCTCTGTATGTACAATATATATAGACAGAGATCTGCCCCCGACAACACCAGGCTCTGTATGTACAATGTATATAGAGAGAGAGTCCCCGGCCACACCAAGCTCTCTATAGAGATTATGGCCTTTGTCTGTACTTTGATGGTCTATCTTTAGGGATAGGTCATAATACCTAATTGGTGTGGGTGTGACAGCCGACAAACTTGCCAAGTCTTGAAGCGCGTTTCAGTGCATGGCCTTTGTCTTTGCTTTCATGGTCTATTTCAGGGGTCTCAAACTCAGCTGGGTTGGTGGGCCGCACATAGAACAACATTTATAGCGGGGGGCCACATCCCTCGTAGGATTAAGTGATCTTTTTAGTAATATTAGAATTTTTTGCTCAATGTATTAAAGTACAAATCCTGATCCCCTTCTTGTAGTAATGTCCCCATCCTGTAGTAATGTCTTTTTCTACTGATGTCCCCCGTCCTTATCCCCTTTTCTAGTGATGTACCCCATCCTGATCCCCTTTTCTAGTGATGACCCCCATCCTGGTCCCTTTTTCTAGTGATGCCCCCCATCCTGATCCCATTTTCTACTGATGCTCTCCATTCTGATCCCCTTTTCTAGTGATGTCCCCATCCTGATCCCCTTTTCTAGTGATGCCCCCCATCCTGATCCCCTTTAGTAGTGATGTCCCCCATCCTGATCCCCTTTATTATTGATGTCCCCCATCCTGGACCCCTTTTGTAGTGATGTCCCGCATCCTGGTCCCCTTTTATAGTGATGTCCCCCATCCTGATCGCCTTTTGTAGTGATGTCCCCCATCCTGATCCCCTTTTCTAGGTATGTCCCTCATCCTGATCTACTTTTATAGTGATGCCCCCCCATCCTGTTTTACCTTCTTTTTGCACACTCACATACACACTCATTCACACTCTCACACACAAACACACACACATACTCTCTCACACACACACACACACACACACTCACACATTCTCATACACACTCTCACACACACACATACACACATCCTTACTCACATACACTCACACACACACCCTCACACACACTCACACTTTTCTCACTTTAATGATGCATCGCTGCAGTGCAGGGAGCCTCCGCAGTCCCCGCTGTGCTGACTTCTGGCATCCGCTGTGCTATGACTACCTTCAGCCGCCGCTCAGGCAAGCTCTGTTGCTCTGCAAGATAAATGCAATCTGCCAGCCAGAGGCCCGCAGGTGATGTCATATTCCGCTGTCAGCTGCGGGCCTCTCATTGGCTGGCAGCTTGCCTTGATCTTACTGAGTGGCAGAGCTTGTTAGTGCCGCAAACGGAAGTCATCACACAGCAGGGATTGCAGTGGCCCACTGCACTGGGGCGATGCATCATTAAGTTGTCCAAGGTGCCGCGGGCCGCATAGTGAAGCCCCAGGGGCCGCATGCGGCCCTCGGGCCGCGTGTTTGAGACCCCTGGTCTATTTGTAAGATAGGTTATAATGCCTGATTCGTTGGGGTGTGAGACCTGACCAACCCGCCAAGTCCTGATGTGCATTTCGGTGCATGGCCTTTGTCTTTACTTTCATGGTCTATCTTTATGATAGGTCATAATACCTGATTATCTAGAAAATACGTCATTCCCTGAGGAAGGAGCTGGGTATTAGCTCCGAAACGCGTCGGAAAATAAAACAGAAGATTACTTGGTTCAAAACATTCCGGTGTTTCTGATACCTTCTTGGAGCAGCGGCGCCGACCGATAGACACTTGGTCCCGGATAGAGATAATACCTGATTGGTAGGGGTGCGACGGCCAACAACCCCACCGATCAGCTGTTCCCGATGTCAACAATAGCTGGATGTGACACTGAGCACTTCTGCTTCCTGCCGGCACTGGAAACATCTGATCGGCGGAGTGCTTGGTCTCACACCCCTACCAATCAGATTCTGATGGATGTACAGTGCCTACAAGTAGTCTTCAACCCCCTGCAGATTTAGCTGGTTGACACATGTGGAATTAACTTGGCATTGTGACATTTGGACTGTAGATCAGCCTGGAAGTGGGAAATGCACTGCAGCCAAAAAGATTTTTAAATTTCTTTTTTTTTTTAAAGCGTTAAAAGTTAATTCAGAGGGTCATTTATTATTCAACCCCTCAAACCACCAGCATTCTGTTTGGTCCCCTAAAGTATTAAGAAGTAGTTCAGGCACAAAGAACAATGAGCTTCACATGTGTGGATTAATTATCTCCTTTGCCAGCCTTTTCTGACTATTTAAGACCCTCCCCAAACTTGTGAACAGCACTCATACATGGTCAACATGGGAAAGACAAAGGAGCATTCCAAGGCCATCAGAGACAAGATCGTGTAGGGTCGCAAGGCTGGCAAGGGGTACAAAACCCTTTCCAAGGAGTTGGGCCTACCTGTCTCCACTGTTGGGAGCATCATCCGGAAGTGGAAGTCTTATGGAACTACTGTTAGCCTTCCACGGCCTGGACAGCCTTTGAAAGTTTCCTCCCGTGCCGAGGCCAGGCTTGTCCGAAGAGTCAAGGCTAACCCAAGGACAACAAGGAAGGAGCTCCGGGAAGATCTCATGGCAGTGGGGACATTGGTTTCAGTCAATAACAGTAACGTACTCCACCGCAATGGTCTCCGTTCCAGACGAGCCCATAAGGTACCTTTACTTTCAAAGCGTCATGTCAAGGCTCGTCTACAGTTTGCTCATGATCACTTGGAGGACTCTGAGACAGACTGGTTCAAGGTTCTATGGTCTGATGAGACCAAGATCGAGATCTTTGGTGCCAACCACACACGTGACGTTTGGAGACTGGATGGCACTGCATACGTCCCCAAGAATACCATCCCTACAGTCAAGCATGGTGGTGGCAGCATTATGCTGTGGGGCTGTTTCTCAGCCAAGGGGCCTGGCCATCTGGTCCGCATCCATGGGAAGATGGATAGCACGGCCTACCTGGAGATTTTGGCCAAGAACCTCCGCTCCTCCATCAAGGATCTTAAGATGGGTCGTAATTTCATCTTCCAACAAGACAACGACCCAAAGCACACAGCCAAGAAAACCAAGGCCTGGTTAAAGAGGGAAAAAATCAAGGTGATGGAGTGGCCTAGTCAGTCTCCTGACCTTAACCCAATTGAAAACTTGTGGAAGGAGCTCAAGATTAAAGTCCACATGAGACACCCAAAGAACCTAGATAACTTGGAGAAGATCTGCATGGAGGAGTGGGCCAAGATAACTCCAGAGACCTGTGCCGGCCTGATCAGGTCTTATAAAAGACGATTATTAGCTGTAATTGCAAACAAGGGTTATTCCACAAAATATTAAACCTAGGGGTTGAATAATAATTGACCCACACTTTTATGTTTAAAATTTATTAAAATTCAACTGAGCAACATAACTTTTTGGTTTGTAAGATTTATGCTTCTGTTAATAAATCTTACTCTCGTTTGCAGTTTGAAGGCTCTAACTTATTGGCATCTTATCAAACCACCTAAATCTGCAGGGGGTTGAAGACTACTTGTAGGCACTGTATATTAAGAATATGCCATTAATGTAACAGGCCTAAGCAATCCCTTTAAGTGAGAAACAAAGAAATATACCCCTTTGGCACTTTTTTTTACTTTTTTTTTTAAAAAAAGGAAGACACCTATTTAGGAATGGAAAATTCCTAAATCCCCATATGCTTAACCACTCTATAATTGTGCACAGCAAAAAGGAGAAAAAGATTTTGAAATACGGCTACAAAAAACATTTTTTAATATTGCTTAACATATAGAACAAACAGATTTAAATCTGGACAGAAGTTGTAATAAATGAAGTTACACCAACATGATGAGAAGATAGCAGGAGAAGCACACACATGATGGTACATCAATCCAATATGGATTTTATATCATTACAAAGCAGTAAAAAATCAATCAACACTTGAGACTAAATGTGACATACCTATATAATCCCGCAGGGCTGACACCAGCCATTAGCATAACGGGAGGAGTACTAAGTACAAATATTTACATCAAGTCAATCACACAAATTGCAGCATAATGAAATTCATCAAAATATTACATTGAATTAAAGTGCTAGTGCTTACATGGTAGACAAGGATTCTCAACCAATGCCTCCTATGTATGTTTTGCTATATTGGAACACCGCTTAATCATGGAAATAATGAGAGATTCCACATAGGACCCTTAAATAATCCGGTGAGTTCGGTCACATGACCTGAATCATCCAATCAGAGTTATGGAAGCGGCACATATGCTCTCGCACCAGGCCATCCAATGTCACCTCCGCTGGCAGGGCCGGTTTTAGGCAAAGTGGGGCCCTAGGCAAAAGGTTAAAGTGGGCCCTAAATGCTCAGGCCACTTTCACATCTAACGCTTTGCTGCATTTTGCTCAATTTGCATTTCCATGCGTTTTTACTGCAAAAACGCATGTAAAAACGCATGTGCGTTTTCAAAAACAGAAAACGCATGCGTTTTTGCCAACGCTGCCCAAAACATCGGGGAAGACGTTTTGTGCTGCGTTCGCAAAAATGCATGCGTTTTGCGTTTTTGAAAACGCACATGCGTTTTGCATGCGTTTTTACATGCGTTCCCATTGAAATCAATGGGGGAAAAAACGCTAGCGTTTTTAATGCGTTTTTAGCGGTACAAACGCCTACAAAGGCAAATTTAGCAAAACGCACACCAACCTTAGATGTGGAACAGGCCGTAGTTATATGGTAAGAGTGACTTCATAAGTTGATTATCTAGGTCAGAAGAAGAACATACTGAACATCATTTTTATTTTAATCATAAAAAAAAAAACAGAAATTTGTAAAAAAAAAAAATATTTTTTTTTTATTTTCCGAGACCCATGATGTTTTAATTTTTGAAGATACATAGATATGTGAGGGCTTACTTTATGTGCCCTGAGCTGACATTTTTACTGATACCATTTTGAGTCAGATACAACATTTTGATCGCCTTTTATTGCATTTTATTGTAACAACGTGGTGGCCTAAAAAACATAATTCTGGCGGTTTTATTTTTTTCCCATTACGCCATTTACCAATTGGATTAATTTACTTCATATATTGATAGCTTAGATTCTTACGAACGCAGCGATACCAAATATGTGTATTTTTAAATTTTTTTCACTGTTTTATTGCTATTTTCAGTTCAGCTCCTTTGGGGGCCCCTAAGAGAGTGGGGGCCCTAGGCAACTGCCCAGTCTGCCCCGCCCTAACGCCGGCCCTGTCCGCTGGTGTCAGAGACACTTGACGGATCCGGCAACCCAACACGGCCATGGCAACCAGGCGCCTCACGCGTTCCTAGACACGGCACAGAGGGGGCGGGAGAGCCCATATTGAGGCGCATGTGCTCAACTCCGGTATAGACACTACAGGGAGAACAAATAATCCACAAATGAACAGTGTTTCCGGACTTGTAATAACATTTTTTCTTACTGTAGCATATCATGCTTCATCATAAATACTGTAATAAGCATCTGTTTTAATCCACAGTTAAGTTTGTGTTGTAGTTTTAATTCTGTGTACAGAGAGTAATCTGTAGATAATCACTCAAATAGATGAAAGAGTCCAAGAGGAACCATATAACTATAGATAAAAGTTGGAAAGATGGAAAAAATGAAAAATGTTATAATGAACAAACTATCAGAAGGATAAAACTTATTAAAATAAATTTACAACAAGCAGTGCGGCAAGTCCATAGATAGCAGGAATGGCGCAAGAGGCCTACAGGAAGGACATGAAGTCATTGTGTCCAGAGTTGTGAGACATCTTTCTTCTTTTGGGGCAAGTATCCATTCGATATTCCCTCCCATTATACCCCCATGTATGACATTAATACCTTGAACTTTGAGACCCCTCAGATCACAGTTATGTTTAGATCTAAAATGCCTGGGTAATGTATTTACTGAAGTGATCTCCTCAACCTCCAAAGAGTCAGGGTTTTTTGGGGATGTAATGGCTACGGGTCAAAACTTTCAAATTCTTAGCCCTACAGGGAGTCATGATAGGGCAATCAGACAAAAAGTGTTTGAGGGTCAGCTCACTCTGCAGAATATGCAGGGTCGACACATAACCATACCCATGGATTCTCATTTGTGGTTATACGTCAAGATGAACCTTACCAATCATCTTTTTCTTTTTCTTTACTGGCCAGTTGAAGAAGTTGATTCGGCGGAGTGGCTTTAGCTCTTTTATAGCTTCTTTTTATAGCTCTGTGGCTCTACCCCCTTTTTAAGAATCTCAGTTCGAGATCCTCAGACTGAGACTCAAAGTTGGAGTAGATCTGCCTTGCCCTGAGAAACTGACCGACCGGGAAGGCTTTAATTGTGCAGGTATTATGCACAGAGGAGGCATGTAACAGGGAATTTACAGATGTCTCTTTCCTGTACAAAGTAGTCTGTATCATATCACCCCTGTCTACCTCAAACAAATATCAAGGAAATCAATATGAGCAATACTCGTCTTGTAAGTCAACTTGATATTTCTGGTATCATCAGTAAGAAAAATAAAGAAATCAGAGAGCTGCTCAGAAGTACCCTGCCAAAGTATCAACAGATCATCTATATAGCGCAGCCAACTTTGCACATGGGCATCGACCTAGGCGCACCTACCCACAAATATATCCCTCTCCCAGTATGAAGGCACACAGGCTGCATCCATGGCAGTACTGTACCGTTGTAAATAATAGTGATCCTTAAAGAAATTATGCGTTAGGGCAAAACTGAGCAGCTCTACAATGAAATCAACTAAATGGGCGTCCTGTCGCTGTTACCCCAAAAAAGTAAACCGCCTCCACACCTGCATCTTGGCTGATGCAAGTGTAGAGGGATTCCACTTCAGCCGTGATCACAATCATATCCTTCTCAAGAAAGATCCCATCAATTCTTTTCAGCGCGTCCATCATATCCTTTACATAAGATGGTAATGTCTCAACCAGAGGTTTGAGAGAATAATCAATAAAACAATAGATATGATCACATAATCCATCAATTCTGGATACTGTCAGATGGCCGGGAGGATTAATGGGATCTTTGTAATTTTTTGGAAGTAATTATAAAGTCAGTATTTTGGGGTATGCCACATATAAGCCATCAAACAGCTTCTTGTTGATTATCCCCTCATTAAATGAATAATCTAGGATCTCACATAGCTGTCTCGTATAGAGAGCAAGAAAACTTGAATCCAATTTAGAATGCGTATCAAGATCTCTTAACTGTCCCAATGCTCCTTTTACATATTAGAGACTGGACCAGATCACAATATTTCCCCCCTTGTCCGTTGCCTTAATCATGACATCATCCATTTCCTGTAATTCACGAATGGTTGCCCTTTGGCGTAAACTCAAATTTTCGAATTTACATCAGTGGTGCATTGGTTTCCTGCTCCTCAATAAGCTCATTGAGCACCTCCAGGGCTTCCCTCTCAGCTGTGATATCCAGACCATGTGGTGAGGTGTTCCTGTGGTGTAACCTACTCATCAACAACTTCCATGAAAATAAACTGATGTCATTCATAACTGTGATTAAATTAAAGCCATTACCTAGAGAGGTCAAACTCTTGGAAAGCACCTGAACTTTATCACAAGTTCAGACGTGGAGATTAATTACCTGAAGCAAATTCTTGGTCCTATTTAGTGCTGTCTTCAGTGCAACTTGCCTCATTTGATTAGACTGCGGATGTGGGGTATCAGTGACCTGACTGGAGGGCTCCTCCGCGGGGCCTTCCTCAGAAATAACTGACTGACGGTACTGGATAGAAGTAGAACGTGAGTGGGATCTGCTGTTACGTCTAAAGCTGGGTTTACATGTACCGACATCGTTAACGATGTTGCTGCAACTTGTGACTTTGCAGCAACCTCGTAGCAATGTTGCTGCGTCTGACATCCTGTAACGGTCAACTCGCTGATCGTTGGTATAATGGCCAGGGCCATTTCTTGATCGTTGGTCTCCCGCTGGGCGGCCAGTATTGGCGTGAGTGACAGCGGGAGACCAATGATCATCAACCTCCCAGCGCCGAACAGACACGCTGGGACGCTGGTAACCAAGGGAAACATTGGATAACTAAGCACAGCGCTCTGCTTAGTTACTCGATGTTTACCCTGGATATCAGCGTTCTCGCTGATCGCTAGTGAGTCTGCCTATTTGACAGCTCAGCTCACCAGCGATCAGATAACAATGTCCCAGCGACCCCCATCGTTGGTGGAGTGGCTGGGATATCGTTATGTGTAACCCAGGCTTTATAGTTCCATGGAATTGTGTTTTCCATCTATAGACCTCGCGTTCTCTGTTGGTCATTAGGATCCCACTAATATTTTTTTATTTTTACATCTCATGTCTCACGCTCCCACTTAGTAAGGCAAACATCTACCTCTTCCTCAAATTTCATTAAGGCCTCAGCAGAAAGGCCCTCCTTAATAATGTCGTGTAACTCTTTAATTCCACTTCCATCAAAGACAATTCAAGCTATTCAGGTCAGATACTAATTTGATAAAGCCCAGAGAGCACTGATTAGCTATCTCCTCCCACTTGCTCTTACTTTCTGCATCATGTACAGGACAGGAGGGAAACACTATAATCATAAATCCCCGGGGAATCAGGGCTTTTTCAATATATTTATCAAGATATGCCCAGTTCCACCAGGTTCTGACGCGTTTCCTAAGAAGGACTTTATATTGAGAGACTTTATCCTGTAAACAAGTTGCACTCACACTGCCATCAGTCCACCATCCTTTCTGAAAGTGTCATTCATTTGATGATCCCATGCCTGTTTCCTTGTTCTGAAATCTACAGGGTGGGCCATTTATATGGATGCACCTAAATAAAATGGGAATGGTTGGCGATATCAACTTCGTGTTTGTGGCACATTAGTATATGGGAAGGGGAAACTTTTCCAGATGGGTGGTGACCATGGGGGCCATTTTGAAGTCAGCCATTTTGGATCCAATTTTATTTTTCTTCAATGGGAAGAGGGTCATGTGACACATCAAAGTCATTGAGAAGTTCATAAGAAATACAATGATGTGCTTTGTTTTATTGTAACTTTATTCTTTCATGAGTTATTTACAAGTTTATGACCACTTATAAAATGTGTTCTGTGTTCAAAGAGCTGCCCATTGTGTTGGATTGTCAATACAACCCTCTTCTCCCACTCTTGACACACTGATAGCAACACCGCAGAAGAAATGCTGCACAGGCTTCCAGGATCCAGTGTGTCAGATGCTGCACATCTCATATCTTCACAGCATAGGCAATTACCTTCAGATGAGAGATGAGGCAAACTTTTTTATGAATGGTGAAGTTATCAAACAAAACCAGCGCTATTGGTCTGACACTAACCCACAGTGGATAGATCCCACAAAGCCTGTTGGAACACAAACATTGATGGTATTGTGTGGTGTATGAAGTACAAAGATAGTGGAGCCATTCTTCATCAATGGAAACCTCAATGCCAGTGGAAATCTGAATCATGTAGCAATGTCAGCTATCCAGTGACATTGAGGTTTCCATTGATGAAGAATGGCCCCACTATCTTTGTACCCCATATACCGAACCATACCATCAATGTTTGTGTTCCAACAGGCTTTGTGGGATCTATCCACTGTGGGTTAGTGTCAGACCAATAGCGCTGGTTTTGTTTGGTAACTTCACCATTCACAAAAAAGTTTCCCTCATCTCTCATCTGAAGGTAATTGCCTATGCTGTGAAGATAAGAGATGTGCAGCCTCTGACACACCGGATACTGGAGGCCTGTGCAGCATTTCTTCTGCGGTGTTGCTATCAGTGTGTCAGGAGTGTGAGAAGAGGGTTGTATTGACAATCCAACACAATGGGCAGCACTTTGACCACATTTTATAAGTGTTCATAAACTTGTAAATAACTCAAGAAAAAAATAAAGCTACGTTAAAACCAAGCACACCATTGTTTTTCGTATGAAATTCTCAATAGGTTTCATGTGTCACATGACCCTCTTCCCATTGAAAAAAATAAAGTTGGATCCAAAATGGCCAACTTCAAAATGGCCGCCATGGTCACCACCCATCTGGAAAAGTTTTCCCCCTCCCATATACTAATGTGTCACATAGAGCAAGTTGATATCACCAACCATTCCCATTTTATTTAGGTGCATCCATATAAATGGCTCACCCTGTATATTACCTGCCGGGTATACTATGGAACACGCAGAAATCCGCAATGTGACCGAGCACGTTCTCTGCTTTTAGGTAACGGATAGCAGATATAAAGACACCGATGGGTTCATTTTTCACTGACCTACATGTCCATGTACATGGTTGACGTAGTTGATCTTGCTTACAGTGTGATATACAGGGTTATATATCTATAATCAGTCCTTCAGTTCTCCTGCAGATGTCTGACATAACATTACTTGTTTGCGTTCCTATACTGTACCACAAAGGGGAAAGACCTCACAAAATGGGCAATTAGTGACTCACAGCTTATCTGTTCCATGTCTGTGATGCCTGTGGTATGCAGGTCCTGCGTCTCCCACCAAGCTTTGCTCATCAGCCATGGATCTCCCTGTAATCGGCATGTGCACTCTGTCTACATAATTGCTTGTGGCTTGTGATGCATGTGGCTCAGACCGAATTCTGGCACCATAACAATTACAAACAGCCTGGACCAATAGCACAGGCCAACAAATACTCATAATAAAGTCATAATTACTTGGCACCGGCAGCGGCTTTGTTAATCATCAACATCTTTGCTGCTTTGGGTATTATTAAATGCTACATTCTCAAGTCGTTTCTCCAAGGTCTATTCACCCCCCCTACATGTACAATGTCAGAATACAACCAAGACACAACAAATATGGAATTTATTGAACACGTTCATTACTATCATGAATCAGGTAGGATCACGTTAGCCTTAATTAAACAATACCATCCTCCCCCAGGCGCGCAAGCAGCAGAGGAACGGAGAGCTAACGTTTCTGGAAAAGGTGGAGGATGATGTCAATAAGGACCTTGAAAAATCATTAAGAAACCTTCAAGCGAACCATGCCGAAGCCGTCCAGGAGCTGGAGAAGACCAGAAACATGCTGATAATGCAGCATAAAATCAACAAGGATTATCAGGTAATCCTCCATATTCAGTGCAGGGTGATCGAAGGACACATCTAGTCCGCGCCAAGGGCCTCAGTGACACGTAGTGAACATTAAAGTCTAGGAGATAATTATAGCAATCAGGAATTCATATGGCACATTATATAAATTGGGTCAGAAACAAGAAAAAATGTAATGAAACAAAGCAATGTTCCTCCCTTAGTAAGTAATGGAAGGTCCTAATCAATAGTTTATACGAGGGGGGATCCAAAAGTAATGATAATCAATACTAAACACAATGAATATAGTCACATTTTTTATTTTTTTTTCCTACATAGTCTCCTAACAACTCTATACATTTAGTCCATTTCTTTTCTAAACTTAGAATTCCCATCGAAAAAAAATTCTTGATCTTGACCCTCAAAAAAATCCCCAACAGCGGTTATCACGTCGCTATTGTAGTCAAATTTCTTGCCCCGGAGGTGTTCCTTGAGCCGAGGAAAGAGAAAGAAGTCACTGGGGGCTAGATCTGGCGAATAGGGGGGTGTTCCACCAGTTCAAAGCCCGCTTCTTGAATGGTAGCCATGGCAACTGCAGCTTTGTGAGCCGGCGCGTTATCTTGGTGAAACAGCACTTCAGCCTGCAGTTTGCTGCGCCTTTTCTCCTTGATGGCCTCCCGCAATCTTCTTATTTGTTCTGCATACTAGGAGCCCGTAATAGTGGCTCCTTTCTCCAAATAGTCCACCATAATAATTCCTTCAGCGTCCCAAAAAACGGACCCCATAACCTTCCCTGCTGAGCTTGACACTTTGAATTTCGTCGGCGTCGGTTCGTCGGCTCGTTTCCATGTCATCGATTGTTGTTTATTTTCGGGATCAAAGTGGTGGATCCAGGTCTCGTCCATGGTCAAAAAAGGTGACAATAATTTTCCTTGTCTGCTTGGAACTTTGAGATTTGCTATTGAAATGTCAACTCGTTTCTTCTTTTGCTCGTCGGTTAACATTTTTGGCACCCAACGCGCAGAGACCTTTCTCATATGCAATTCTTTTGCAAGGATTCTTTGAATACTGCCATATGAGATCCTTGTGACCTCAGCTACATGCCTGATAGTCACTCTTCCATCTGCCAATACAACTTCAACTTTTTCCACGTTTTCTTCATTGAGGGACGTGGATGGGCGTCCTTCACGATGTTCATCTTCCATCGATGTTCTTCCCAGCTTAAATTCCTTGGCCCAGCGTGCAACTGTGGAATATGGAGGAGAAGAGTCCCTCAATGTTTCCACCAAGTTGCTGTGTATGTCTTTGGTAGACATTTTTTTCAAGCAGAGGTATTTGATGACAGCTCTGAGCTCGTTTTTTTTTCCATTTTGATGTTCACTCCTCGGCAGTTCATATTCAAATGAATGTAGCTCCCGGGAATCGTGGCCTATTTAAGTGATTTTTTTCTTTCTGGACTAGTGGGTACCTAAAAGAGAAGAAAACATTTTGTTTTAATTTCTGTGTGCAATAGAAATAACCGATTATCATTACTTTTGGATCGCCCCTCGTACACCCAAAAATGGAGTTAATATGACCCACAAAAATTTCAAGAATTTTTATTAAACTATTAAAAACTAGAAGAAAAGCAGAAAAGCGTACATTGGGTCTTATCCGGGTGTAACCGGGGTGTTGTATTGTGTGCTGTTGCACTAATCTTATGTTGTTGTGAGAGTCACAACAACTATTGAAGCATAAGCCGGCTTGCAGCACTCCGCCCAAGGGAAACAATTAAAGCATTAGATGAAAGGTGGTAATTCGTGCGCTGCCGTCTGTCCGTTGGTTCCAAGTAATCCAAGGAATCACAAGATGTTAAAAGTAATACCTTTAATGTCTAATTCTTACGCGTTTCGTGGTACTTCAGACCACTTCATCAGAGATCCCAAAGGTGAACCTTTGTGGATCTCTGAAGTGGTCTGGAGCACCACGAAACGCGTAAGAATTAGACATTAAAGGTATTGCTTTTAACATCTTGTGATTCCATGGATTATTTGGAACCAACGGACAGACGGCAGCGCACGAACCACCACCATTACATCTAATGTATTAAACTATTAAAAAAAATCCTATAGCTAGATGTCTAAACTATGATATACATTCACCAAAATTTATTTTGCTAAAAAAATGTTGATAAAAAATTGTATGACCTGTACATTTTATAAAATCACTCAACAAATCAACATCAAAAAGCGAAGATAAACCCTTTAAGAGGAAAGAAGCAGTATTGGTGCACAAAAAAAGTATGAAATAATTAAGGGTAAAGGCCCCGTTACACGGCACGACATCATTAACGATATCGCTTAAACGTCACGGGTTTGGAGGCGTTGAAGCGACTTCGTTAGGACGTCATTGCGTGCAACTCTGCAAAGCTGTAACAATAAATCGTTGGATCGCTGATCGCAGGTTAGAGAACATGTCCTCAAACCACACAATCAACGATCAGCCAACCTGGTATATCATTGTGTTTGACAACGATGTCGTTCACGACTTCGCCCATTCACAGCAATGAACAGGGATTGATCGCTGGGTTGTGCGAACGATAGCTGCTCACAACATCATTGGTGAGTCGTCCACGATATCTAGATGTGTGACATCTCACCAACGATGTCAAAATGATGTCTGCTTGCTAAATGACTTGTACATTGGAATGTTGAAAATTCAATAAAAAGGTTGATTAAAAAAATAAATGAATGATGTCTGCAACGACTGTGCACCCCGAGATCTTTGCCGACATTGTTCCAATGTCGTGCCGTGTAACGGGGCCTTAAGTGAGCCATCAGCTACACAGAGTATCAGATATGTATCTCCTTTAATAGATCAAAAACTCCTGTGATTATTGTAACTGGAAATGACCACAAGTCTAGCTAGCCTCAATGACATATATACACCAACCATGCATCAAAGATTATAGTGTGCAAGTAAAACTACAGGCTACCACATTATTTCTGTGCCAAATATCCGGAAGTCTCGAAATATATATATATATATATATACAGTATATTAAAATATATATGTGTATATATATATTAATAATGTCTTTCAATAAAGTGCCTAGTGCAAGTCTTTCCCATAAAAGATTATAATCAGAGGTAACCTTCCATACAGCCCCAATGTGCATTTCACACCTATGGCTTTCTCAAAGGGCTTTATATTTGTATATTACCATATTACTCCATTTTTGTTGGTGTTTATTAAGGCCCCGTTTCATGCTTCAATGGTCGAACAATCCGATCTATGATCCCCTTGACCTACATCGCTTGAACAACGTTCAATGATCGCTAGTGAGGTGTCACGCGTATAGATATCGTTAACGAGGCAGCAACGATTCTGCGACAAGCAAACGATACTTGCGGTCGTTAGATCGCCTATGTCCTTCACTTCTCAATAGGTGAGGTTGTTAACGACATCGTTATCGAGGTTTCACACACACCCATGCTGCAGGTTGGACGAACGCTCATCATTTGGTTTAAGGTCCGGTTCAACAAACCTCCCATCAACGATCTACGCGATTATCGTTGATCGGATGTACATGTCACACTGAACGACGTTTGAACCACTCAAAACGTGATGTTTCAACAATATCGTTAAAGATTCGTAGCGTGTGACAGGGCCTTTATATGAGATAATTGGTGGGTGCAGACTCCACTTCCAGGACCCCCCACCTATTGGGAGGAAGGGGGAGCACCAGGCCTTCTCCATTGAAGATCATAGTAGCGAGACGGAATAGCATCATGGATTGCATCAAACCGTAGCATCACACACTTAGCATTGTGGCCCGGGGTTGTGTACTCGTCAAGTCCTATATATTTTTATTTTTACATTGGAATTCTCTTATTTTGCTCTTGACCCCTATAGAAAAACTAGTCCCCCCCATTGAGCTGGGCGGTGGGGTTAAATATTGTAAAGCAATAATTGGCAGGAATTGTTCTCCCGTACACATGTACAAAACCGTCTTATTTCTGGTAGGTTGAAGTGGAAGCGGCGACACAGAAGATGGAGGACATGAGCCGAGATTACGATATAAAGCTGGAGCAGTACGCTCACCTCCTGGACGTCCGAGCAGCGCGGATACGGAAACTGGAAGGTAGAGAGAACTGGGAGAAAACGTTCAATCTCCTCTGCGTTGTGCAGAAATAACTTATAGTGTTTTTCTCCCACAACTCTGGAGTTGTCTCCTTTCTGATGACCCTTGTGCTTGAGACATTACTGCAGTTATAAATGTTGCACTACTCATTGAAGGGGACAATGTTTTTTCCTTCATGTATTTGCTGCTAACACTTATTTTTGAACCCTGGTTTCATTAATCATGTTGCCTTATTTGCTGCCTGCAGCCTCAGTTTGTACGGCCCATTGCTTCCTGCAGAATGAGTTAGCTGAGGGTCCATCAGTGATCTCGTCCTGACAGTCTTAGGCTATATTTACATTGTGCTTTTTTTAATGCAAATTAAAAGCCAACGCCAACAAAAGCTATGGGATGTCAGAAATCTCATGCCCACGTTTGTTGGTTTTTTCCTGACTGAATTTAAGGACTGCAGCGTTTTTTAAAGCTGCAACATCGTCTATTTTTTTTTTTTGCGTTTTTGTCTGATTTCTTCACCCTAATTAAAAAACGCAAAAAACACAACAGTGTTTTTAACACCTTTTTGGTGAATAAAACTAACTTTATTATGCATGTACTGGAGACAAAGCTCACACCCAAAAACACTGCAAAAAATGCTGCAAAATGAGCGTTTTAAACACTGATTTGGCTGCAGGCAAAAAAGTAATGCAGGTAAAAAGCTGTGTATGAAAATAGCCTTAATGGAGAGTTATTGGGTTAAACTGGATAAAATGAATCCAGATTAAGGCCTCTGTCAAATGTCCGTGTCTCTGCTACTTGTGCCGTCCGTGTAGCCACATGCCAGACATGGACACACACACCCATGTCACTCCATGCTCATTTTCTCACGTTCTTGTTTCTGCACAGACCTTGTCTCCATGGACAGCAGCCGCATGTCTGTGTGCTCCATATGAAGACCTGTCTGTTTTTGGGTGGCAGCATGGACACATGGACCCATTCAGGTCAAAAACATCCCGCTCACCTATATCATCTGTGTCAGGCACCAGAGCAAATATTTTTCATTTTGAATAAAAGCATTTTTATACTTGCCTGACTCCAGCGATGCTCCTGTCACACTCACTTCCAGGGCCGCTCATTAAGCTCATGAATATTCACTGAACTGAGTCCAACCGCAGATGATGAAGTGTGACAGCAGCACCGGAGACAGGTGAGTATACAAAGTCATCCTGTCTGTGTGCTATCCAGATGTTTCACCCTGACACCACACGGATGACACAAGGTGCTGGACACATGGACACAAAAGTGAAATGAAAGAAACCGCAACTCACACACTTGCATGGTCGTGTGAAAGAGGCTCAGTGCAGCAGGGTGAAACGTGCGTTGGGGTGGTGAGGCTGATACATTCATGGAGAGTTTGCAGATGTCTTATACGTCTTTTTCTGAACGTTTTTCATCCTGTTGATGACCATAGACCACATCAAAGTTAAATGTGCAGGAAAATAAGTGAAATGGTGCAAAATTTTTCATTGAAACTGAATTACAAAATCAATTTAGCCCTAAACATTTGCATTTCACAGTATCACAGTATCTTTTGGCGTTGAATTTGTAAAAACCTTAGAGCTCAGTAATATATGGCTTCATAGTGTTACATCAATGACATCCAGGATTTTATGATTTGTGTCCCATCTGTTTTCTAGCCCAGCTGAAGGATATTGCATATGGCACAAAGCAGTACAAGTTCACCCCAGACATCACACCGGACGATGACGTGGAGGAATTTGATGAATCCTTGCACTTACAGAGGGGTGAAAACCTCCTTGAGATCCATATATCCAAGACGGTGTTCTCTCCAGCCGCCATCAACAGCTTCGGAGACCGAGAACCCGCCACCTTCTGCACTTATGCGTTTTATGACTTTGAGCTCCAGACGACGCCTGTTGTACGCGGTTTGCAGCCATCCTATGAGTTCAGTTCCCAATATCTGGTACGGGTGGATGACTTTTTCCTACAGTTCTTGCAGAAGAACACCGTACGCCTGGAGGTTCACTTGGCGATTGGCACGGATTATCAGACAGTCGCCGTTTGTCAGCTGAGATTCCATGAAGTTCTGGAGAAGACTGGGAGAATCTATTCCAGTGCTGTGTTAGTTGGTAAGAATGGTGGACGTATATAGCTTGAATGATGGAAATCAGATGCAGGAGAGATCAATACTTTCCTTTTTCATTTCAGGAGCTGACAATGACATTAATAACTATGGCACAGTGGAGTACTGGGTACGGCTTAAAGTCCCCATGGAGCAAGCCATCCGGCTGTACCGAGAACGTGCCAAGGCTCTCGGCTATATCACATCAAACCTCAGGAATCCTCTTCAGAACGATCAGGTCATTGCTCTTCTCAAGTACAGAACATGTGGATGGGAAAAGGAAGGGTGCAGAGCGAAATGGATAAAACTTACAATTTATTAATGTGCTTGTTTAACAATAATAATAATAATAATAATAATAATAAAGCTTTATTTATATAGCGCCAACATATTCCGCAGCGCTTTACAATGTAGGGTTAGCGTACAGAAAATATACAGTAAGTAATTACAATAGAGAACAAATAAAGTACAATCATTGGATACAAAAACAATAGGCATAGAATCAATGTGAAAAAAAAAATACAATAAATAAAGCAAGAAATGAAGGTGACCCTGCTCAAAAGAGCTTACAATCTACAACGGGATAGGGGTTGTACAAGGTGCCGGGGCTTATTGCACTGGTGGTCCAGGCATCTTGAGGAAATGGGGTATAGGGCTAAGCTTACATGAATGGTCATCAGTCTGTGTAGACCTTTATGGTTTGGTGGAGTTTGTAGAAGAATAATGTCCAGAGGATAGCCCATTCACTGTCTACAGTACAATGGACATGTTAGGGAGTATGATAGGCCGCCTTAAAAAGATGCGTCTTTAGGGATCGTCTGAAGCCATGCAAGTTGTGGATAGTCCTGATTTCTTTGGGTAAAGCATTCCAGAGGTTTGGTGCAGCTCTGGAAAAGTCTTGGAGCCGGGAGTGGGAGGATCGGATTAGTGCAGATGTTAGTTGAAGGTCATTTGAGGAACGTAGAGAGCGGGTGGGGTGATAGACAGAGATGAGGGAGGAGAGGTAGGGGGGAGCTGCACTGTGAAGAGCTTTGTGGGTGAGAACAAGCAATTTGAATTTGATCCTGTAGTATACGGGCAGCCAGTGCAATGACTGGCACAGAGCAGAGGCATCTGAGTAACGATTGGCCAGATGGGTAATCGTCACTAACGCGTTTCAGTGCCACTGCGATCTTAGTTTAAGTTGTAGTCTTCCACGACTAAGATCGCAGTGGCACTGAAATGCGTCAGAACAATACCATCTATATGTTTTTGTTTTTAAACATGGACATTAATAAATGAGCAGGGATCCCTTTAAATACACAGATTGGAGCCATATAACTAATAGTGTCCATCACAACAAAATACTAGAACCACAGCATTAGGCCTAAAATGTACTTTTATATGTACAAAATAAAATATAAAAATGTTTTAAATGCACAACCAGATGTAGGAGATTAATAATATGTGTCCATGTGTAATTCTATATGTCCTTATAAAGGATAAATGCAAGTGCTATGGAGGAGCAAATGTATATAGAGGCCAGTCACTTATAAATGAAAAACATGTTATAGGACCCTACATATATATTAATAATCACCAATGTTCTAATGAATAAGCACCAGTGGACCTATAGGTCCTCACTAAACCTGAGTAAAGTAAATACTATGCCATTAATACTATTCAATCTTATAGGAATGACACAAAAGAAGTGTGCACACTTCAATTAAAGAAGCATATTAGCAACGTAAACCCTAATGCCGGATCCCCTCCAACTTACATGTAGGTGCTTAGTAGTGATGAGCGAGCACTAAAATGCTCGGGTGCTCGGTGCTCTGGCAGAGCATCTCAAGATACTCTTGTACTCGGCCTGAGCACCGAGCCCAATGTAAGTCAATGAGTGACAGGCTCCGCCCACAGACTTCCAGTTATAAAACCAGTAATTCCGGAAAAGGGCGGGAGGGTGGGCTTTTTCAAATCGCCGCAGCATATAACACCTTGCTGTGGCCCCCAGAGGGATCCTATCAATTAATCTGCTCCCTGTATGGTGCCAGCTCACTGTGTGCACTGAAGGGAGCTGTGTACATGTATCAGATCGCTATTTATTACCGAGCGGTCCGAGCATCTCGGCAGTACTCGGTGCTCGCCGAGCACCCCGAGTACCGAGATACTCGTGCGAGTACCGAGTAGCGCCGAGCATACTCGCTCATCACTAGTGCTTAGTATTGGTATATCAGGGTTCAGTAAGACTTCTCACTATTCAAATACAAGCCAGTGTGTCCGTCCTTACACCCCAACGGACATTTCGTGTCCAATACCGCAGGAGATATGCTGGGGGAGGGCACACGAAAGTCTATTTTACCTACAGTATATTTTTATTGCTAATACTGTGGTTGTAGTATATTGTGATGTACATTCATACATTTCAGGTTTATCCATTGTCCTCTGCACTATTCCTTTTTGCGTTTTTCTTATGGAATTTCCTGTCCGTCACCGGGTGAAGGCTGCAAATATAATCTTTATGGATCTAGGGTGAGCGTTGCTTATTGCCCTTTTTTTCACCATAAATGTGGATGGGGATTTGCAAACATCTTCAACTTGTAACACATGAATAGCATAAGGGAGCAAGCGTGCTGCAGAAATGAATAGGAGTGAAAACACTGAATCTGCAAATAAACTATAAGGTTCATTGTGCAATCTTAATCAGTTCATGGCAAAACCCTTAGCAAAAACATAGGCTGGACAGACACCTGTCTGGGATGATTTAGTGAATCCTGCTTTGACCAGTGGGTTGGACACGATGAACCAGTAGGCCCCTTCACACAAAGACCCAGGAGGTCACTTCACACAATGACCTAAGAGGTCCTTTTGACACACCCCTCCCAGGGCCGCTGGGTACTCAGAACCAAGCAACAGTGCTTCTGGGGATGCACAGGACTCAAGACCCATCTCTGTAGCTCTGGCGGTGTCACTAAAAGTTCCGTGAATAGGGTTTTAGGGATTGTTGTCATGGCACCGCCCGTGCTGTTTGGTTAATGATTGCAGACACGGCGGTGCGAGACATCTGGGGTTGATGGAGTCACAGGTAAGGGGTTTCCGCTCCGCACGGGTGGAGCGGTTCCCCAGGGCAACCAGGGCAACCGGTAAAGTCTGCGGCGGTGGCAGGCCGCAAGATTCTTCAGGCTGAGGCAGACGGCTGGCCCTGCTGAGGCAGATTTTCTGAGGCCTGCTTGGCTTATCAGTCAGCGGCTCCGCAGACAGGGAAAATAAACAGTGTCGCATACTGCTGCTGAGTTCTATACCCAGTTTACTTAGTGTTCACTTTAGCACAGCCGCTGGGTACTGTTCTTTGCCAATCTCCAGTCCAGATAGTTCTCAGAGAACCAGGATAGCTCGTCCAAGACACCTCTTTCTGCTCCTTTCTCACACAGGTTGCTTTCTCAGCGCTGCCTGTCACACCTCCGCACACAGAGCCCCAATCCGGCAGCCACAAGCCTTCTTGGACAGCTAGTACTTTGTCCCCTGGCCCTAGTATGGCTACCTTCTCGGCGGATGTGTCGGCTGTTGGCCACAGGTCCTCTAGATCTTGTGGCCTCCGGTTCTGTGGTTGGAGTCTGGAATCTCCTTTCCACCTTCAGGGCCGGTTCCCTGGTTCCCAACCAACCCTGCTGTCTGACTCCAGTCAAACTTGGATTCGGGTACACAGGTGGTTCTCTGTGCCTCTACCCGTGCCCCTAGGGCTCCCTCTCCCTCTTGTGCACTCTGCTGTTCCACGAACCCGGACGAGCTCCTCGCTGCTCCAGTCCTCCGGGTCCTCTCTCTTTGCTACTCTCGCACTGTCTTACTAATTTCCCACCCCACACATTCCTTCCCTCCGTCCCCTGACTGGGACCTCCTTCTCTTGTGTCCACCCACCGTCCCAGGGACCGGGTGTGTTAGGTGTCTTTTACGTGTCTCAGACTTGCCGTCTAGTTTCCCTAAAAACAGGGATGCCACACCTGTGGGATAGGTGCAGTACCCCTTGTGGCGACCAGACCACAGGGGCGCTATACTTTCACATAATGATCCATAAGATCCCTTCACACGATGACTCGGGAGGTCCTTTCACATGATGACCCAGGAGGTCTCTTCTTACTCTATGATTCTATGGATATTTCACCCATTCTTACAGTTTCTGAAGTTCAGAAGTCCTAATAGGGCCTGTGACAGCGGTTATTCTTATAGGACAATCCTATAATGTCTGCAAGGAATGGACCTGCTAATCCTAATGCAAAATCCATGTTTGCTTTTAGTTTACCATGGACCAGGGTGCACAGTCCGGCTGTTAATCCAGATTGGGCTAGAGGTCGTGGTCCGGATAATACAGACCTGTCTACCTAAAGAAGGTTTTCTCCAAAGCTAACCTACAGTTTGTTAAAGCACTTATCCAGCTGGTTAAAGCTAATGACTCTTCCTTACGATAAACTATTATTATAAAAGGATTCCCACTACCGTTTTATTGATGTTCTTTCCTTAAAGGGAACCTTTATGTCCCAGTTTTTAAACCGCCCCCAATCTTATTTAGATCATGTATTGTGCAACACTAAATCCATGCATTTATCATAAAAAAGGCACTTTGATACCAGCTGAAGCTCCACCCCGATGACTGAACATAAAAACACATAATGCAAATATCTGTTACATCAATCACTTCAGTCATGGTATTTTTAAAAAGTATTTATGCCCCCCACAATGCCATAATTGTCCCAGCGTCATGGCAATTGTAATCCCACACTTGCACAGTTACTAGTCGCAGCCTGGATATGCACACTGAATCTGGGTGTATGTCCTCAGATTTATGGACGTGTAGAGCCACAGTAGAGCACTGACGGCGGTAACAGGGATTGTAGACCGACAGTAGAGCACTGACGGCGGTAACAGGAGGTGTAGAGCGACAGTGAGCACTGATGGCGGTAACAGGCGTGTAGACCGACAGTAGAGCACTGACGGGGTAACAGGAGGTGTAGAGCGACAGTTGAGCACTGATGGCGGTAACAGGGACGTGTAGACCGACAGTAGAGCACTGACGGCGGTAACAGGGAGGTGTAGAGCGACTTTAGAGCACTGATGGCAGTAACAGGGACGTGTAGAGCACTGACGGCGGTAACAGGGAGGTGTAGAGCGACAGTTGAGCACTGATGGCGGTAACAGGGACGTGTAGACCGACAGTAGAGCACTGACGGCGGTAACAAGGAGGTGTAGAGCGACTTTAGAGCACTGATGGCAGTAACAGGACGTGTAAGCACTGAGGCGTAACAGGAGGTGTAGAGCGACAGTAGAGCACTGGACGGCGGTAACAGGGATGTGTAGACCGACAGTAGAGCACTGACGGCGGTAACAGGGAGGTGTAGAGCGACAGTAGAGCACTGATGGCGGTAACAGGGAGGTGTAGAGCGACAGCAGAGCACTGATGGCGGTAACAGGGAGTGTAGAGCGACAGTAGAGCACTGACGGCGGTAACAGGGAGGTGCAGAGCGACAGTGAGCACTGATGGCGGTAACAGGGACGTGTAGACCGACAGTAGAGCACTGACGGCGGTAACAGGAGGTGTAGAGCGACAGTAGAGCACTGATGGCGGTAACAGGGACGTGTAGACCGACAGTAGAGCACTACGGCGGTAACAGGGAGGTGTAGAGTGACAGTAGAGCACTGACGGCGGTAACAGGAGGTGTAGAGCAACAGTTGAGCACTGACGCGGTAACAGGGAGGTGTAGAGCGACAGTAGAGCACTGATGGCGGTAACAGGGACGTGTAGACCGACAGTAGAGCACTGACGGCGGTAACAGGAGGTGTAGAGCGACAGTAGAGCACTGACGGCGGTAACAGGGAGGTGTAGAGCAACAGTTGAGCACTGACGCCGGTAACAGGGACGTGATTTGTGTGCACATTGGAGATTAATCTGAGGACATACATCTGGGATTCAGTGCGCAGATCCGGGCCGCAGCTAGTAACTGCTCAAGCGTGGGATTACAGGGGAGATAGTTGTGACGCAGGACAATGACAGCAATTTCTGGGGGTGGGGGGGTGACTATGTTTTACTAGTTTTAATGACTGAAGTGGATTGATGTGACTGATACCAGCTGAAGCTCCACCCTGATGACTGAACGTGCAGGTACATAATGAAAATATCTAAGCATTTAAAGGGCTTTCTTATGATAAATACATGGATTTTTTTATAACAGGTTAGTGATACATGATATGGATAACATTGGGGGCGGTTTAAAAACAATAAAAGGACGTGACAGATTCCCTTTAAGATGGGCCATCAATATCTGATCAGTGCAGGAGCGACTCTCGTCCCCTGCCAACCAGCCGCCCCCCGCCAACCAGCCATTACCGATGTTTCCCGAAAATAGCAAGCTCCATCAACGCTATAGTGGCCGTAGTTGGTACTTCAGATCCACCTGCTTCTCATTTAATCTACAGTACCCTGCTGCGACCACTAAAAAATGATGGACCCACATCCAAGAACTTCTGTCCGACATCAGTGCCAGACCCCGACTGATCAGATAGTGATGGCCTATACTAACAATAGGGCCACAGTGAAGAAAGTAATGGCTAACCCCTGTATATGGTTGGTGGTCTGACTATCGGCCCCCCTGAGCTCTTCCGCAGTCTCTTGCGTGGTTGCAGGCTGGTTTTTACTGATAGTTTGGTAAAGCCCTGTAAGTTAAAGGCATGGCGCTATTGAATTTCTGATTTCACAAACTCTCCATAATAAATATACAATACTACATCACTAATATCATCACTCTCATTGTAACATGTTAATACTTTTGTCCCTATAGACATGTCTGTGAGAAATCTGGAACATTCGGGGGTAACAGAGGACAACCTGAATGAGCTGTTCATCACCGTGAATAGCTGCAGCAATCTCCAGGCCGGGGACGGCTCGCGGCAGCCCAGCCCATATGTAGCCTATACCTTCTTCCACTTCAATGACCACTACACCCCCATCATTACAAGCAGCAATAATCCTCACTTTGAAGATCACAAGAGCTTCCCGGTGCCAATGACGGCTGCTCTGGACCGATATCTTAAGTCGGATTCCCTTGTCTTGTATGTCTTTGATGATGAGGACATGAGCGGAACGTACCTCGGTAAAGCCAGGGTTCCCCTCATCCCGCTCGCTCACGATAAATGTGTTTCAGGTATGGTTGTGCATTAACTTTGTTAAAGTTTTCTTTATTAAAGGAAATCTGTCAGCAGGTTTTTGCTGCCTTATCTGAGAGCAGCATGATGTAGGCAAAGAGACCCTGAATCCAATGATATATTACTTGGTGCAGCTGTTCTAACACAATGAAATGCCATGCCCACACCAGTTTATAGACGGAGAGCTGCCACCGCCCACACTAGACTCTGTATGTACAATGTCTATTGACAGAGGAGCTGCCCTCGCCCACACCAGGCTTTGTATGTACAATGTCTATAGACAGAGAGCTGCCCCTGCCCACACCAGGCTCTGTATGTTACAGTATCTATAGACAGAGAGCTGCCCCTGCCCACACCAGGCTCTGTATATACAATGTCTATAGACAGAGAGCTGCCCCTGCCAACACCAGGCTCTGTATATACAATGTCTATAGACAGAGAGCTGCCCCTGCCCACACCAGGCTCTGTATATACAATGTCTATAGACAGAGAGCTGCCCCTGCCCACACCAGGCTCTGTATATACAATGTCTATAGACAGAGAGCTGCCCCTGCCCACACCAGGCTCTGATATACAATATATAGACAGAGAGCTGCCCCTGCCCACACCAGGCTCTGTATATAAAATGTCTATAGACAGAGAGCTGCCCCTGCCCACACCAGGCTCTGTATATACAATGTCTATAGACAGTGAGCTCCCCTCACCCACACCAGGCTCTGTATCTACAATGTCTATAGACTAGAGAGCTGCCCCTGCCCACACCAGGCTCTGTATGTACAATGTCTATAGACAGAGAGCTGCCCCTGCCCACACCAAGCTCTGTATGTACAGTGTCTATAGACAGAGAGCTGCCCCTGCCCACACCAAGCTCTGTATGTACAGTGTCTATAGACAAAGAGCTGTCCCCATCCACACCAGGCTCTGTATATTACAATGTCTATAGACAGAGAGCTGCCCCTGCCCACACCCAACTCTGTATGCGTTAGGATGCAACTGCAATGCCATCAGTGAGCTGACCCAGGTTCTCACTGTCCCATTCACTTCAGTGGGCAAATTTGATTTG
Organism: Allobates femoralis; assembly: GCA_033576535.1. Taxonomy (NCBI): domain Eukaryota; kingdom Metazoa; phylum Chordata; class Amphibia; order Anura; family Aromobatidae; genus Allobates; species Allobates femoralis. The sequence continues at coordinate 154,904,604 of JARQOC010000010.1, forward strand.
CAAATCAGATACAAAATGGACGTGCTTCCATCTCTTTTTGCAGAATATCATGCTCATAAACTATTAAGATACGTGTGAATGGTGCCTTAAAGGGAACCTGATATTTTGTAATATTAAACCGCCCCCAATGTGTTTTACATGATGCAATGTGCATCATTGATATAGTTTTATAAAAACTAAATTTCACGTATTCATGTTAACAAAAGACGCACTACATACCTGGCTTCAGTCGTGGGGGATAGGGGAGGCGCTTTTGCATGCTTCAATAACTGTCACTCAAATTCAGTCATGACATTTTTTTGCAACTGTGTCACACCCTTCCTTGCATTGTAATTGATTGCTATTGCTATAGGTGCTCAGTATAGCAGTGTATATATACATCACTGTAGTGATGTCATGACCATGTGACCATACTGGGTGGAGCTAAGCAGGCCTGAAAGATATATGGGCTTTGCTCTGCCCATTAAGGTAACATACTTGTGACATCACCACAGGTCCTTTACCACTACTTCTCCAAATCTGAGCTTCGCCCATTATGATCCTATTCTCACAGGACCTGTGGTGATGTCATGCCATGTGACCTTAATGGGCGTAGCTCAGTATTGCAAACCTGTAGAAGGACCTGTGGTGATGTCACGGCCATGTGACCTTAATGGGTTTAGCTCCGTATTGCAAACCTGTAGAAGGACCTGTGGTGATGTCACGGCCATGTGACCTTAATGGGCTGAGCTTAGCAGGACCTGCAGTGATGTCAATATATTACAATGCAGGGGGCGTGACAAAGTTCAGAAATATCATGACTGAATTTGAGTGACAGTCACTGAAGCGAGGAAAAGCGCCTCCTCTATGACTGAAGCCAGTTTTGTGTGTGCAGTCACCTCAGCATATAAAGTCTTTTGTTAAGAAAATCCATGGAATTTTGTTTTTAGAAAATCATATTAGTGATGCACATTGTATCATGTAAAACACATTACAGGTGGTTTAATATCACAACATGGAGATTAAGAAGATGGCTAGTGTGTGCAAGTGTCAGAGAGCGGCCAGCCAGGAGACTCTGGTCACAGGGTGTTTATTCACAACGCGTTTTGGTGGTATTGCCCACCTTCATTAGGTGAATACATACCATTATGGGTGGTGGTTATTTATAGGGGAGCAATTATAACAATTGGAAGTAGAATCAACCCCTCAGTATCCCATTAGAAATAGTGGGTGATAACAGCGAGTGATCACATTGATGTAAGAACTTCCTGAAGAGCCAACAATAAAACAATAACATAATAAATGGAAACATTTCCTTTACCTTTTTATTTATATTATATAATTAAAAGAAAAAAAAGAAAAATCTTTGTTCAATTTATGAATTGGGGGTATATAAAAAGTGTATGTTACATTTTGTTTTTCTTTATAAACTTTCTAAAAGTATATGTATACATATATGTGTAAAAATATATATATATATATATATATATATATATATATATATATATATATATATGTGTGTGTGTGTGTTGTTGTGTGTGGTGTGTGTGTATATACAACCGCTGGAATTATGGAAACACTCAATTCTAAGGAAAAAACTATGCAATCATGACTGACAAACAAACAAAACACCCCTCCAATACATCACTAGTATTTTGTTGCACCACCTCTGGCTTTTATAACAGCTTGCAGTCTCTGAGGCATGGACTTAATGAGTGACTAACAGTACTCATCATCAATCTGGCTCCAACTTTCTGTGATTGCTGTTGCCAGATCAGCTTTGCAGGTTGGAGCCTTGTCATGGACCATTTTCTTCAACTTCCACCAAAGATTTATAATCGGATTGAGATCCGGACTATTTACAGGCCATGACATTGACCTTATGTGTCTTCTTTCAAGGAATGTTTTTTGCTCTATGGCAGGATGCATTATCATCTTTATAAATGATTTCATCTTCCCCAAACATCCTTTCAATTGATGGGATAAGAAAAGTGTCCAAAATATTAATGTAACCTTTGGCATTTATTGAAGATGTAATGACAGCCATCTCCTCAGTGCCTTTACCTGATATGCAGCCCCATATCATCAATGACTGTGGAAATTTGCATATTCTCTTTAGGCAGTCATTATTATAAATCTCATTGGAACGATACGAAACAAGAGTTCCAGCATCATCACCTTGCCCAATGCAGATTCACTATTTATCACTGAATATGACTTTCATCCAGTCACCACAGCCCACGATTGCTTTTCCTTAGCCCATTGTAACCTTGTTCTTTTCTGTTTAGGTGTTAATGATGGCTTATGTTTAGCTTTTCTGTATATAAATCCCATTTCCTTTAGGCGGTTTCTTACAGTTCGGTCACAGACATTGACTCCAGTTTCATCCCATTCGTTCCTCATTTGCTTGTTGTGCATTTCCTGTTTTGGAGACATATTGCTTTATGTTTCCGATCTTGACGCTTTGATGTCTTTCTTGGTCTACCAGTATGTTTCCCTTTAACAACCTTCCCATGTTGTTTGTATTTGGTCCAGATTTTAGACACAGCTGACTGTGAACAACCAACATCTTTACAACATTGCATGATGATTTACCCTCTTAATGGTACCTTTACACGCGGCAATATTTCTAGGGTATCAACAGGCAACTTACTGGCTGCAGTGAAATCATGGAGAGATTATTCCATTTGTACACAGCAACAAGATAGAACCTTGTCTCCATGATTTCACTGCAACCAGTAAGTTACCTGTTGACACCCTAGAAATGTTGCCTCGTGTAAAGGTACCATAAGAGTTTGATAATCCTCTCCTTTGTTTCAATTGACATCTCTGGTGTTGGAGCCACGATTTATGTCAGTCCACTTGGTGCAACAGCTCTCCAAGGTGGATTCACTCCTTTTTATATACAGACTAACGAGCAGATCTAATGTGATGCAGGTGTTAGTTTTGGGAATGAAAATTTACAGGCGATTCCATAATTTTTTCATCAGAATTGAGTGATTTCATCATTTTTCCCTCTGCTTGGTCTACAAAAGTAACCGTTACTGGCTAGCACATTTTTTTATCTTGATTTCTTTTAGTGTTTCGTAAAGCTATGAAATTTCCATTTGAAATGACTTTAGTTTTGTGCCAGGTCTGGGATCTGATTTTTTTTTTATATATATATTTACACATTACATATACATTTATGATATTATATAATTGTTTTATTGTTGCATCTTCATCAATGTGATCACTCGCTGTTATCAGTTACTATTTCTAATGGGATACTGAGGGGTTGATTCTACTTCCAATTGTTATAATTGCTCCCCCTATAAATAACCACCACCCATAATGGTATGTATGAAGGCGGGTAATACCACCAAAACGCGTTGTTAATAAACACCCTGTGACAAGTCTCCTGGCTGGCTGCTTTCTGGCACCTGCACACACTAGCCATCTTCTTACTCTCCATATCATTGTCCCTTCAAAGGGAATAGTGGCAGATCTGCATAGGAGGAGACTGAAGGACCTTAAACCACAGGACCTTAGGTGATGTCACTGTCACGTGATCTGGCCATCCCGGAAACACTGGGCCCCGTATAGTGAGCGGTAATACAGAGATCCTGGTTGTATGGGAGGTACAACCATTAAAGGTTAGTGTAAATCTACCCCCTCCTACTAGACCATGGGCTATAACCCATTGGAGCGCCCCTCCTGTTTTCTTCTCTAATATCACATCATGACATGACAGGTTCCCTGTATAGGATTTTATTTGTAAGGCTGGACCATTGATAGCCGGGACACTCTTCAGTGTTGACCTCGCTCTTACTTGTTTGCTGTCTAGTTGTTTTGGCTGCAGAATTAGGGATGTCTGTTGTGTTGTCTCATTCTCTTAAAGTGGATGTTCGACTTTTACAGAAAGCATCTACGTAGCAATGATACTGCTGGGATAATGAAGCCATATATACTCCTCCTCCATTCCAGCACTGTGATCCCGCAGCTCCTCACCATTGTACTGTTCACTATGGCCGCAGACGTCCTCCGCATGTCTACAGCAGTATCAGCAGGGTACCACTGCGGCTGGTGATCGGCTGCAGACATCACGTGTGGTGTATGTGATGTCAGGTGTGTGGGGCGCAGCGTTGGCATGGGGGGGTGAGCCCTTTATATAACTCACACAACCCCCCCTTAACTTACACAATGCTGAAAAACTAAGCCCTGCCTCATAAATGGGAGGAGTGACGTAACAATGAGGCTGCTCCCATTAACCAGCTGATCTGGAAGGGTCCTGAGGGTCACAACCCCCGATCTGTTATTGACAACCTGTGCTAACAACTGGTCATCAATATTGTGCCTGAAACACTTTATTAAAGACATGTTATTCTAACTAATATACCACAATAGAAGGCAGTATGTATAATACAAGCCCATAGCGTTCATTGTGAACTGTGTAATACTCTGTATCCCCTGCGGAGGCGCTGCAGTTTTTCCCTTTGATGTCAGCTGACCCTGTGAGATAATGTGCGTCTTGTGAGGACCGTATGACACAGTCTTTTTCTCCCACAGGTACATTTCAACTTGCAGATATTAAGGGGAATGAAAAAGGAACAATTAAGGTGACATTAAAGTGGAAATCCACATACCTGCCGCCGAGCGAGACGATTCTCACTGGACGGCTGGTGGATGAGCTGCCGAAGGAAAGACCGGTGCCTGTACGATTACTGACAGAAGAAGACGTGCCAGCTCCAAAACTGAAAGCCCTGCAGCCTGGCCCTGCTGTGAGTACAGATGTGCAATTCAACATAATGTAATAAAGGGAATCAGTCAGCTGTTTTTGCTGTGTGATTTGTGAACAACGTGATGTAGGGGCAGAGACCCTGATTCTAATGATGTGTCACTTAGTGGTCTTTTGTTGTTTCAATGAAGTCAGTGTTTTATCAGCAGGAAATAATCACTACAGGACTAGATGCCTTGTGCCTCCTGGTCCAATCACACCCCACCTCTGATTAGCAGCTTTTTGCCTATGCAAAGTGTACAAAGAAAGCTGCCAATCAGATGTGTAGTCGAGTTATACACAGGGAGCTGCCAATCAGTGATGTGGGTGGGGTTATGCATAGAAAGCTGCCAATCAGAGGTGTAGTCGGAGTTATACACAGGGAGCTGCCAATCAGTGGTGTGGGTGAGGTTATGCATAGAAAGCTGCAAATCAGAGGTGTAGGTGGAGTTATACAAAGAAAGCTGCCAATCAGATGTGTAGTCGGAGTTATATACAAGGAGCTGTCAGTCAGTGGTGTGGGTGGGTTATACAGAGAAAGCTGCCAATCAGAGGTGTAGGCGGGGTTATACAGAGAAAGCTGCCAATAAGATGTGTAGTCAGAGTTATACACGGAGCTGCCAATCAGTGGTGTGGGTGGGGTTATACAGAAAAAGCTGCCAATCAGTGGTGTGGGTGGGGTTATATAGAGAAAGCTGCCAATCACTGGTGTAGGCAGGGTTATACAGAGAAAACTGCCAATCAGGTGTAGGCGGAGTTATACAGAGATAGCTGCCAATAAGATGTGTAGTCGGAGTTACACACAGGGAGCTGCCAATCAGTGGTGTGGGTGGGGTTATACAGAGAAAGCTGCCAATCAGTGGTGTGGGTGGGGTTATACAGAGAAAGCTGCCAATCAGTGGTGTGGGTGGGGTTATATAGAGAAAGCTGCCAATCAGTGGTATGGGTGGGGTTATACAGACAAAGCTGCCAATCAGTGGTGCGGGTGGGGTTATATAGAGAAAGCTGCCAATCAGTGGTGTGGGTGGGGTTATACAGAGAAAGCTGCCAATCAGTGGTGTGTGTGGGGTTATACACAGCTCAGCATCAGAGAACTGCTAGATTTGCTACATCACTGGAATCACGGTCTCTGTCCCTATCTGATGGTGCCTTCAGATTAAGTGGCAAAAGTATGGTGACCGATTCCTTTAAATGACCTCGATTAAAGGAAACCTGAATAGATTGGATTAAAGGGAACCTGCCATCTTGCAGCTCAAACCCTGAGCATGAATCTGATGCTGACTGCACTCATACAGCCGCATGCTTTACTCTGAAAAGCTGCAAACCTTAAGATGAAACTTAGAAAAGACGTCCAAGGAGGATGCATCACGGAGGATCAGCCCGAGGCCGAGCCCTCCACGACCCTCTCCCCTATAGTGACAGGTCTCTCTGTATAGAGAGAGACCTGTCAGTTATGGAACCAGGGTGGGAAGAAGCCGCCTTTACTACTCAGCCCAGATGTGCAGTCTCATTAACTGTTGTTTTTCCATAATCAGCGCCTACTGTCTCCTTACATCAGTGATGGTCAACCTTTTGAGCTCGGGTGTGTCAAAATTCACCGAAAAAACAAGTATAACTCGCATGGTGTGTCACTTTGAGAAAAACCATAATTTTGTAATATTTGTAGCTGCAATAACAAAAAGGTATCCTGGATATGGCCCCCATTCTGGTATATAGCCCCTTATGCTGGATATAGCCACCATCCTGATACATTACCCCCACCCTGGATATGGCACCCATTCAGGTATATATCCCCTGGTCCTGGAGTTAGTCCCCACCCATCCTGATACATTACCCCCCATACTGGTATATATCCCCTTATGTTGGATATAGCCCCCATACTGATATATAGCAACCCGCCCATCCTGGTACATTACCCCCCATTTTGGATATGGCCCCCATTCTGGTATATAGAGCCCCTTATCCAGGATATAGCCCCCACATTGGGATATAGCACCCCCCCCATCCTGGTACATTACCCCCCATCCTGGATATGGCCCTTATCCTGGTGCACACACAAAAATAATAAACAATATAACTCACCTATCCCTCGTTCCTCTTCATGCTGAAAGTGTCAGCAGCCTGACGCTGATAACATAATCAGCTCTGCTACATTACCATGCCGCCATTGTCTCGCCTTCAAATGCTGTGCTGAAACTGTGATTGCATGCAGTGAGTGTCAATCACAGCATCAGCATCCGGAGACAGGACATGGGCGGCACAGAATGAAGATGGCAATCAAAGTGTCATCATCCCGCCTCCGTATGCTGATGCTGTGATTGACACTGACTGCATGCAATCACAGTGTCAGCATCTGAAGGCGGAACAAGGTGGCACAGTAAGGCAGCAGAGTGAATTATGTTATCGGCAGCAGGCGGAGGGGGAAACTGAGCCATGACATGTGTGTCAGCAGAAACGCCTTGGCGTGTCACTGCTGACACGCGTGTCATAGGTTAGCCATCACTGCCTTACATGGTGGCTGTTACTGCAGTTCAGCTCCATCCATTGTATAAGAGCAGATCTGCAGGACCTGACACTGTCCGTGGTCAAGTAGGGTTTGGTTTCTGATGGATGGTGGTTGTCTTTTGCTATCCATGAAAAGCTTTGTCTGGGGTCCTGCTGCTCGTACCGTAGTTGCCCAGTGCAGGCAGTCCAGGGATCTTGTGCTGCTGACACCAGGGCCCTGATTCTTTAGAGATGCACTCATGAATTACACACATCTTCCACATATGTTACTCCAGCTTTCGGCTGAAGGATGTTTTTGGCATAATTTACACCACTTTTATAAGCACAACTGGCATAGGGAAGGCAAAGGTTGTAACATTTCAAGGAATTTGCATCCCAGAAAATCAGCAAAAGCTTGATGAATTGGGGCCCAAATGTGGTGAGCAGAAGTAAATAAAAACTGATGACAACATATGGGGTTATAGGGTACACTTACACAAAGTTTTATCCTGTGGGAATTTTGGCAGAGAAAGTTCCTGCTTTCTACATCAAAATCCAGACAATTAATGATGAAAAATTCAGTCTCATTGTTATTAGTGGGAAAGCTACATTGCTGTTCCTACGACTGTTTTTTTTTTCCCCCAAATGTGATCTTAAGGCCCTGTCACACGGGGCGACATCGCCGCCAATTACATAGGCAACGTAGAGGCGTGGCCTATCGGCGGCAACATCGCCCCTACGTCGCCTCACGTAAAGGGGCGATGTCGGCGCCGCCGGGAGGCTCCCATTGTCCTGCATCGCCGCTGGGGTTTTCAGACACCCTGACGGCGATGCCGCCTGTCAGCTCGCTGGCACGGGGCTGGAGATGTCGTCCCATGTAAATGGGGGACGGCGACGCTGGTGGGGCGCCAAAAATGTGCGCGCACCCGCCAGTTGCCGCCAACATCTCCAGCCCCGTCGCCAGGTGTGACGGGGCCTTTAGGGGTCAGAAAGAGCGACAAGTCACTTTTTGTTTGCGGATTCCTTGTAAAATGTGCTAGACTAAAAGAATATCAAAAATTAGGCCAAGTTCACACCCAGCGTTTGTGCCCTGTTTTCTATTGATCCGTTTTTGGTGTTGTTTCTGCACCATAAACAGAACCTCATTTTGCAAAAAAAAAGCATCAAAAACACACAACCCATTTGTGCTACTTTTTTGCTCCTCTTTTCAGGGGACACAGACAGACAGACACACAGACAGTCACACACAGACTTTCTTACCCTCCCCGTGATCCCATGGTGAGCTCCGATGATGTCTTCCTCCTGGGCACCGGTAGGTCCTGTCTGTGAGTAGCAGGGTGCTTTAGGACTTGTTCACCATGTTACTGAGTCACATAGTGAGTCACATGGTGCACAGGTTTTAAAGTACCATATTACTCAAAGACAAGATCTGCCGGTGCCCAGGAGGAAGACATCACCGGAGCTCACCATGGGATCACGGGGAGGGTAAGCAATATGGAAAATTTTGTAAGCTCACAGGAGAGATTTACTATATATCTGTATGCAACAGGTGAAGTAAGTGTTGAACACGTCACCAATGTTATAAGTAAATATAATTTTAAGGGTGCAATTGACATGCCTTTCTCATCAGATATTAGTAACAACCCAGCCAATTCCCACAGGCAAAGAAATCAAACCATAAATTAAGTTATACTGATGACCTAGAAATAGGTGCCACACAAGAAACATTTCATGATGAGTAAAACCAGTGAGCTGGCGGCTCAAGACCTTCACAACCGTATTGTTGTACAACATACTGATAGCATTAGTTACAGAAGAATTTCTAAACCATTGAAGGTTCCATAATTCAGAAGTGGAAATAACATTTTACCATAAACTGGCCACAACCAGGTGCACCCTGCAAGATTTCACACTGAGGAGTGAAAAGAATTACCAAATCAATTGTCCAAGAACCAAGAACCACCTGTGGGGAGCAACAGAAAAGGCCCAGTCACACATAACGATGCACTAGCGGTCCCGATAATGATAACGATGTGCAGAGATTGCTGGAGCGTCATTTTGCACATCTCTGGTCAAACAGGTGTCTCACCAGCGATGTGAAAAACAACGCACCAGCGATCCAGAATTATACGGAGTTTGTTGGGAATTGTCACTCCATAGTGTAGCATTGAGATCGTTGGTCATTGTCCCTGGCAAACACAACGATGTAGTGCTCCCAGGGGAAGTGCAACGATGTATAAATGATCCAGAGCAGTGTGTAACGATCAACAATCTCACAGCAGGGGCCAGATCGTTGGTGCGTGTCACACAGAACGACATCGCTAAAGGGATCGCTGTTGCGCCACAAAATTTGTGACGCAACAGTGATCTCGTTAGCGATCTCGTTATGTGTGACAGGGCCTAAAGACCTGGAATCAGCAGGTGCAATTGTTTTAAAGCAAGCAATAAGTAATTAAAGTAAGTAATTAAACCCCTCTCCATGGCCTGTATGCGCGCTCCTGTATACACGCTTACTATGAAAAACTCTGTTGCCGAACAAAAAGCAAGTTCAAGAGCGATTAAAGTTTGCACAACTTTTAGACGAGCCAGTGGAATACTGGGACAATTCAGTCTGGTCAGAGGAGACCAAAAGTGAACTTTTTGGATGCCATAATACACACCATGTTTGGAGGCCAAAAGGCACTGCATATATGGTCCCTGGTATATATCGTATAACCCATTATATTTCCAATTTTTCTATTCTTGTGCTCCAAACTTTACTTAAAGTGAAAAAGCTACAAAACTACAAGCTCCAAAAAAAAACAGGGAATGAGAATATGCCCGTGCCAAGTGTATCCGCAATGAAACACTGCTTGGTGGTCACTAAATCTGGGGAAATTTAGATACACCTCTGATCCTGTGCTAGGAAGGAGAAACAGTGCAATGGGCTTTATCCAAGGAAAAAAAGATGTAAATGATCATATAGGGTCACCCCGGTGGAACCAATCAGGCACATAAATGACCGCTGCTATAGATCCGCAGGCTCAAAGAGCCGATAAGTAGGTGAGGAGGACGATTAGTGGTTACTCTGTGCTGCCGGTCAACAATGATGCTGTGCGTTATTACAAAAATGGGGTTTATTGATTCAACGCGTTTCAAAGCTGCCCCTCTTCTTCATCAGGAGAAAGAAAAACCACCATCTAAAAAAGAAAAACCTTAATGACCCCTCTGACCCCGTGTAATCTGCTGTTCTCATCAGTGTAAGATCAGGTCTGCAAACATCGACAAGTGGAGGCCGTGTAACACGTGACAAAAGCAATAAAGCCGAAGATGTCAGAATGTTGGTTTTCTTTACATCCATTGCAGTGAAAACAGTAAGAGTTTAATGACGGGGCAGCTGTTGACACAAGACTTTCTGAGAATAAAGTGATTTAAGGCAAAATGGAGACGTTACCGTGTCATCCGGGCTGCTGAGGCACATATGGTCCTGCACAGCGCTGAACGTGGGGATTAAACAGTGTCTACAAGTGGAGCTCATAAAATCCGGGTCTGGGGAGCGGATCACATGTGTCCTACACATTGTGCTGACTGTCACAACTCTCACTTCCAAAATATTTGTAAGCCAACACATTTTTATGTGGCAACTGCAGTCACACCCGAAATAATTTTAACAGGCTGATAAAGAACATCGCCTCTACCCAGAAAACAGATGACTCTGATTACCGTTCTTCATACGCAGGCACATTCATAATGTGCTCATAATGTGCTTGAAATGGGAATATCCAGCTGGAGGGGGTGGTAAAAAATTATCTATCTTTTAACATGGCATAGCACTCAATACGGTGAGACCCACCTCGAATGGATGGACCATAATGCTCTGTGTGATATGGACAAGCCAACACTGCCACAATTTCTCACCCCCTTCTCACTAGTCACAGATTCGCCAGGATAGACTATTGTCATCACGGGCACCATCGACAGCAATGATTGTAATGCATGCCGAGGCAAGCATGGGGAAGTGGACCCACTGGACCCCCAGGGCACAGAAGGCAGGGATGGACTCAGGTACAGTCTCTGGTGTAGGCAGGGGAGGCAGGGATGAACTCAGGTACAGTCTCTGGTGTAGGCAGGGGAGGCAGGGATGGACTCAGGTACAGTCTCTGGTGTAGGCAGGGGAGGCAGGGATGGACTCAGGTACAGTCTCTGGTGTAGGCAGGGGAGGCAGGGATGGACTCAGGTACAGTCTCTGGTGTAGGCAGGGGAGGCAGAGATGGACTCAGGTACAGTCTCTGGTGTAGGCAGGGGAGGCAGGGATGGACTCAGGTACAGTCTCTGGTGTAGGAAGGGGAGGCAGGGATGAACTCAGGTACAGTCTCTGGTGTAGGCAGGGGAGGCAGAGATGGACTCAGGTACAGTCTCTGGTGTAGGCAGGGGAGGCAGGGATGAACTCAGGTACAGTCTCTGGTGTAGGCAGGGGAGCAGAGATGGACTCAGGTACAGTCTCTGGTGTTGGCAGGGGAGGCAGGGATGAACTCAGGTACAGTCTCTGGTGTAGGCAGGGGAGGAAGGGATGGACTCAGGTACAGTCTCTGGTGTAGGCAGGGGAGGCAGAGATGGACTCAGGTACAGTCTCTGGTGTAGGCAGGGGAGGCAGGGATGGACTCAGGTACAGTCTCTGGTGTAGGCAGGGGAGGAAGGGATGGACTCAGGTACAGTCTCTGGTGTAGGCAGAGGAAGGGATGGACTCAGGTACAGTCTCTGGTGTAGGCAGGGGAGGCAGGGATGGACTCAGGTACAGTCTCTGGTGTAGGCAGAGGAAGGGATGGACTCAGGTACAGTCTCTGGTGTAGGCAGGGGAGGCAGGGATGGACTCAGGTACAGTCTCTGGTGTAGGCAGGGGAGGCAGGGATGAACTCAGGTACAGTCTCTGGTGTAGGCAGGGGAGGCAGGGATGGACTCAGGTACAGTCTCTGGTGTAGGCAGGGGAGGCAGGGATGGACTCAGGTACAGTCTCTGGTGTAGGCAGGGGAGGCAGGGATGGACTCAGGTACAGTCTCTGGTGTAGGCAGGGGAGGCAGAGATGGACTCAGGTACAGTCTCTGGTGTAGGCAGGGGAGGCAGGGATGGACTCAGGTACAGTCTCTGGTGTAGGCAGGGGAGGCAGGGATGAACTCAGGTACAGTCTCTGGTGTAGGCAGGGGAGGCAGAGATGGACTCAGGTACAGTCTCTGGTGTAGGCAGGGGAGGAAGGGATGGACTCAGGTACAGTCTCTGGTGTAGGCAGGGGAGGCAGAGATGGACTCAGGTACAGTCTCTGGTGTAGGCAGGGGAGGCAGGGATGGACTCAGGTACAGTCTCTGGTGTAGGCAGGGGAGGAAGGGATGGACTCAGGTACAGTCTCTGGTGTAGGCAGGGGAGGAAGGGATGGACTCAGGTACAGTCTCTGGTGTAGGCAGGGGAGGAAGGGATGGACTCAGGTACAATCTCTGGTGTAGGCAGGGGAGGCAGGGATGGACTCAGGTACAGTCTCTGGTGTAGGCAGGGGAGGCAGGGATGGACTCAGGTACAGTCTCTGGTATAGGCAGGGTAGGCAGAGATGGACTCAGGTACAGTCTCTGGTGTAGGCAGGGGAGGCAGAGATGGACTCAGGTACAGTCTCTGGTGTAGGCAGGGGAGGCAGGGATGGACTCAGGTACAGTCTCTGGTGTAGGCAGGGGAGGAAGGGATGGACTCAGGTACAGTCTCTGGTGTAGGCAGGGGAGGCAGGGATGGACTCAGGTACAGTCTCTGGTGTAGGCAGGGAGGCAGGGATGGACTCAGGTACAGTCTCTGGTGTAGGCAGGGGAGGAAGGGATGGACTCAGGTACAGTCTCTGGTGTAGGCAGGGGAGGCAGAGATGGACTCAGGTACAGTCTCTGGTGTAGGCAGGGGAGGAAGGGATGGACTCAGGTACAGTCTCTGGTGTAGGCAGGGGAGGCAGGGATGGACTCAGGTACAGTCTCTGGTGTAGGCAGGGGAGGCAGGGATGGACTCAGGTACAGTCTTTGGTGTAGGCAGGGGAGGCAGGGATGGACTCAGGTACAGTCTCTGGTGTAGGCAGGGGAGGCAGGGATGGACTCAGGTACAGTCTCTGGTGTAGGCAGGGGAGGCAGGGATGGACTCAGGTACAGTCTCTGGTGTAGGCAGGGGAGGCAGAGATGGACTCAGGTACAGTCTCTGGTGTAGGCAGGGGAGGAAGGGATGGACTCAGGTATAGTCTCTGGTGTAGGCAGGGGAGGCAGGGATGGACTCAGGTACAGTCTCTGGTGTAGGCAGGGGAGGCAGGGATGGACTCAGGTACAGTCTCTGGTGTAGGCAGGGGAGGCAGATATGGACTCAGGTACAGTCTCTGGTGTAGGCAGGGGAGGAAGGGATGGACTCAGGTACAGTCTCTGGTGTAGGCAGGGGAGGAAGGGATGGACTCAGGTACAGTCTCTGGTGTAGGCAGGGGAGGAAGGGATGAACTCAGGTACAGTCTCTGGTGTAGGCAGGGGAGGCAGGGATGGACTCAGGTATAGTCTCTCGGAATGGCAGATGCAGCTGAGATGTTGAAGTAGATTAGATGGCAGATGCAGGCAGGAATGAATGGTACAGCAGATACTGGCAGGTATGGAATGGTAGGCAAGGAGATGTACATAGAAGAACAAGACCTAGCAACTAGTTGGCAGCAGACCGAATCTGACTAACTCAATATGGTGCTCAGTCACTTCCCCTAGTGGGAGGATGCCTTAAATAATTAGTGCCTCTCAGCTATAGGCTAAAGGGAATTTTGGGTAATTAAGCACTGGCCTTTTAGGAGAAGTGAAGGAGTGTGGACACATGCCCTATTTGCACCCTTGGGGAGACTGTGTGGTGTGCACAGGATGCAGGAGCCAGATACAGCATCTGAGCATGTGGGCGGCCATGGACATAGTAGGATGCCACGGCAGTGAGCATGTTTGTGTCCCTGCAGGGACGTTGACATAACAGTACCCCCCCTTCTTCCTGCTACGCCCCTTCTACTCCTGGCCTGAAGGAAGTTTCTTCTCCAGCAAGAGGCCTTCCAAGTTTGGTAATGGCAGGCCAGATGGCTTTTGCTTGGAAGGCATCTTCCTGGTTACAGTATGGCAGTGTCACGCTTAAGAGGTGAGGGAATCAGGTAACAGGTAGGTGAATTGGGCATAAGGGGGTCATGAGAGCCTAATCTGACCCTGATGCTGGGGTCCCTGGCTCGTCCTGATCTCTGAGGTACCTCTAATGGTGAGGAGTTCCGAGCCGCCACCCTGTACCTTAAAACTCCTGATTAGCCCTAGGGTGAGGGCCCCTACCTCCACCCACGGGTCAGGAATCGCAGCTTCACCCAAGGAAAGACTTTAGCCCAGCAGCTAAGCATCAGCACAGCACCCAGACCTAGAGCACATAGCTATCAGCAGCACCTGACAGAGGAGAGAGAAGGCTATTTAAAGCCATGAGGAGGGGATTGCAGGTGAGTCACACATTAATTCCTGAACCAACAATTGAACATAATAGTGACTGCAGTTCTGGAACACAACACAGGAGGCAAGGACCTTCACAACCATCAACCATGTAGCTCTTAAAGACAAACCACATACACAGCAGCATCCAACAATATCAGCGCCATCTAAGTGCCTGACAGGCAGAAAGAACCTACCTCTATAGTTCCTAACTTAAGGGGCTCAGGACACAGGCACCTCTTCTGGAAATTCAGCCCGCAATGGAACATGTCTCCGAAGTCAAGAGCTGGCTCGTGGTTATGGAGCCAAGGCAGACCTAGGGGCAATGAATAGGATAGGTTCAAAGCACAAAGAGATCTTTTCCGAATGCAAAGCTCCCACTCGTATCTCCACTGGCTCGGATACAAAGCGTATGATATCAGACCAGAGTGCTTCATCAATAGATGACACAATCAAGAGAGTCTGGAGAGGTTAGATGTGAACCTGGTACCAATACCACCACAACCTGTTTGAATGAAGTTCCCAGCAGATCTGGAATCTAGGTGGACTGCATAAGAGAACCGAGTACCTCCAATGATATGGACATGGGCAGGGTCAATGAAGAAGAGGATTTGTTCTTGACTAGGGTAGTGCCTCTTACAGTCCCTGGGCTAAGAAGTCCTGGCCTCATAGCACTTATTCACTGTGTGCAGAATTATTAGGCAAATGAGTATTTTGATTACATGATCCTTTTTATGCATGTTGTCCTACTCCAAGCTGTATAGGCTGAGAGCCAACTACCAATTAAGTAAATCAGGTGATGTGCATCTCTGTAATAAGGAGGGTCTAATGACATCTACACCCTATAAAAAGGTGTGCTTAATTATTAGGCAAATGCCTTTCCTTTGGGAAAATGGGTCAGAAGAGAGATTTTACAGGCTCTGAAAAGTCCAAATTTGTGAGATGTCTTGCAGAGGGATGCAGCAGTCTTGAAATTGCAAAATGTTTGAAACGTGATCACCGAACAATCAAGCGTTTCATGGCAAATAGCCAACAGGGTCGCAAGAAGCGTGCTGGGCAAAAATATGCAAAATAACTGCCCATGAATTGAGGAAAATCAAGCGTGAAGCTGCCAAGATGCCATTTGCCACCAGTTTTGCCATATTTCAGAGCTGCAACGTTACTGGAGTATCAAAAAGCACAAGGTGTGCTGCACTCAGGGACATGGCCAAGGTAAGGAAAGCTGAAAAAGACCACCTTTGAACAAGAAACATAAGATAAAACATCAAGACTGGGCCAAGAAATATCTGAAGACTGATTTTTCAAAGGTTTTATGGACTGATGAAATGAGAGTGACTCTTGATGGACCAGATGGATGGGCCAGAGGCTGGATCAGTAAAGGGCAGAGAGCTCCACTCCGACTCAGACGCCAGCAAGGTGGAGGTGGGGTACTGGAATGGGCTGGGATCATCAAAGATGAACTTGTGGGACCTTTTTGGGTTGAGGATATAATAATAATAATATAATATTTATTCATTTATATAGCGCGCTAAATTCCATAGCACTTTACATACATCAGTATCACTGTCCCTATTGAGGCTCACAATCTAAATATCCTATCAGCATGTCTATTCAATGTGGGAGGTAACCGGAGTTCCCGGAGGAAACCCACGCAAACACAGGGAGAACATAAAAACTCCTTGCAGATGTTGTCCTTGGTGGGAATTGACCCAGGACCTCGGGACCTCAGTGCTGCAAAGGCTGTAGTGCTAGCCACTTGAACCACCATGGAGTGAAGCTCAACTCCCGGACCTACTGCCAGTTTCTGGAAGACAACTTCTTCAAGCAGTGGTACAGGAAGAAGTCGTTAACGTTCAAGAGAAACATGATTTTCATGCAGGACAATGCTCCATCACATGCATCCAACTACTCCACAGCGTGGCTGGCCAGTAAAGGTCTAAAAGAGGAAAAAATAATGACATGGCCGCCTTGTTCACCTGATCTGAACCCCATAGAGAACCTGTGGTCCCTCCTAAAATGTGTGATCTACAGGGAGGGAAAACAGTACACCCCTGGGGACAGTGTCTGGGAGGATGTGGTGGCTGGTGCATGCAATGTTGATCGTAAACAGATCAAGCAACTGACAGAATCTATGGATGGAGGCTGCTGAGTGTCATCATAAAGAAAGGGGGCTAGATTGACCACTCATTTTTTGGGGGTTTTGTTTTTGCATGTCAGAAATGTTTATTTCTAAATTTTGTGCAGTTATATTGGTTTACCTGAGGAAAATAACAAGTGAGATGGGAATATATTTGTTTTTTATTAAGTTGCCTAATAATTCTGCACAGTAATAGTTACCTGCATAAACAGATATCCTCCTAAGAGCCAAATCTAAAAAACCCCACTCCAACTTCCAAAAATATTAAGCTTTTTGTTGATTGTATTGTTGATCAATAATAAAAATAATCCTCTACAATACAACTTGCCTATAATTCTGCACACAGTGTATGAAGTGTTCCGCCATCACCAAAGTAGAAACGCAGACCCTTGCCAACACAGTGTTCCTCACATTGCTCAGGCATTTTGATTTGGTCCACCTGCATAGGATCTGGAGTAGTAATTGGAAACTGGGGTACATAGATCTCTTGTCATGTCACCTCCCTGCAGGGACGTTGGTGTAACAATTTGGGTATTCTGAGACCTGTCTATTGTCATAGAGGCCCCGCTCCTTCATCTCAGTGGCTGATGTTCTGACCTGTCATATTGGTAGATAAACAGACATTATGCACTTCTGTGTTAGTCACTATATACAGATGATAAAATACTTGAATTATTTCTCAATTACGATACCAAAGCCTCATTCTCCATATTATGTACATTGCAGGCACCAAAGCCGAAGCCGAGGACACAGAAGCCAGCAGCAGACAAGAAAGTCTCCTTCATTGAAGCCAAAGTAGAAACCCTGGTGAGCTGTGCCCTGTTATTATTGCAGTGCTGGGATTACGTAAAGACCCTGCTAACTCGCCACACGTCTGATCGCGTATGTGCACACGATTTGCAGCAGATGTTTCTGCACCAACAACCACTGTCATAAAAGGAAGCATGCTTCGTAACATACACTTGCTTTTGAAGCATTTTTACATGCTTTTTTGATGCGTTTTTTCTCCTTTTCATTGGAATAAGTGAAAAATGTTGCAAAAACACGGAAAGAATTGACGAGCTGTAGATGTAGAGAAACACTTTGAAGGTTCAAATGTGCAAGAAAAAAAAAATAACGTGTGCACATGATTTCAGAGGTCTCATTCACTCTGTTGGTGTTTTTGCGGTTTCTTGGTCAAGGAATGTATGGATACGGGAATTATTTTTGAGTTGGAGTCGACAGGAGGTGGCAAGGCCTTGGATATGTGGCTTGAGAGAGAGAGAGCAGAGTCTGGGAAAAGTGGGCAGCCATTGACTTTGATGTTTAAGTCTAGTGGAGGGGTAGAGCAAGATGGGGGAAAGATGATGAATTCTGTTTTGTCCATGTTCAGTTTTAGAAAGCCAGCAGAAAAGAGTGATGAAATAGCGGACAGACATTGTAGGATTTTGGTCAGTAAGGAGGTGATGTCAGGTCCAAAGAGGTAGATCTGCGTTTCATCAGTGTAAACATGATACTGCAAACCGTGTGATTCTATGAGCTGACCCCAGGCCGAAGGTGTAAATGGAGAAGAGTAGGGGTCCTAGAACTGATCCTTGGGGAACACCGACAGACAGGGGGCGAGATGAGGAGGTGGTGTGGGAGAGGGAGACACTGAAAGTCTGATGTGATGGATACGACGAGATCCTGGACAGGGCCAAGTCTGTGACGCCAAGAGATTTCAGAATCTGTAACAGGAGGGAATGGTCTACAGTGTCAACGGTGGAGGCCAGATCGAGCAGAAGGAGGAAAGAGTAGTGTCGCTTTCTCTTGGCAGTTAGTAGAACATTGGTGACTTTAGTTAGGGCAGTTTCAGTAGAGTGATGCAGAAAGAAGCCAGATTGTAAGCAGGAGGGAAGGTGGGAGGACAGTTCAAGATGGACATGCTGTTCCAAGCAGTTTTGAGGTATAAGGGAGCAGTGATATTGGGCGATAGTTAGACAGAGAGGATGGGTTGAGGGAGGGCTTTTTGAGAATGGCTGTGATTGAGGCTTGTTTGAAGGATTAGGGGACGACACCATTTGTAAGTGAAAGGTTGAAGAGATGTGTTAGGGTAGGGATGAAGACTGTGGCGAGGGTGGGGATGTGGTGGGATTAGGATCGGGTCGAGCGTGCAAGTGGTGAGATGTGATCTTGACAGAAGGCCTGAGAGCTGATCTTCTGTAATGGTGGAGAAGTTGGCTTTGGAAGAACAGGGCTGAGCAGTTATGAGGAGAGGCATAGGGGGCTGTGAGCCAAAGCTTTCTCTGATGTTATCAATCTTCTGCTTTAAGAAACAGGCAAAGTCTTCAGCAGAAATAAGAGGAGAGTGAGGAGGTGATGGGGACAGAGTAGAGAATTGAAAGTGTTGAAAAGCTGTTTAGGGTTGTGAGACAGAGAGGATATGAGGGATGAGAAGTAAGTTTGTTTAGTTGGCGAGGGACTGCTTGTATGTGAAAAAGTGCTTGGTAGAATGGGATCTCTTCCATATCCGCTCAGCTACCCTGGAAGTCCGTCTCAGTTCGTAAGAAAAAGCAAAGCAAGCTTTCCAGACTTTATGGCCTCTTTATCAGGCTAATAATGACACAAATTTTGAAGACACACATATATACATATGCAGAGTAGGATGATGCAGTAAATACGATAGGTGATGTAAAGCAGGAAATAGTGGTCAGTCTTGGGAGGGGGAGAGGAGCGGGGGAGGTAAAATCATACTTCCAATATAAGAGGCACAGCTTGTATTATTGTTCTTTGATTAGTGGTTGGTCAAGACCCTAAAATTCCTCAATGAACTTAAAGCAGGAATGAATGTCTCATATGTCCCACTGAAGACTCTGAGATTCTAATATTTTTCTTTTGGGATGGACACTGGTAATGCCCAGTTGTCAATATATTCAAATTGCACTAACAGAGGAACAGCACTGAGTTCTAGCACAAGTGCCACATAAGGGTACATTCACATAAGGGTATATTCACATAAGGGTATATTCACATAAGGGTATATTCACATAAGGGTATATTCACACATAGCCTTCAAAATAAAACCACTCCAAGAAAGCTATGACCAAAAAGAAAAAGTGGTGAGCTGTCTGGTTTTAGACCAATACTGTAGTAGTTATTATTATTTTTATAATTATTTATCTTTATAGCGCCATTTATTCCATGGTGCTTTACATGTGAAAAGGGGCAGACATAGACAAGTATAATAATAATGAAGAGTACAAGGCACAGACAGATATAGGAAGAGAGAGGACTCTGCCCGCAAGGGCTCACAGTCTACAAGGGATGGGTGAGGATACAGTAGTAAAGGAGAGAGGACCCTGCCCACGAGGGCGCAGTCTACAAGGGATGGGTGAGGATACAGTAGGAGAGGAGGGAGCTGGTCGTGCAACAGTATATTGGACTGCAGGTTGTAATCTCGTTGGAGGATGTGGGTCTGCAGGTTCCTTTTGAAGGTTTCCAAGGTTGGAGCTTCTGATGACTTTGCTGAGCTTTGTGTGATATCAACAATCATATCTGCTCGTTCTTGCCAAGGAGAGGGCAGATATTGCAGTGCATTGATTTATAAGGGGTTAGGTCTAGCACAGTGGGCCACATTATTCTTGCAGTCAGTAGATCTGAATTTATAACAACTAATGGAGAGATGAACGCAAGGATCCTGGTTCTTCAGTTGCTGACTCCAACAAGCGTTTACTAGGGTGTGATTGTCACCTACATGGGAAATCCTATGTGATGCGGGTGCAGAAGAGTCCTGAGGGAGATTTTTTGCTGCGATCAGAAGTTTCATTATAATCTGACTACGACTGTGGGATGTAGCCGATTATATCATCATCTCTGCAGATTTGTCCATGAATTCATCATTTTTTTGTGATTTCAGAATCCGGTCAATCAAACCATTAATGAAGAAAAGACAAAGATGAGCACAAATCCAGTGACCGTCTTCAACATTTCGGAGGTACGCCTGATGCACCTTCTTTATTGATTTTCATGTGAGACTGTAGTAGTTTTTTTTATTAATCTTCCCAATGTTATGTAGTAAAGCAGCAGTCCAGCGTTTTTTTTATTGTTCCTCTGTCCTGGTGTGTTAAATCTAAGTTGCCTGCCCCTTTCGGATAAGCTCAGTTCACATCTAAGGCTGGGATGCTTTTGTACCGCTAAAAACGCATCCAAACACATCCAGAAACGCACTTATAGGGTTTAATGCCAAATGGATTGCAAACGCAATGCAAAACGCAAGTCATTTTGCAAAAATGCATACAAACACAGCCAAACGCTGGCAAAACGCAGATTGAATAGGCCTTTACTCAGTTTCCCTAAGTTCCTCTTTTCCCAACGTCGCTCCGGTCCGGTCGGTCTGCAGTGAAAAGTGACCCGCTGGCAGCTCCAGTGTTTCGCGTCAGAGGTTACTTTTCAATACAAGTCTATGGGAATCTCGTTCTGGCTCTCATAGACTTGCATTGAGTGCCTGTGATGCAACTATTGACTTTCTGCCAGTCAAGGGCACGGGAGCGTCATTGGTAAGATGAGTATAGGACTTGGAGCGGGGGCTTACACTTAAAGAGCCCCCCCAAAAAAAACAAAACCATGGTGTGGTTCTTTAATAGAAGAATAAGACCTACTGGTAAGAGTCCCAGCCGCTGGACCTGGACCGGTCTGTATTATCACCTGCCCTGTGGATGTTAGACTATGTCTTCTCACTGGACGTCCCCATTATTACATGCGCAGGTTCTTGCCCTCATTGTCTATTTTATATCACAAGACCTGCTGAGTCCTTTACACGATGACTGTGAGGAGTCTCATCTGCTATCTGGACCTCCTGGAGCTGGTGTCTGAGTTTCCCACCCTCCAGCCGGATGGTGCGCAGTGTTGGAGCGGGTGAAGGCCGCCTTATCCACCCGGATCTGCAGCTTTGTACAGTCTGTTGGGAGCTGTGTATGTTCCTATACTTGTAATTCTTCGCTGTACTTTGTGTCATGAGTTGGAGTCATTTTTTGCATTTTTCTTTATGTACATAAACTCCTCATCACTAAATGTCGGAGATTTGCTAAACTAATAGCCTATAATGAAGCCGTGCACTGATGAATCATCTGGGACGTTACCGTCCTGGACATTATTCTTCCAGGACGTGTGTGTTAGTTTTCTTCATTGTGACGTTTGTCACACAGCCCTGATTGTGCGGTTTCGCTGATCGGCTTCATACCGGCTCTCTATTCTCCACCTGTCAGGATATGACGAGTCCGTTTATCTTCAGACAACCTGCAGATGAACCTACCAGAGGCAAATCTGCATCTCGCTGCCATTCCTCCAGACCTCACTGAGTAATACAAGAGTCTAAGCAGCAGATTGATCAGGAACAGCAGGAAACGTTACTATTCACGTTCTGGCGGCTTTATGTAGATTGTCCTATTATGTGTTCACACATGAAGAGGGCAGGTGAGATGCAGGGCTGGTGTATGTCAGGAGATCTGCTCAGTGCAATCATAGGAGATCTGTCACCACCTAATCTGAGACAAGATTGATCTACATTGTGAAATGCAGAGGACAGAAAGGGCACGTGCTGCTGGAGGTATTAAAGGGAGCCTGGGGTGTCCTTTCTTAAACCACCCCCGATGTTATCTAGATCATGATCTGTGCATCACCAACCTGGATTATAAAAAAAATCAGTGTATGGATCATTAAAAAGCAATTTCAGTACTTAGATGTTTGCATTATTTACCTTCACGTTCAGTCATCAGGATGGAGCTTTACCTGGTATCAGTCACATCAATCCACTCCTGTCATTAAAACATAGTCACATCCCCACATTGTAATATATTCACATCACTAAATGATGTGGAAGGACCTGTCTGTGGTGATGTCATGACCATGTGACTATGATGGGAGGAGCTAAGCCCAAAGGGTCTTTGACTTGAGGCCTGCTTAGCTCCGCCCAGTATGGTCACATGGTGGTGACATTTCCACAGGTCCTTCCACATCACGTGTATTTCTGCACTTAGTCATGTGAATATATTACAATGCAGGGGGCATGGCTACGTTACAATGACTGCATGACACCAGTGGATTGATGTGACCATTACCAGCTGAAGACCCCCCACCCATGGCAAACATTAAGCATCTAAAGGGCTTTTCTATGATAAATACATGGATTTTTTTATAACCCAGGCTTTGAAGCAAATATGCTTCTTCAGGACATACATCATATGTCAAACATATCTCCTCATAGTACATACATGCAGTATATATATATATATATATGGGATGTAGAAGTATACAGGTGTGAAACTATATGGAATAATAATAAGTTTCACACCCGTATACTTATACAACATGTTCATTTCACCAGTCATTGTTACTTCATATTTCCTTTATTGTCTATCATTTCTAGCACATCATACACAGAATTCATTCTACTGCCTTTTGTCATTGGTTCTCTTCTTCTTCTAGTTTCTTTCTTTTTCCTTCTATTTTCATCCTTCTCCATGCATTTACTCTACAACAGTTATGATTACTTTGTCTATCTAAAAGGTTGAGAATGTGCAAATAGGGTCTTATCTCTTTAGACAAGATAAAAGGTGCAAAAATCAGAATTGCTCACCTGATAAGGTTGTGTCACACACAACCAGCTTCATCCCTCAGAACATGCAGCTGCTGTAGGGACCGTACATCCACAGATCACTGCGGTTGCCAATCAAACTTTGGACAAAGTACCTCAAGGTCCGCGCTGCTGCCAAATGTATACAGAAGACGGCAGAAACAATGGAATGTCTGGATCAAGGTGATGACTTGGTTTATTTTCCGACACAAATGTCCACAAGTCCCATAGAGAATGCATTAGACAGAACACAGACTTGCCGCGATCCTGCCACAATGGTGCCGGCTTCCAGCAGATCAGGCAAACCTGAGTTCAGAAGTTCAAGTTTACCTGATCTGATGCAACTGCTACAAACCGCTGATGTGAAAGTAGCCTGATGTGACGGCCATGTGTACAACATGCACACTTGTGGCTAACTTTTCTCTCATCTGGGCTAAAAATCCACTTTGTCTCTTTAGTTCCATGTTGTCATACTGTGGTCAAGGCAGAATGCCTTCTCTAATTCCTTCCCGGCACCTTAGACACATACCCTGTCATGAACCCAGCCTGCTCTCCTAAGTCCTCCTTCACACCACAATTTTTGCCCTGTCGGGCTGTGCCCGGTGCCTTGCAGGGGACACAGCCTGACAGCTCCAGACAAATAGAACCGGGGGGTTAACATGCCCTCCAGTCCTGTTCGTAGCCGGAGTCTGCAGATCGCAGCTGAGGTAGCTGTCCCCTGCTGATATGGTGCTGCACCACTTCACAGAAGACAGCTCACACTGAACTTCAGCAGCCGGCGTTCAGTTCCCAGATCCTCCCGGATCGGGGCAATCTGTCCCCATAGGCTTTCATGTTAGGGAGCGCCGGATTGCCCCGGATCCGGGAGGATCCAATTTGGGCTGATTTTTCGCCCCGGACACAAAAATGCTGCAAGCTGCATTTTTGTGTCTGGGAGAGAAATCCGAATATACCCGGATCCTCCTGGACAGATGGAAACCTGATGGCAGATAGCTGTCATCCAGCTTCATCTGGCCCCATAGGAATACTATGGGGCCGAAACCAGATCCAGGACTGTCCGGTTGACACCGGACAGTCCCGAATCCTGAAATTCGTGGTGTGAAGGGGGCCTCATTGTGACAATTTCATGTAGCTGCAATTATTTGATATATTTGAGCACAAGTGTACATGCAGAATGATATAGAATATTTAGAACAAATCGATCGTGATATTTCACGATGCAAATGTGTTTTATCTGCAGCTCGCTCATTAACTTACCAGTTAAGCATAACTGAATACAGCTGTAAGTTAAAACAAGGTGTATTTTTATTTTCTAGACTACAAATCTAGTACAAGTATTTGACTAAAACATCTCATTGATAAGCATAAATCATTAAGTAAGCATCAATACATCACCGGTTATTGTAGCATCATTCCGTGATCGGGGGACCTCGATTACGATTGTCAGAAGGAACCGTGAAATCACCATCAGCATGTCTGCTTGGCCTCAGGTTGGGTCCAGAATGCTCCTGGAAATCTCCCTGCTTATATACAGCATCTAACTACATAAATTTGCTTGACTATGCAATAGAAGATCACACATCATCATGATGCTTACACATACGCAGCACAACATTTTAAAAGAATCAGCACGTGATTTCCTTGGGTAATCAGCACAATAAATTGTTTGTCTCAAAAGACTCATTTTGTGACCTTGAGTCACTAAAATTAGTCTCAGCCAGATTATTCTGCTTATACAATAGTGAATCTTGTTCTTGAATAATCTTGTGCTCCTCTTATTTTGTAGGCAAAGCACCATATTGATTATTTTATTCTGTTGACTGGATACCTATCTATTCCATACATACAAACAAACTTGTCCCATTTGTATCACAAAATGGCATATATTTTTATATAGATCTCTTAGATTTGGTAAGGATGCTGTATTTACTTGAAAAAAAAATCAGCAAGGCTCTATAATCCATAACGTAGTTTATCTCCATCTCTGCCCAAAACTGCCTGACTTAGGGTACCGTAACACTTGGCGACGCTCCAGCGATCCCGACAACGATACCACCTAGTAAGGATCGCTGGTGGTCGTTACGTGGTCGCTGGTGAGATGTGAAACAGTCAGATCTCACCAGCGACGCAGCAATGATACGGAACGATACAGCGGTCGTTGGGACCCTGTCTCTCACACCTGTAGTATTGAGGTCCTTGGTCGTTGTCCCTATCAAACACACCGATTCATGCTGACCAGTGGGAGACCGACGATCAAGGAATGGTCCGGGACATTCCAACACGACCAGCGATCTCACAGCAGAGGACTGGTCGCTGCTACGTGTCAAACGCAGCGAGACCACTGCTGAGGTCGTTGTTGCATCACAAAACTTGTGACTCAGCAGCGATCTCACTTAGTGTGACGGGGGCTTAACTCCTCCTCAGTGTCCCTCCTCCCTGCTGAGATCTCGCACTGCTCAGTACAGGTTGCAGCTGTCAGGTCAGGTGGGCAGAGAATGAGCTCTATAATTCTATCACTGGACTCATACAATGCTTAGCTTATTCTCAGCATTATACAATCATTTCAGGATGGATTTACAAAGTAAATACACCTGCCTCATCAAGTCTGAGATCTATTTAGTAATCTATAGAGTTTGTATTACATAACAAGGTGAACCCTATACATTAATAATATTAGAGAATTGCATATATACCAGTTCCATAATACAATTTACGTAGGGTCTGTCTGCCATCTGTTATGTTGTCAATGGTATTCTGTAGTCAGTGTATGGGGATAATCACATTTTACTTATTATTAAAAAAGAACTGACCGGCAGGTTTTGGCTCTATAAAGTAGAGGCTGTGCCATAATGGCGCAAGGAGGAGGATTAGGCTCCATTCACACTGTGCATTTTTGGTCAGTTTTTGCTCGTCGGTTTTTGTAGCCAAAACCAGGAGTGGGTGATAAATACAGAAGTGGTGCCCTTGTTTCTATTATATTTCTCCTCTGATTGTTCCACTCCTGGTTTTGTCTACAAAAACTAACGAGCAAAAACAGACTGAAAACACAGTGTGAATGGAGCCTTATAATAATTCCTTTAGATCAGAATTCCCAGTCTTGATTGCAGAATAATTCTTACGGTACCGTTACACTGCACGACGTTGAAACGATGTCACCAACGATCTCGTGGGCGCGCGGTCGTTGCAGACATCGTTTTGACATCATTGGTGAGATGTCACACGTATATCGTTCACGATGCACCAACGATGTTGTGAGCAGGTATCGTTCACACAACCCAGCGAATGATCCCTGCTCTTTGCTGTGAATGGGCGAAGACATAAACGACATCGCAGTGTCAAACACAACGATATACCAGGTTGGCTGATCGTTGATCGAGACACGTTGAACGTGTGGATCAGTGATCCAACGATTTATCGTTACAACTTGGCAGAGTCACGTGCAACGATGTTATAACGATGTCGCTGGAACGACTCCAAAGCCACGTGCTATGTAACGGGGAATTCACTCAAACCTCAGAAATGACGTGTTTGGTGTAGTGGAGGATCGGGGATGGACTGTGTAGGTTGTTTCTCTGCAATTATTCCTCCTGCCTTTCCTCCTTTGCTTTATTCAAATTTTGTGCCATTGCCACCATTACCGCTGTTGGCATTGCTATTGTGACTCACCGGAATCAGTGCATGCGCTTACAACAATCTAAAGAGACGGTGGAGATGATCATGCGCTGATTGTTTTTTCTTTTTGATCTGCACATGCGCCAACGCCAGTTATAGTCATTGCCACAGTGTCTTTAGTAAAATGACACCAGAGATCGCAGGATGCCTATGTTCTGATTCTGGAATTTCAGGAAAAAAAGGTGTACTCCGGTCCGCGCTGCCAGAAACATCAAGGAAGACCCAAAATGAAGTTGTGATCCAAGCTTTCTTTATTCTCCTCCTACGTGTTTCAGTGCCCACCTGGCACCTTCATCAGGGTGCAGCCATCCTCTCAAACAGATCTTATATACACTGACATTCATGTAATAATTAGGGGGTGTTACTGCTCATGTGACGTCAAAACCGTCACAAAAACAGGAGGATCTGTGTTTTGGCGCACTTTTTATAAATAACATGCAATACACATATAAATGAAGAAATCTTAAAATACAAATGTTATAAAAAATCGATTTGATAAGATCGCTAAAAAACTTTGTGAAAAATCATGCGGAAAAGCTTGCAAATTACATGTAATAGTCAACACAACTTCAAGATGCAAAAAAAGAAAATCTTTTTCCTTTCAATGGGAACATATTCCAGACCAAGGGATAGAACTCATGTGGCCAGCTTCTTATTGCTCGTAAATGTGTTATTAGTCCCCTATACTACCTTTGCTCACAGATAGTGTTGTGTTCATATGTATATGTATGTGGAGGTATTCTGAGTATGGCCTATTTTTGTTCCCCAAAACAACATTCGGAGGATGGAAGATTAAAAAATATAAAAAATATATAAAAAATATGATCAATATGGAAAAAATTGATTAGATTTTAAAAAAAGGGTTATATTGCATATAACTATAATAATAAAATAAATAATTTATTAAAAATTTATTAAAAAATATTAAACTAATTACTAAACTTCTATATATGAAAATTATAAAATTATAAAAAATATATATATATATATATCTTGTTCCTAGTTCTGCAGTTATGTTCAACAATGACATAAAATGAATGTGCCCTCAAGAGATAAAGGTGCATTATGCTGGAGACTGGAATATCTAAAGAGTGCCAGTTAATGTCACACTCTTGTGTAGAGTTGCAGAGGAGATAAAGGATACCAGAACAGCCATTCCAGGTTCTAACCGAGTCCAAGGCTGGGGGCACCATCA
The DNA here is from genome assembly GCA_033576535.1 of Allobates femoralis. Lineage (NCBI taxonomy): Eukaryota > Metazoa > Chordata > Amphibia > Anura > Aromobatidae > Allobates > Allobates femoralis. Next base: position 154,932,888 of record JARQOC010000010.1, read on the forward strand.
TATAAAGAGGCATATATCTGAGGGAAAAGGGCGTACCCATATAATTTTTAACCTATAATGGGAGAAAGAAGCTTCTTTATTACTATTATGCAGTGTCGTTCTAATAACACATTTACGAGCAATAAGAAGCTGGCCACATGAGTTCTATCCCTTGGTCTGGAATATGTTCCCATTGAAAGGAAAAAGATTTTCTTTTTTTGCATCTTGAAGTTGTGTTGACTATTACATGTAATTTGCAAGCTTTTCCGCATGATTTTTCACAAAGTTTTTTAGCGATCTTATCAAATCGATTTTTTATAACATTTGTATTTTAAGATTTCTTCATTTATATGTGTATTGCATGTTATTTATAAAAAGTGCGCCAAAACACAGATCCTCCTGTTTTTGTGACGGTTTTGACGTCACATGAGCAGTAACACCCCCTAATTATTACATGAATGTCAGTGCATATAAGATCTGTTTGAGAGGATGGCTGCATCCCTGATAAAGGTGCCAGGTGGGCACTGAAACGCGTAGGAGGAGAATAAAGAAAGCTTGGATCACAACTTCGTTTTGGGTCTTCCTTGATGTTTCTGGCAGCGCGGACCGGAGTACACTTTTTTTTCCTGAAATTCCTGGTCTAACCCCACTTGCGTGGAGTCGGTGGAGGTCCAGCGGCAGCCATCAGGATACTATCCTACATGCACATAAGCCAGTTGTGGGTTGCACAACTGGAGTAGGTGAGTGAATCACGTTTCTCACCGTTGTAACATAGTGTCTAGTGATAAGGGCACTATTGCGCCTCTTGTCCCCCTCCCCTCTCTCTTTTAACACATGTTCTGATTCTGGTGAGTCACAATAGCAATGCCCACGTGCCGCCAACAGCAGTAATGGTGGCAGCGGCACAAAATTTGAATAAAGAAAAGGAGGCAAGGCAGGAGGAGGAATAATTACAGAGACCCGACCCCCAAAATCCCTCCCCGATGCTCCACTGCACCAACAACGTCATTTCTGAAGACCTGAACAAGGATTATTCTGCAATCAAGGATTGGATATCTTATCTAGAGGTATCATTATCATCATCATCATCCTAGTGCCATTATGGCACTGCCTCTACTCCATAGGGCAAGAACCTGCTGGTCAGTTCATTTTTAATAATATACTATATTATTGTTATTACCCGTGTCATATTACCTGATTTTTCTTATAGGCTAAACATGATAAATCTGCTGAGGAGCTTATTAGAGAGCAATTGAAGGAATCTGTGTATGAGAAGGATGAAAGATTTCCCTCTTCACCCCGACAGTATGAAGACCCAAGTTCTGACACATCAGAAGATGACGTTACTGAAGATTTAGAGGGAGGAGGTGCGCAACCGTCATCAGAAATCTACAGGGTCACCTTGTATTTTTATACTAATGTCTAATGATCCAGGGTAATTCAATTTCGGTAAAAAATGTTGCCAATGTTACAAAACTAAAAGCGGAGCACCACTGGACTCTTCCTCCTGCTAACGATCCGGCGATGATACTCCGCAAACCTCCCAGTAATAAGATGTCAGTCGTAGGGTGTGTGATTAGATGGGGCAGTCATATATTGTTCAACCAGCATCATGATCCCCTCAGTGAGCAATCATGCCAGTCACACTACCGATCATGCCAGTCATACCTCTGATCATTCCCGTCATACCACTGATTATGCCAGTCATACCATCGGTCATGCCAGTCATACCACTGATCATGCCAGTCATTCCACCGATCATGCCAGTCACATCACCGATCATGCCAGTCACACCACCGATCATGCCAGTCACACCATCGGTCATGCCAGTCATCCCAAAGATCATGCCCGTCATACCACTGATTATGCCAATCATGTTAGTCATTCCACTGATCATGCCAGTCATACCACCCAGCGATCATGCCAGTCACACCACTGATCGGCAGGTGTCACCAAGGTCCAGGAAGACTAAATGAATGCACTTTATTTTCGAGGTTAAAAAACAGGGGACTATTATTTCTTTTCTGGTTTTCTAATAACTATAGATGTTTTAAAATATGATTATATGGTAAGATAATCCCTTCAATTAGGTAGAAATTGAGGTGTTGCTGGAGGAAAGCTTCACCTAGATGTAATTATGAATTATAAGTGCCTCGCTGAACATTTCATTCCAAAATCTACAATTAAGGGTTTGTTCCTATTTTCTACAATTATGACAGAATCAGCCATAAATACGTCGCAGGTGAGGATCCCAAGAATGAGGACTCCCATAGAAATTACTTCCAGCCCCCCCTCCACCCCAGTGGATATGCCATAAATATACCCCTTATGAGGTAGCGACCCGAGGGAACCCGCTTGGCACGGGGAAATAACATCAGCGACTGCATTGTAACGGAACGGAAACAGCGGATTTATTGTTTTTCTGTCATAAACCGCTTTCGTAACATAAAACATAACACCGTATTTACATTTTCATATAACATAACTTCCACATTAGTACATCACATGACATTACATTACAGGACATTCACATATGACATTACACCATGTTTAGTCACATTAGAATTACGTTTTCCCCAGAACTTCAAGGCGTCACCCACCGACCCTTGCAGACCTCAGTCTGGTTCTAAAGATGGCTATCACTGTCTATCACCCAGACAGGGATCTTTCCCCGTCCTGCTGTAGGGATCCTCAACCTACTCCCAGGGAGTCTCAACTCACACTGCATGAGTAACGCTTCTCAACAGGAACCTGCTCGACATACCAGTCAGCTCCACGTTACATCATACATCACACATGGCATTTTTACATAAGCCATCACATAGTCAACAGGACCATATCACGACTAGCACAGTCAGTCCCAAAGTCGGCTACACTTATGACCGCCTGGCCCTTGAGCCGTCCTCGGTCCTTATCACACAAACGACCACCTGGCCCTTGAGCCGTACTCGGTCCTGGACACTTGCTGGCATGCATGTCTCACGTGCCACCGACATGGAGCTGGCAGGCTCCCTTCACTTTCCCCACCGGGGACGGATCACTTCAAGCACGTCCTCACATGGCAGTGGTCTGGACTGCTCTGATTCCCATCGTCCTCTCCTCACTCAGACACCTGGCAGGTTCTTATCCAGGCTGCCTCACCCACAGCTGCAACACAGTGAGTCAATCAGCACATCTCACTCATGGTGGGTTTACACGTTGCGATATCGTTTAGATATCGTAATATAACGGCGCGGGAGCGCACATTTAGTGCCCGTTTCTCCCTGATCGCATCGGCGGTTTAGATGTGCCGATATCAGGATACAACGTCCCGACGATGTGTACGCCCACCAACCTAGGAACGACCATTTAACATGGGAGTGAATGGGTGACGTGGCAGTACACATCGGAGTTGGGCTGTCACACGGGACGATCCGACTCCAACCGGCATCCGATATCGGGCGGTTGAATAGCACGCTCATTCGACCCCCGATATCGGTTTACCATCGTTCCTGCATCGTATCGGATGTTCACACCATACAACGCAGGAACGATATCGGCTCCAAGCCCGAACCACGTGACATTTGGTTGGAGTTGGATGCCGATATCGCAACGTGTAAACCCACCATCACACACAGACCTGAGATGTGATTAACCCCCTGTGCACCATTCAGGTTTAGCCCAGCAAAGCACTCATACACAGGTTCAGAAAGCTGCTCATTAGGCTCATGAATTAACCATTGTATACCGGATCCCATGTTTAACACCACACACACACACACAATAACATAGGCTGATCTGAACAGGATCCTATGCTGTTAACCCGTGTGATGCACCCGGCCATGGGTCACATCACCACCCCGTCTTAATATCAGGGTGCCCTGTGCCTCCAATAGTTGACTCTTCTATAGAAACGTCTACTTCTGTCCTCTAGTTAAAAATGGTTGTAATGAGTTATATCCATTCTGCTGTAAAATCATGACCAGGGTGGGTACGGACCTTCACCTCCACTTACAACTGACAAACCATATTGTACAGACTTGATCATTCCGAAACCACAGAAGATTGCCAAACAGAGATGGTGCAAAAATTCCAGATTCATTTGTCTTGTTACATAACTGTAGGGATCGGAGGGATTTTAGATTCCTGTGTAGCTAAAGCTTCTCACAAAATGGGAAGATCCCAATTTGAGCCTACGTTTCTCCCAGAGGCAATTGATAATGAGTGGGCAGATTATGTGCTTGTTCATATTCTCCTGTACCTGTCTATGCATTGTATCGTTCAGGATTATTCTATTTTTGCCCTTTTTTTACATGTAAAACGCCATGGAATAAATGGCACAATAATAATAATTATCCTTGACTAGAATGTAATAGTTAAAGGGGTTTCCATTTACATACATATACTCACCTCCCACACCTGCACTAGGTCTCCGGGGGCACGTGTGACATTGTTTTGCCATGTAGGCCCTGCAACCAATTATTCACTGTTATTAATTCCTTCGAATAAGCTGATTGGCTGCAGGTCTCATGGGCTATAACAATGTTAGGAGAGTCCAGGGAGACCCGGAGCTGATATAGCTGAGATAATGCCAGTGCTGGAGGTGAGTATATATCAGTTTTATTTTTCATTCAGGCAGTTGTTATGGAATAAGAGTTGCTAAAAACCTCAGTACATATCTCTTGGTTCTTTCATAGCTGGTAAAGCAGTCAAAGCAGTATCGGTTTATATAAGGGTTGTTCACTACTTTTTCAAATGAGTAATTGCCTTTTTACTATGTGGCAAGAAAAGTCCTCTTGTATACCCTGTGGGTATTTCTTCAGAAGATGTGCGTCTTCTCCTCCCAGCAGTGAGATCTCTTTGCATGGAACATTGGACAGATTGGAGGAGTTATTTTCTGTATTGTTACAAGTGAGTAAAACAAGGTTGTTTTTTTATCATTTAATTTATTTTGTACAGATAACGATGGGCGACAAACCACCGATGGAAACGAATCTACGGAAAGTGACAGCGATGATTGTGTTATCCCAGCAGTGCAGGAAGTGAAGCCGGTCAGTGAAATCCTATAATATATCTGTTGTACATTTTCTGAGATGAGAAATAGTGAAAATACAAAGCAGAATGCAGTAGTTTTTACAGAACATTTCCTTTCTCAGACACTTCATTGGAGGACACAGGAACCATGGGTGAGTCTGCTGCCACATGGAGGCTGACACTAATAATACACCTCAACATAAAAGAGTTGGCTCCTACCCAGTAGACTACACCTCATCTGCTAGCATCAGGCCTCCTCACTTTAGTATAAGTTGGAAAACAAAAAAGAAAAAAGTGCTCCTGTATAATATGAGTGGGTAAAAAATATATCACCAACAAGCAATATTACTTGCCTTTTGAGTCATGTGGCAGCACAACTCTGATTGAGCACATATGCAGTGATCCCTGGGTCTCAGACCCGGTCTCCTTTTATTGGGATGAGCTCGCAGATCCGGGCATGGGTTGTGTCCTGGATAGGAGTTTCTTCTCCTCCTTGGTTTACACACCGTATTCGGCACAGCAGGGTATGGATAGGAATAATGATCTAAAGTTTCCGCCCCGCTGCAGCACTAATCCACTCCTGAAGAAAGTAATACAATCCATAGAATTAAAAAATGGGTTTTATTAGGCGCAGCAATGCAGATTTCTGAAGGGATGCAAAAAAAAGAGCACAGTGCGCCTTTCAGGAACAGCCTGTCCCCTTTATCAGGTCCATGCAGACATGTGCTTGAATCTCAGACTAGTCTTGGCTTTGGTTTTCTTGGTTGGGCGTTGACCTCTCTAGCGATCTTTTGCATCAGGCTAGGCTGTAAAAGAGGCTCTTACCTGTCTCTCTACTTCTCCGGGACACAGTGTATCTTTATGTGTTAGTTGTTTTGGCTTCTCCACTAACTGATGAGGCCTGGTGCTAGAAGGCAGGTAAAGTGTGCTGGGAAGGACTATTTTTTGGTAAGGTTTATCATTGTCAGCCTCCAAGTGGCAGCAGACCAACCGTGGTTCCTGTGTCCCAAATGATGACTATGAGAAATATTGTACAGTGACTATCAAAAATCTTCATTTAGTAGTGTTGGAAAACTGCAGTATGTCCGATACATAGTTGATGTACAATTCACTATAAAGTTTTATACCCATGATGAATGATGAGAAAATGCTCAGGTGTAAGTGCGGCCAGATTACAAGTGTGGCGGAACACAAAGGTTACAACGGCGGATGGTAAAGGGAAGGGAGGCCCTGATGGTAGGGAGCGAGAAATTGGATATCTGCCACTCGCCTGGGTCTTACCCTGTCTGCCATAGCAGCTGTATGTGAGTCCTTCCCCCCTAAGCCGTCATGTGCATAGTGCCTGGCTGCCACCTCTACTCACCCTGTCTGGTGCCAAGGGACCATGAGCACAATAGACTGCACCACTGATGTAATCAGACATGGGGACAGGTAGACAGATTGAGGAGAAGACAAAAAGGATGCAAAACTAGTAAGCTGTAGCCAAACACTAGAGGCTACAGCCGACACAGGTCTAACCAGGACCGCAGAAATAGCAAGAGAAAGCGCACAGGGGAAAGAGAAAGTGCACATAAGTGGAGTGGTGAGCACGAGGGAAGAGAGAGCAGACAGGGGAGACAACTCAAAGAAGAGAGCACACAAGGGGGGAGAGTCAGCATACAGGTGGGAAACAGGTCAATGTAGAGAGCACAGGCGTGAGAAGACAGCACATGGGGGAGAGAGCAGACAGGGGGAAGAGTGCACGGTGGGGGGCGACGGCCACCACACCCAGCACCACAAAGCCTGTCACCATTGTGACATCACTGGCCTCCTGATGCGATAGCACCAAGTCCCCATCTAGTAATAATAATAATATGGTTCAGTGGATATCCTGCAAGTGACAAACATATAAAGTTACCAAAAGTGTAAAATCAAACATAAAGCAATGAATTTCTGGTCTGCAGTTTTTAGCCCCAAGCTTTTCCTTTATGGTATTTGATTGGGCAGAATGTTCTTATAGTGTTCTGCCCAATCATATACAGAAAACTGACCGTAATGTGGTCATGAACATTAGCCTGTCCACTACTACAAACCACCAGGAGAGTTTAGTCTCAGGACCCGATTCATCATTTTCAGGTTTATTTTAAGTCCCTTTTGTTTTTGACTTGTGTTTTTTATGGACATTTTTATGTAAGACAGTTACTATTGTGCAAATGATGCTCCACATTACCTGGTGTACATGAAAATCCCTACAGGGCGGGGGACCGAGGTAGATTGGCGGCAAATGTTGTGACTTTTTAAAAAGAGGTACATGCAATCTAGAATAGACACATTGTTATAAACATTGAAACGCTAACTAAACCACATAGACAACATTACAAAAGGCACAAATCGTTTGATGAATTTGTCACAGACCAAAAAGTCACTAATTGAGAGGTATTCACACCACAAATCTAAGTGCAATGATGACTTGGGCCTCTTATTTTATTAGAGTACAAGATTCGCTGATTTTCAATCCAAGACCGCCACTGAACTGATATTGATGGCCTTACTTAAGGTCGGATCATCAGTATCTAGTCATCAGGCCGCTAAAGGGGATGTCCACTGCTTTAACAACTCTTCTCATTTCCCATTCACCCCCTAAAAATAAAAAGGCCTATACTCCCCTCCAATGCCGGTGCGTTTCCAGTGATGTTAAAACTTGGTTCCCAGTCCCATATGACATTGTTGTGACATGGACGTCCTCTGAGCTCTTAGCGCTGGCTTCCTTCTCCTCACTTTTAGACCCACAAGCAATCAGCAGGACGGGTCAGCCGCAGCGTTTACATCCTGTTAAATACTTAAGCCGGGAGAAGGAAGCCAGCGATGATTGCTTGTGTGTACTAAAATGTCATGTGGTCCCCAGGAACGCGAGGTTTGACATCACTGGAACCGCTCCAGCATCGGAGGTGAGTATAGCTTCATAGTTTATAAGGCTGAAGGTAGACTTATGTTAGTCCATGTAGTTTAACCTATAGCCTAACATGTGGCTCCAGAGGAGGCAAAACTGCATCAGGGCAGACACTAAGCTCCACATTAAGTATTTCTTCCTGGCTCCACATAGATTCTTTTATTTTAATGGGGTTGCTCATGTCCAAGTAGTTGACAATCCCTTTAAAAAAGTAGGTTAGACACATAGCTGATACTTCATTCAGCTTTTAAGTAGATGGCCATGTTTAAATCCCATCTACACATGGCTGGAATTTTTTTCTTATAGAAATATGGTCCCAAGTGGATCTTAAAATGTGAATACGTTGCGAGGAATTCAATGCAGATATCTGCACGTTTGTGACAAAATCCGCTCAGAATCCACTTTTCTCTTTACAGAATTCTATAATAACTGTCTTCATCTCTGTAATAAGGAGTGCTGCCGTCTGTTTATTGGATTGTCTTCATCTCTGGTTTTATTGCCTCAAATGATAATTGATCATAGATGTGCGATCCGTGTGACACTGACAGGCAGCGAGCAGCGTGCGCTGTATTGTATTATCTGCAAGCTGCAGAAGCCAAATAAACTAAAAGAAAAACTAACTTCTGCAATGCAATAAAGAAGATGCAGATGTGGCAAAGCATCGAATGTGTAATGTAAATGATATCTCCGTTTATACATTTCAAAGTAATGTTTCGAGCAGAACATAAGGCAGAATCTGCAGTGGTTTCTGGAGCCCATATAATAATCACAAATCTTAGGATTCCCTCTATTTCTTCAGGCGATTTGCAGACCAGATGCCGCAGACGTTGTATACATAACCTTACATTAACCCAAATGTCAGTTTCATGTGTTTTTACTTCCGGCTGTGACCCTTATGACGTCGGACATCTTTGTGGCTGTAATTTAGAGATTAGCGAACCTGAACCTGTAGAAGTGAATGGCGGCAGTCACAATCCTCCATCACACCGGTGTTATGAGACGTATACGGAGCGAGGGAAGTGTTCCCCAGATGGCGACTCCTCTACCCTCTTTACTCCCCACATCCACACAGGCCTTAGAGGCATGTTAATTACAGGGAAGAACAGGCATGTAGCGGCTGAGTGCTCGCTGTTAGACAATGCTTTATGAATTTTTCATACATTTGAATACTAAAGAGTGAATGCATAATCTCCTGATTAAAAGAATATTCCCAACTGGCAGTAATTGTATTTCCAGACCTTCCACTCTACAACATTGTAATTCTCTCTTGTAGCGACGTTAAATGTAATCATGTAATCTGTGGGTTTGTACACTTCTTCGTATTGATCTCTTCCGCGCTCCTGGACCCCCCACAGATGTTTTCAGAAAACTGAAAAAAATATTTAAGAAATAGACATGTGAGGTCCAGGGGAGAGAAAAAAGAAAGAATACAGCTAAATGACTTTAATGATAGGGGTTTATACAAAATCTAGCTCAAGGGGTTGTCTGAATACATAATGCTGTTGAAAAACAGCTAAATGGTGTTAAATCATAATAACAAAGTGCTTTTTCACATTTTCGAAGCTTCCCTGATACTCCTGTACTTGGTTCTCTATCTGGACAACGTGTGACCGCTGCAGACAATCGCGGGCAGTCACAGGTCCCTCCAGATGAAGCAACAAGTAAAATATTTGGTGGGGGGCACAGTGCCATTGGAACCAGAATGGGGGGGATCGGTAAAGTAGGTATTACTTTTTGTTTTATTTTAGACTTTTGTGAGTGCTTTAAAAAACTTTGTAAATGGCTCAATAACCCCTTTTAACTGTTTAGGAATACCAGACATTTTAAATGGTATCATTTATTTTAGCAGGCTCAAAAATACGACATAATAAAGTGGAGTGATAAGAGCTTTCAGAGCCTAACTGTCGGACATGCACTTCTCAGACATTTAGGGCATATTGTGTGGATAATCCATAAATGTCCAAGATCTATGTCTGTACAAGGTCTAGTGTTGCTAAGATGACTGCTTAAACCAAGCACAGGGGCTTGGTGCACCCTTGGTGTGGCCAAAACGGTTCAGTGTGCCTTCCTGTCAATCTCACACCCACCTTCTTCCAGCCAGATCTTTCAGTGATGACGGTCTCTCGTGCTTTGGAGATTTGTGACAGATTTTGGGCCTGAGTGTCATTTGCTTGAAAAGACTCTTCATATTAAACATGTTATTATTTCCTTTGGTACTGCAAGGGTTTATGTCAGTTTTGCTGCAGCAGCTTCTAATCATGTGCCTCTGGTTGGTGTTCACACTCATCACCATTAAATAGTTCCTTGTATCAGCAGAGGGCACCAGTGATAGAGAACCCACTCTCTCTTACAAGCCACGGAGGAGGAAGGTTACTATGCAGATGCCCGTGCCATTTTGTAGTCCTGCTGGGGAAGGCTGAAGTCCCGGTGTCTGACTGTAGCCGTGAAGTTGGTGTCTTATCTTTTTCATTGTCCCCCTGTTTGTCTTCTTTCTCTGTAGTTCCTACAGTGCAGCGGTAGGTCTAGAACTCTTGCCAGCCATCTGTGACGACGGTCCGCTGCCAAGGCTGAGCTACTGGTAAAGCAGCAGCCCGAGAACCTCCAAGACTCTGTATCTCCTGTACAGGGATCTGGAATTAGTGCGGAGCCCAAGAGGTAACTGCCTATAGATGAGCAGCAGATCAGAGCAGGGAGGTTGCCAGGCAAGATCAAAGCTAGGAGGTCAGGGAATACTATATCAGGATCCGAAAGAGAAGTCATAGGGCAGCATCAAAACCGGGATAGCAGCAAAGTTACAATATCGTCAGGTGGTAGAAGAGTCCAAAATCCAGGCAAAGGTTAGAGTCAATACAGTAGAACACTTAACTGGACAGCAGGGGAAACCAAGAATATATCTGGCGGTTTGCAAGGCATCCCCCAAGGTATTGGAAGAGTGCAGTCCCCTCTCATAGGCTGGAGCTCAGAGCCTGATGACCTCACCTGGACCATCCCTACAACCAGGCCAGACTGTGTTGCACCATGGGTACCAACCACCCCAATTCCGATACAGGAACGAAGCTTGCGCCTACCAGACACCTCTGCAGGGACCTTTTCCTTATCACCAGCATCACCCACCGGGTGAGCACGGCATTGCCCAGCGACAGAGGCAGGAACTAAAGGAGCAGGTCCCAACGAGCACATGGCACCACTAGCCGAAGGAATCCGTGGCACCTAGTCGCTGGGGTAGAAATTGCTCTCTCAGATTCTGACAAAGATTTTACACCATCTGACTAGTGAGGGTGAGGTCAGGGCTAGCGAGTGACTAGGTATCCTCCTCGTCGATGTGTGAAAGAACCCATATAGGGTTGATAGGGAGCTAGGGTAGAGCCTAAGGTGAGAACAGGTGGTGCCCCATCCCCTTGTCCTGACCGCCAAGGCCATCCATTTTTATTGTGTGCCTGGTGTTCCCTTGTTTGTGGTGGCGCATGTTCTCTGGTATCTGGAGGAATCCAGTTAGTTATGGCTTGACAATCAATTTAGGGAAAGGGATGCAAAGGAGTGCGTGAGAAGGGTGGTCTGAACTGTTGGGTTACACCATGCACTGAGAGCCTTTGTATGGTTTGAATAGTTATTTCCTGCTGACAGACATCTTTTAAACAGAGTTTGTCAGCACAGAATGACTGTTCAAGCCATGTATAGTGCTCGGTGCACCTTGAAATGGCCAAACATTTAAGTACACCTGTCCACCTACTTATTTTCTCTCTTTCTCTGCCCTCCTTTGGCTCTGTAAAGGCGGAGCTGTAAATCAAAGAACAGGGGCTGTTGGGGAGTTGAGAAAGAGGAAAACAAGTGGATGGGAAGGTGAACTGAAATGTTTGGTCACAGCAAAGGTGCAGCAAGTGCTGGTACTTTTTATGAACAGTAATTTTCTGCTGACAGACTCCCTTTAAGGTGTTATGATAAAAGTCAAAACAGTGGTTCGACATCTTTATCCTGAAAACAACCCTTTTTAAAAAGAGTTAACATGCTAACTACTGGTTGATGTTCAGTTTTTCAACCACTGATAGTCAGCTATCAGCAAAGTAAGCCATGGACAGACACACGTCTCCTGCACGCTTCTGTCTGCCGGCCATAATCTGGCACCGAAATGTTAACGTTGCCCAGAAAGCTCAGACCTTTTGATGTCCTGATAAAATAATTCTTAATTTTATTGGATGTGCCATGGAATTCTTCTGAACCGGACACATTTCCCCTGCGGCAGCCACATTTAAAATATGGAGATAAAACTGGAATGGTATCCACGGTCCGCGCTGCTGCTCTTTATCCAAGGAATCCACAAGAGGTTATTACCATCAAAAGTTCTTTATTTCATCACACCAACGCGTTTCGGTGCTGTCCCAGCACCTTCCTCAGGGCATCTCCTGATTTCCCGCGGTTTTGTGGCGTTGGTGGAGGTTCTGCAGCAGCTGCCTTATGCTTTTAAACTGGTTGTGGGTCTCACAACCATAAAAGGTGAGTGGATACACTTATAATCCACATAAGAACTATAGTGTCTGTTTGATAGGGCACAATCTGCGCCTCTTGTATCTCCCTTTTTTTCTAGTTGACATTTAAAATATCAAATGGAAATGAGCCGGACTTTTAAAATCGGACTGTTTGGGGCCAAAACTTGACCCGAATCTCATTTGAAGACACTGATTGGGCAGTATCAGATTACTTGGGAAAAGGTGTATGGCGGTCCGCGCTGCCAGACTGACTCGCATCAAAGAAGACACTTGGATATGAGATGTTGATCAGATCCTTCTTTTATTCACCGACGCGTTTCGGTGCCCACCTGGCACCTTCATCAGGGATACCACGTCTGAGTGGTTCGGTGAAGGTCCAGCAGCAGCCATCAGGATATTATTCCTAACAGGTCTTCAAATCAGTTGTGGATGACACAACTGGATCAGGTGAGTGGACCGCCTTTGCTCACCGGGCTGTTGATTTAGTGTCTAGTGATAAGGGCACTATTGCGCCTCTTGTTCCCCACCCCCTTCTTGTATTTGATTGGGCAGTATGGCTGTTATACAGTCAGCCATAAGCAAAGCACTTTAGAGGGCGAGGATTTGTCTTTTTTTTTTTATGTCTGAAAACTCTGAGTTTACCCCCAGTGCGAGCCAATCAAACCTTGCAAGGAGCTCGCACATAGCCAGAGTGATGCTTGCTCCAGTCATTTGGATACGTAAAGCACCCAAACTCTGAACCCAAACAGCTTCACTCATCTCTAACATGGACACGTCAGGTTTACCAGGACCGGCACATGTGGGGAGTGGTCTCTAATAGGTGAGTGACTCCCCTTATATTGTCCATACACTGCCCCAGTAGGGAATATAGATAGAGTCTATTGTGGTGAGACAATCAGATCAGACTCCAACACAGATTTTTCACATATTCTATGTCAGATGTGAAAAATGGCCGATCAAGTGACCCCAACATTATTCCGATTTCCATTCTATTTTTCCATTATTACCAGTCTTGGCAGAGAGGAGATCTCGGAGGCTGGAATTTGTGTGCCACTATTCTATAAAAGCGGCTGCTCTAATTGTATTATATCCATGATCACTTCTAATCTATCTCGAGTGGAAGCTTCTAAAGTCGAGAATTCCATTCAGATCCTCGCTTCTTTAAACACTTGACAAATTCATTTGGAAAGGGACATCAGGGTCCCAGTTGAGTTTGTCAGGTTGATTTAAAACCATTTTGTTCATAAAATACTCCTATAATTCTGCCGTGCCATAACAAGCCGGCTCAGCATCATTAAATTTTGAAATACTTGAACTGTTTTAAATATTTATGAGTCTTTTAAAATACGAGAGAGGAAAAATTCATCAAGATAAAGCTGCATTTTTCACTCTAATTATACCAGATATATGTAACTCTTGGAATAATGACATTTATCTGACGCTTGGGAGTTTAGGGGAATGCATTGTGCTCCTCACTGCAGTTCATTGGATATGTGAGTGTATTTCATTTGCTCTGCATGTAGCAAGAATAAGAAATTCATTGATGCACCGATGGAAACTCTATATGGCGGAAATTTGTTTTAGGCGTTTACGACATTAACATGTAACGTCAAACTCTAAATCTACTGATCTACCTAATCCTAGAAGTGATTTATACTATATGACGTAATACAGGCCGGATATACCAATGATGTAATGGACACTGTTATCACGTTTGTGATGTTGCTCCATCCTGCTAGGGAGAAACTGATATGTAAAGAGGTTTTCACACAGGATTGGTCACAACTGCTAGATCGGTGGAGGTTCACCTGCATGGACTGCCAATGATTTCCAAAACAAAGCTTCCGAATCTGCTGATAAAATTGAGAGGCAGTCACACATACGGTATGCAAATTCAAACTGTAAGGCGGTACAAGGGGTTAAACCCTGCTGCCGTGAATAATACAAGACCATCCAAAGATTCGTGTCTCGGAGATTCCATCACCTTCATCAGGAAGATGGTAGAAAGGGTTAAACGTTGTGCTGCCGTAGATAAAAGACAATCCAAAGATTCCTCTATGGTGATTTTATTAAACGCGTCTCGGAGATTCCTGGATGGGGTTTTAATCAACGCGTTTCAGAGATTCTAACTCCTACATTAGGCAGATGGTAGAAAGGGTTAAACGTTGTGCTACCGTAGATAAAAGACAATCCAAAGATTCCTCTATGGTGATTTTATTTAACGCGTCTCGGAGATTCCTCGATGGAGTTTTAATCAACGCGTTTCATAGATTCTAACTCCTACATTAGGCAAATGGTAGAAAGGATTAAACGTTGTGCTGCTGTAGATAAAAGACAATCCAAAGATTCCTCTATGGTGATTTTATTAAACGCGTCTCGGAGATTCCTCGATGGAGTTTTAATCAACGCGTTTCAGAGATTCTAACTCCTACATTAGGCAGATGGTAGAAAGGATTAAACGTTGCGCTGCCGTAGATAAAAGACAATCCAAAGATTCCTCTATGGTGATTTTATTAAAGGCGTCTCGGAGGTTCCTCGATGGGGTATTAATCAACGCGTTTCAGAGATTCTAACTCCTACATCAGGACAAAATTTGCAATGTTTTAATTTTTGGTTTCTTTGAACTCTCATTAGGAAGGTATGCTATAAAGGGATTATGTTTTTGCAGTGGTAGTGGGATGGTAAGGGGACACTTAACCAGGTCACTTGGAGTGAAAGAAGAGACCACATCTGTTTTAAGGCCAACATATTTGGAGTTTGGCATTGGAAGAAACCTCATGAAATGTCTAGTAAAAGGAGTAAGGCCTAAAAATGACAAACCCGTGATAATCTGTTTCCATAGAGTGTAAAGATACAAAGTAAAGGGGACAATGTAGAGTCGGCAGCACGTTGTATGTGAAGGAAACAGACCGATTTTCAAGTGTGTGCTCGATCGGATTTTCATCAGTATTTGGGTAGTAAGTCTGCTTCTTCCAGTGGTGTTTTTATCAGGTACGTTTCCTAAGATTCTCTTACCAGTTACAATCTTCAAAACAGAAACCACATGAATTTTCACAGACCCACAGTGATTTTCACCCATGACTTGGATCACAGACAGACATATCACCTTGATTTTTGGGGTTTTCTTTAGCGCAAAATAATTGATTGAATGAGATCAGGTAGGAAGAAGAACAAAACAACTGGGGCAAGTGATCAAACAAGATGGTAGGCTCACCTTGATGAGTTGTGTGTAACAACAATATGTGGACATGTAAAATGAGGCTGCGCAGAAACTCGTGGAACGGAGGACTATCAAGGAAAAAACGTGATAAAACCTGCGCTGCCAACTGACAATGAATATACAAGCAACCCAGGATGCACTGGGGTTATTCCTGATGAAGCTGCAAAATGCATCGAATAATAAACAGATTGTTCCTCTAGTGTATCCTGGACTGCTGCTACATTCATTGTTAGAGATGAGCGAACTTCACTTTTAAGGGAAACTTTCAGGTGATTTATTCCCCCCCAGCTATCACTGTCTGTACTTATAGCTTCATAGTACTATTCTAATCATCCCTGTCTGAGCTCATAGTGTAATGTTAAAGGTAAAAAAAATCATTTATACCCTTACATTGTCTTATGTAAATGAGGCAGTCAGTCTACATCTTGGAGGACGTAGCAGACTGGCAGCTAATAGTTGACTCACTATTACGTTCTCTGCCTAAAGGACCTGTATGATGTAATGATCATGTGACCATAGTGGGCAGACCTAAGCAAGCAAATCATTATACTCTATGAAGACTTAGCTCCACCTATTGTAGTCACATGGTTGTGACATCATATCAGGTCCTGCAGCATGTTCTGATATTTGTCTGAAATGTTAACTATTACCCTGCCAGACAGTCTACGTCCTCCAAGATGTAGTCACTGCCTCATTTACATAAGAAAATGTAAGTGTATAAATGCTTTTTTCCACCTATACCAACCCAGACAGGGCTGGTTAGTATAGTACTATGAAGCTGCAGGGACAGACAGTGATAGCTGGGGGGGCATAAACCACCTGACCGCTCCCTTTAAAGTTTGGGGTTTGTACCCAAGAACCTGTACTTCCTCGGACACGCTCATCTCCATTCATTTTCAGATGGCAGCACAGGTTTCATCACATTTTATCCTTATTATTCCAGATAAGAAGAAGAGTAATGTTCTGTCTTTTATCTTCTTTTTTTCTATGTTGATTTATTTCAGGGTTTTTGTTTGCTTTTTTGTTATAGATTTTATCATTTTTATTTTTGTACAATATAAATATTTACCGAACAAAAATATTCTTATTAAATCTAAATAAATTGCAATTATTATATTAGCACATGGCACATGCTCTCTCTTCATTTGTGTTAGTCTATATTTAATAAGGACACCCCCCTGAATCTCTCCACATAATGTAGGTGTGAATATGAGCTGCGGGCGGCGACGGGGAGCCCGCACGCTCTTTCATCAGCCTCCGCTTCACATTTGAATATGAAAAGCACATTGCAGTCAGAGTGTCACCTTAATGGCATTTGGCAGTCATTTGATTTATTAGGTTTTAGAGTAATAAAATAATAAAAAAAAGAAAACCTTTTAAATATTTCATCAAACTATGCTAATCGCGGTAATATTGCCAGCTGAAGGCTTGTACCTGTATGCATAACGACAGAAAAATGTGGTTGCCCTAGTAAAATTTCCATGAACCTAGTGAATAATGAAAGAACCTTATTGAAATATTCAGATTTGGGGGGTTTAGGTAACGTGTGTTAGGGTACAAGATGAAAGGAAATGTCTCATTTATAGGAGAGGAGAAGCCTGCACACATCAAATATTCAGTCAGCTTGACAGCTGTGAAAATTGTCGTTTTAAATGGGTCCTCCGTCTTAGTCCATATAGGAGAAACATTTCCAAATAAATATTCACCCAGCCGCTTTCCATTGTAATAGTCTAAATCTGAAAAGTGTCACAAGCGGGATTGTGTTTGAGGCAAACAAGTTTGCTTCATTTTTATCAACTCACTTTTAATTAAATTTCCCAGGTCGGGGTATTTTTTTTTCTGCTGCTGTAAAATATTAGAACATACAAGGAGGGATGTTTACAAAGCAGCATTGCAAGGACGATTTACTTTACAGGAGCGTAAACTTCTAAAGTTCAGTCCTTTTGTTACTTTTATTATGTTCTTTGATATTTACGGTATATGCACTGTGACAGTTCACTCACTACATGTGATGGGGTTACTCACTTTGGTCCACAAGGTTGTGATAGGAACACATTCTATGTAAAAGTCCAGTAGGTTTATTCAAGGCTTCATGAACTTCCACAGGGAAAAATTAATAAAACAGTAGCCATCCTTTTGGCTTTACAAGGGCATAAACACAACACACTATTACAGTCCATATCATTTACGGGTACTCCTGCACATGTACGAATATAACTCCTCCACAGAAGTATCCCAGTGGAGCAACCTCAGACTCCACTCACACTGACTCTGGTCAGTATACACAGCAACTATCTCAGAGGCTCGTTCTCACAGACTGACCATGTGCCAAACACACAGACACCATTATCACATGAGAAACACATCCATAGGTGGAGGTACATGGGTAGTCAGACCAACCCATCTCTCCAGCAATATGTATACCTGGCCCTGATTGCCTTACAAGACTTGTTAAACTAATGGGCCCTGAGTAGACATTCCAGGTTTACATTCCAGAAGACCACCACCTCTGTGATACATACCGGCCATTCACAATATAGCCGGTTGTTATGTTACAGCACACATGTAAAGCCCAGAGAACGTAAGGAAAGCAAATGTCCCTGGGTGTGAAGGGGTTAGTGCCGATTCTTGGTTGGTGTAGTGTATGTGTTAATAATTTGCCTCCCATATGATCATTGTAGGAACATTCATGACAAATCCTTGCCCAATGTTCAAATCATAAAATGCTCATTTGCATATTTTATGTATACATGTAAATTAGAGCTGAATGTGGCCCTCTTTCAGACCTGGATGTGGTTCATGACCCTCTCTCAGACCTTCTCTAGACCTTCTCTTGACTCTCTCTCAGAGCTGAATGTGTCTCACGATCTTCTGTCTGAGCTGGAAATGGCTTGTGACCCTCTCTCAGAGCTGAATGTGGCTTGTGACCCTCTCTCAAAGCTGAATGAAGATCATAACCCTCTCTCAGACCTGGATATGGTTCATGACCCTCTCTCAGACCTTCTCTTGACCCTCTCTTGACTCTCTCTCAGAGCTGAATGTGGCTCACAACCCTCTGTCAAACCTGAATGTAGCTCATAACCCACTCTCAGACCTGGATGTGGTTCACGACCTTCTCCCAGACGTTCTCTTGACCTTCTCTTGACCCTCTCTCAAAGCTGAATGTGTCTCGCGATCCTCTCTCTGAGCTGGAAATGGCTTGTGACCCTCTCTCAAAGCTGAATGTAGCTCACAACCCTCTCTCAGACCTGGATGTGGTTCACGACCTTCTCCCAGGCGTTCTCTCGACCTTCTTTTGACCCTCTCTCAGAGCTGAATGTGTCTCGCGATCCTCTCTCTGAGCTGGAAATGACTTGTGACTCACTTTCAGATCTGAATGTGGCTCACAACCCTCTCTCAAACCTGAATGTAGCTCTTAACCCACTCTCAGACCTGGATGTGGTTCACGACCTTCTCCCAGACTTCTCTTGACCTTCTCTTGACCCTCTCTCAGAGCTGAATGTGTCTCGCGATCCTCTCTCTGAGCTGGAAATGGCTTGTGACTCTCTTTCAGATCTGAATGTGGCTCTCAAGGTCAGAAATGTTGAGGACCTCAGATCTAAAGTGTACAAAGTCTTAAGACTCTCTCTAGAAAATGAGATCCCAGTGGATCAAGGTTTAAGACTGGTCAGCTCTCTATTTCCCCTGGAGCAGTTTAATTGTAGTAATTCAGATGAATGTCCATCCAAGGTCCATCATGTTTGTTTCAGCCCATAGTGTATCTTCTGGCATTTTTTTTTTTTTAATCTACTTCATTCCACTTCATCTTTATATTTTCCCTGTTGAAGAATTTATTTGCACAGTCTTTTGCTCAATGCTCAAGGTCCTCCGGTATTTACATTTTTACAGTGGATTTGTGAAAGGTACTTGGCAGCCCTCTGATCATTACACACCAGGAAAGGCTGCTCTGTTTAAAACTATAAACCCACAAAAAAGTATCCTTGACAGCATATCCATTTGCTCTGTAATTTTTCTAGCTTCTTGTGTAATATGATATTCTCTACAAATAAATGATCATCCGCTCAGATTCAGCCATACCATCTCTCTACATTACCTCGAGCTCAGGACAGCGGCAAGGGAGGCGGTGCAAGGTCCATTTACATTATATTCCTGAGCTAAATATTATTCTACTGAAACATGTATGAAATTTCCTAGAAATTCTATATATTAGAGAGTCAGAAGATGATATCCATAAGACTCAAGATTTGCGTCCACACTAAAAGTGACGGGTCGTTGACCAGAAGATGATTCTTGTAACAAACGTATTGGACAATCAATTAACGCAATTTGAACTTTGGGAGGAAATTAAATGCAATCAATCATTCCCGGGGATCTTTCATGACAGATTTTATCCTCTGATCTGCAGTTTTGTGCATTTGCTTGGAGAATCAGCATTAAACCCCCATCTGAATGTATTGTATATGGTGCAGAATTGGTCATGTCTGAACATGACGTTACAGTATAATTCTCATGCCTGTATTCAGTCTCTCCTACCATAGTGTGTGTATCGTAATTCTAAGATCTAAGGCCAGAATTAACTAAGATACATTTAATGAAGTTGCGCCGAGTTAGAAAACAGCTGACTGAGCTTATATATCACATACAAGCTGTTTTTGGAAAAACAGCCACCTGAGCAGACCCAACCTACTGTCTCCCTCCCCATTGCCCTGCAGAATTTAAGCCCGTGAGGGCAGGGCCCTCTCTCCCCTCTGTACCAGTCTGTCACTGTTAGTTTGTTCATTGTATTTGTAACTTGTTTGCATGTAACCATTTCTCATGTACAGACCATGGAATCAATAGTGCTCTATAAATAAATAATAACAATAATGTTTGTCCAGTCATGGATGACTCCTTAAAAGGAATCCAACGTGATCAGATTGGCTCTTATTTTATTCCCGTTGCCCCCCCCTGAATATTCATTTTTTTTTTTGTTGATTTCTTGAAATCCGCCATTCCATTTCAGAGATAATAGCGTTTTTTATTTAGTGCAAATTTTTAATGTTATTTTCAAAGAGGTGTGACACACATTAATTATACAGAGCACCCTAAAGACACGCCCCTGAGGATCCTGTGAGTGACATAGTTCATAAATAGGCTGATAATTCTATAACCCTAGTTAAAAAAAAGGCATATTCAAGATCAGCGGGAATAAAAAGAGCAGAGCCTGTCCAATATTGATCTGGTGACAGGTCTT
The DNA here is from genome assembly GCA_033576535.1 of Allobates femoralis. Lineage (NCBI taxonomy): Eukaryota > Metazoa > Chordata > Amphibia > Anura > Aromobatidae > Allobates > Allobates femoralis. The sequence continues at coordinate 154,953,746 of JARQOC010000010.1, forward strand.
CTTGAAGAAGAATGCCTTAGGTAAGTTACTATAATAAAACTCTGTTCGGTAACCACAGTAGATCTGGCCACAGTGCTGTGTTATGCATTTTCAGCAGTTTTTCCCTTTTTAGGCTTTATTTTTAATTATAAGTTTTTCACAAACACGCTTGCTCCAAAGGAGGCATATGTCAGCTGCTAGGATATTACCCCATGCTCATACACTGTTTCTGGATAAACTCCCTTTGTTCATTAGCTATGTGGTTGCCTCATATATAACCCCCTTATGAGAGTTGGCAGCCTGTCTACAGATTCAAGATTGCAAGATGAGTGCAGCCGACTAATAGACACTGGTGTGGGATAGGTAAGACGCGACAGTGTACAAAGCCCAGGTGAAAAAAATTGACCAAAAATTAATTCTGCCATCTAAAAAAGTAGCAACGTTTTGACCTATGAAGAAAGGTCTTTATCAAGTACTTGGATTATATTTTCACCTGTGATTTGGACGGTGTCCCTTCTTCCCTATTGAATTTTTTTTCAAGTGGGTTCCTTGGGGTCTGATCCACTGACTTTGCCGCAAACTGTTCCTCTTCGCACTTGTATGAGAAAGTCTAAAGCACTGATCCCCAACCTGTCTTACCTTGAAAGCCACATTCAACTCCAAGGTAGCCATTTCCAGAGCCCCCTGAATTCAGCTCCTACCACTCCCACACTAGTAACATCAAGGGCCCCCAATATCAGTATGATGACAGCCAAGGCTTCCCCACATAAATGACACCAAGTCAGTATACTGGCTTCCAGGAGCCTCCACTTTACCCTCAATGAGTATTGTTATTTCAAGCACTCCCTCCACACTACCACATCCATCACCCTCTCTATCTGGCAGTGTCATCCTATCTCCAGCTTAGCACTTACTTAATTTATCTCTCCAACCCTAAACCAATTATATGTGAATCCACATTTGCTCTTATATGTGGGGTTGCTCAAAGACGTTATCATCTGGAGACCTGCTCTTAATAGTTGTTGGAGATCTGGTGATAATGCACAAACATGGCAGACAGCCGTGAACCACACATCATAGTACTGTAACCTGCATATGGCTCCTGAGCCACAGGTTGGGGATCCTTAGTATAAAGGTTTCCACACATTTTAGTGGTAGATTGAGTCAACTTTAATCATTGTGTCCTGACAAAAACTCTCTGCTTGGCTGACTGTCATGTTCTATACAGAAAGAGCAACGTAATGGTGGGTTTAAATTACTGATTATCGGCATGAAACATCTATTGGTCCATAAATATTTTCCGATTGGCGGTCATTTAATAACCTGATTAGACATGCAGATCGCTCTTAAAGGGAATCTGTCAGTAGGTTTTTGCTACATCATTTGAGAACAGCATGTTGTAGGCAAAGAGATTCTGAATCCAAATATCTTTAACTTTGTGTCAAAACGGCTGCAGCCAGTAATCAATCAAAGCATTTAGTTTTAGCCATGTAGCAGTGCTGGGAGAGCTGCCTCCGCCCACACCAGGCTCTATGTAGATATTGTGCATTGATTGTTAGATGTCAATCAGAGGATGCAGTGTGTCGGACTACCATGTGCGTGACATTGTAGTCCAATAATGGTAATTACTAGGTGATAAAGAATAAACAATAGCACACACACTGATAAAAGAGGCACAGTTGATTTTTGTTTTTTAACCCTTACAGTATTCTGTCCTCAGCTAACATAGCTAAAACCTGCTGACAGATTCCCTTTAACAAAGCGCACTGAGTGAAATCACTGCCATTGTTTTGGGCACAGAATTATGTGCTGTCAAGAACAAATAATATTGTGCAGCACAAAGATCATTTCACCTGATCAACAAGCGCTTTGCTTGTTCATTCAATGATCGGAAACTTGCCTATACCGAAAGATTATCGTGCAGCAAGCAATCCTAGAAATTATAATTTTTCAGTGTAAATTCATCTTAAGTCACTGCCAGATGAATCTGCCAACAGCTTATCTGTCTGCCGAACTAACGGATCAGGCAATAATATGGGAGCTGCCTGATCCTTATCTGCTCGTATATCACCTGCCTGGAGAGAGATGGTAAGCCCCCATACAAATTAGACAGGCAATACCATTGAAACCAGCAGGTTCGGCCAACATATATCTACAGTGTATTGGGGTTTTGCACTTTACGAAAAGTGGTCCCAAAAGCTTTTTGACTATTTTTTGGAGCATAATTTAGCAATTTTTTCAGAAAAAACGTTATGTTTTGCAGTATCGGCAAAAGCTATAAGATTTCAGAAATCTCACACACACTTGTGTTTTGGCTGAATTTCGAGAACTGCGGAGTTCTTTAAATCTGCACAATGTACATTGAACCAGTGTTTTTTCACCAGTAGAAAGCAATGGGAAAGTACACTGGTAAACAGGTTTTTGCTGCATTTCTGGGGAATGAAACTACGGTAACTTTATTATACATACAGTGTAAACAAATCACAAGTCCACACTCCGCCACTAAAAGGAAGTACAAAAACAACCATAAAACCAGTAAAAGCTTATGGCTGCAGATAAACAGGGCAGGTGCTCGTCCGGGCCGGGTCCCTCCTCACCACTCCTATGTCCAGCCTCTATTTGTGAACATAGGAGCTCCTTGAGTCTATAAACTCTGATTGTTTTTCAGTGATTGCAGAGTTTTTTTAAAGTGAACCTGTCATGAGGTTTTCCCTTATAAGCTGCAGTCACCACCACCAATAAGGTTTTATATAAAGGATTCTGGAATACTGTATATAAGCCCCAGGCTGGTCTCTATAATGTAAAAATACCTTTTATTATACTCACCTGTGGGGCGGTCCGGCCCGATGTGCGCCACTGGTCTTGATCCGGCGCCTCCTCTCGTCTTGCAGTCACAGTCCTCTTTCTCTACTTCATGTGGATGATGCGTCCTACGTCATCTTGACACTGTCCTCCATTCAGCTCCTGCACGCGCGCACTTCTCTCTGCCCTGCTGTAATGCGCATGTGTGGAGAAAGGTCATAGAACGCCCACATAGTGCACACTATACAAACCTGAAACATAGACCGCAAGTAATGCTTTTTTCTTTTATTAGTCCTCAGAGAGAATCCACATTGAGATCATATCCCTGAGTCTGGATGTCAAGTCCGAAGTTGCACTGAACGAATCTGTAAAAAGACTATTTGTGGAGTATAAACTGTGCGGTCTGCCAGCGGAAGAGACCCCAGTTTCTCTTCCAAAACCCACCAATGGGAAAAAGATCCATTACAATTACACCAGCGGTAAGTGATTCTAGAAGCCTGTGGAGCAGAGCTTCACCCATACAGGACACAGCCATGTATTCAGCTCTGATAACAAGGGATAGGAATAAACATAGCCTTTAAGGCTGGCATCGGTGAGCTAGAGTGCTGTCCGTGCACCAAACGGCTGCACATATCCGATCATTGTTAATGATTAGAGTAATAATAATAATAGAATATATTTAGATCAACAGTTTTGACCTATGTCCTGTGTGTAGTAAGTCACCATATGCGTCAGTTTTCCACTTTTTGGATCAAACATGTCCAGTAAACCCAACGGGTATGTAAAAACCAGATGCCATACTTTCTATCACCATCCAGGGTATCCATTTTATTGCATCAATTGAAATTTTTAATATACAATGCCTTGAAAAAGTCTTCACACACTTTTTTACGTTATAGCCACAAACATAAATGTATTTTTGGGGGATTTTATGTGACACCAACACAAATTAGAAGTATTTGTGAAGTGTTCATTTTGAACAGTGAAACTGTTCATTTTGTTAATATGCCTGAGGAAGGGGCCTGATGAAGGGGTCTGATGAAGGAGCCCGAGGAAGGGGCCTGAGGAAGGGGACTGAGGAAGGGGACTGAGGAAGGGGACTGAGGAAGGGGACTGAGGAAGGGGAATGAGGAAGGGGCCCGAGGAAGGGGACTCAAGAAGGGGCCTGAGGAAGGGGCCTGAGGAAGGGGGCCAATGAAGGGGGCCTGAGGAAGGGACCTGATGAAGAGGCCTGAGGAAGGGGCCTGAGGAAAGGGCCCAAGGAAGGGGGCCTGAGGAAGGGACCTGATGAAGAGGCCTGAGGAAGGGACCTGATGAAGGGGCCTGAGGAAGGAAGCCTGAGGAAGGAAGCCTGAGGAAGGGGGCCTGAGGAAGGGGGCCTGAGGAAGGGACCTGATGAAGAGGCCTGAAGAAGGGACCTGATGAAAGTGCACGAGGAAGGGGCCTGAGGAAGGGGGCCTGAGGAAGGGACCTGATGAAGAGGCCTGATGAAGGGGCCTGAGGAAGGAAGCCTGAGGAAGGGGGCCTGAGGAAGGGGGCCTGAGGAAGGGACCTGATGAAGAGCCTGAGGAAGGGACCTGATGAAGGGGCCTAGGAAGGGGACCTGATGAAGGGGCCTGAGGAAGTGAGGGAACCTGAGGAAGGGCCTGATGAAGGGGCCTGAGGAAGGGGCCTGAGGAGGAAGCCTGAGGAAGGGGGCCTGAGGAAGGGACTGATGAAGAGGCCTGAGGAAGGGCCTGATGAAGGGGCCGAGGAAGGGGCTGAGGAAGGAGCCTGAGGAAGGGGCCTGAGGAAGGGGGCCTGAGGAAGGGACTGATGAAGGGCCTGAGAAGGGCCTGATGAAAGTGCCCTAGGAAGGGGCCTGAGGAAGGGACCTGATGAAGAGGCCTGATGAAGGGGCCTGAGGAAGGAAGCCTGAGGAAGGGGACCTGAGGAAGGGACCTGATGAAGAGGCCTGAGGAAGGGACCTGATGAAGGGGCCTGAGGAAGGGGGACTGATGAAGTGTATAGTGTTAATTTAATGCATTTATTTCTTGTATTGACTTACTAATGATTTTGAGATGACTCTTTTCCTCTTGTCCAAATCTATACAGCAAAGCTGACTGGTGAGATGCAAAAAACTGAAGCATCAATCTTTTGGGGGGGATGGGGGGGGTTGTATTGATTATACATTTATTTTATTGTCCAACTTCTAAGACGCATTGTAACATTCATCAACCTGGTTTTTTTTTGCCTGCAGTGATTCATCTGGATAAATCAAATAATCAGTTAAAAAGAGACTCAGTAAGATCTGTCCTAAAGGATCCTAACTCCAGCAACGCAAGGTATCAACCTTTCATGTTAAATATAAGTAACTCCCGTAATAACCTCTGCTGAATAGGGATTTATTAAGAATGTTAAACCTATTGGCTTCTACAGCCTCTATGTGCAAAAGTATGGAGAGGATTGAGTCAACAGTGAATCATTCAGTGAGCTTCTCTGACGGCTGAGTCTATAACTTTTATTTGCTCTTCTGAACCATCTTCTTAACTGATTTACAACCTGTCGTAATAAGCGGGTTTAGAAGAAGGTTGTCGAGATGACAAATAAGGATGGATTCACTGTAAACGTATTCTGCAGTTTGCTATGTACAGTGATACATGAAGGCTGTAGAAACTAAATGGACCCACATTTCTAAAAAGAAAAATCTAATCAACGTTTAGCCAGAATTACATGCATTTACCTAAATAAAAAAATTCCCCACGTGTGTTCATATCCTCTAATCTTCCACTTGGAGACTTCATCATTGAGTGGCAAAATGGGATACACTGAAAGGAAGAACAAATCATTGAAACACATAAGAAGCATATTTTTTTGTTTCTAAAACACATTTCCCCCCCCCAAATTGGTGTAAAATGGGGGTGTATTTTATGATCCGGATATCATATACCGGGGAGGTGCGGTGGTGGTGGAGCTGGGTCACAGGAGGTAGGGTTACTGCTAAAGCGGCACAGTGGGGCAATGCTGAAACCACAAGGCTGGGAGAAGGGGGTGTCCCGGCAGGCGTATGACCAGCGCCATTAATATGGCGGCCATGGATGCCATGGGCTTAAGGAAAATGGCGGTGGACTCAGATTAAGATATAGGAGAGCTGAGATCTCAATCTGCGCTTGTGCTGCTTCTGATTCAATGGACTTCAGGAAAATGGCTGCGGAGGCGGCGCATGCACAGATTAAGATTATGGATCTCCATCTGTGAATGTGCTGCCTCTGCAATCCACCGTGTCCACTGCCTAGAGACCAATTGTGCCCGCCGCTGGGACGCCCCCTCCCAGCAAAGGACCCGCAGCACTACCCCTCTGTGCTGCCGACTACCTCCTACAACGGCGACCCTGCCACCTGTGACCCCACCGCCACCACACCTCTCAGTCAACTACACCTTAACACTTAAGGTTATAAGACGGACCCCATTTTTAACTTGTAACATTTGATTCCCTATATTCTTCCTCCAGATTTGGGGTGCGTATTATAATCCACAAAACATGGTAATTTATAATTAGTCAAAAAAGAAGGGTCTGGTTTTTTCCCAAGAAAGAGTGCCACTCTTATCCACAGGTTGTGTCTGGTACTGCGGCTTATTCCTATGGATTAAGGTGTATGATGCAGGACTAGACGACCACTTTTTTTCCGATCCTCAGACTGATTTAATCTTTTTATCCATCCAGTTTCTGGGCCAGCTGTCAGTTTGGCCACGGACCTGGATAATGTTTCTTACGCACCCGCAGCTAATGCTGCTACTAATTACATCTGATTCACGGTGATAATATCGCTTGTTAGACCCTTAAGGGAAGAAAAGCGTCTTAAGATCTATCCAAATGTGACAGAAATTAGAAGGTTTTCTTAGAAGTCCTTTTTTTTCTTACTTTACTTCAACGAAGCCAAGATCCACTTTTAATATAATCAAATGAGGTTTATTCCGAACCTTAAACCAGTTATCTTTACAAGCAGATCACAGCTTGATCTGTGCTGCCAAGAAACATCAAAATCCGCCATGTCTTGCATTCTAGTCCCAGAGCCAGCCCAAAATGGAGTTTGACTGTTACACAAACCACAAACTCAAAGCATCTTGCGCGTTGCCCTGCAATTAAGCATCTTAGAGGAGGACTACAGCTTGGCCACGAAGTCTGGATGTCGAAATACAGCTTAAAGAACACATACATCTTTCTCGGTCTTAAAAGCCCTTCTTAAATTTCATAAGCTACCAAGGGTGTGTGTTTTCCACATTTTACAGAGGAAGCAGCGTTTTACTGTGGTTAGTTTTGATCCAGAGTCAGGTCACAGAAGGGTTTGTGGGACAGATTCCCTATTAATCACTTTGTCTAAGAAAATAAATAAATAACACTTTTCCTAAGAAAAAAATAAATGTCAGGACTGTAATAACCCCGTCATGTAGAAAACCGGGTCCTGTGTCCGGAGATGATGAAGAATGATTTACAATCAAGTAAACTATTTGTTTACGTCGCTCTATAGGATTTGTCTGTAAGTGGCTCCGGGTCTAAAATCATGGTAAAGAGAGGGGATGTGGGGAATGATCGCGGTGTCTGGTTGGCACAACTCTGAGACACAATGTAAGGCTCAGTGCAGACCGGCGTAATTGTGATCAGTCCAACAAAACGTCACATCGCACTCATCCATATGTTATTCTATGTCCAAATTTTATCCTTACACAAGTGTCTCCAAGGAAAAAAAGAATGGCTGCATGCCCCAATTGCCTCCATAAATTGGATGGCACTCAGCCATGCCAGTTTATGGCAAAAATCAGACATCCGCGTGCAGTCCATTTTTCACAAACTGACAGAATAGAGAAGATAGGAAAAACTAATTCTTTGTCTTCTCCAAATACAATAAAATCAGACCTCGATGTGACCAACCTCTAATTAATAAACAAGTGAAGATAGTCAGCACTCCCACCCATTCTAATGATAATCAGCACTCCCACCCATTGTAATGATAATCAGCACTCCCACCCATTGTAATGATAATCAGAACTCCCACCCATTGTAATGATAATCAGCACTCCCACCCATTGTAATGATAATCAGCACTCCCACCCATTGTAATGATAATCAGCACTCCCACCCATTGTAATGATAATCAGCACTCCCACCCATTGTAATGATAATCAGAACTCCCACCCATCTACTTATATAATCCGCAGTTGGGAATTCGGGCGTTGTCGCCGAATCCCAACATGCTTTGCGGGACTGCGAGTGATGACGCGTAGCGTCATCACGAGCCGCAGACCCGCACTACTGTAAAAAAAAAAAAAAAAGTTAATGCTCACCTCTCCCCGAGCCCCCGCCGTCTCCTGCCGTCTTCCTCCAGGCTTCCTCCAGGCTTCCAGTGGCTGCCGCAGGCTCCGAGTGTCTGCAGAGCTCTTCTACTGCAGTCAAGGACCTGTGGTGATGTCACAGTCACGTGACACCAGGTTACTGCATGGTAACCTGGTGTCACGTGACTGTGACATCACCGCAGGTCTTCAACTGCATTAGACGAGCTCTGCAGACACTGGGAGCCTGCGGCAGCCACCGGAAGCCTGGAGGAAGCCTGGAGGAAGACGGCAGGAGACGGCGGGGGCTCGGGGAGAGGTGAGCATTAACTTTTTTTTTTTTTTTAACCCCTGCCTTCCTGTTTGGAGACCTTTTACTGTACTGAGCATGCTCAGTACAGTAAATGTCTCCTCCAGCCTCACAGCCTCCCCATCCTCACTGCCTCCTCCAGCCTCACAGTCTCCTCCAGCCTCACAGCCTCCCCATCCTCACAGCCTCCTACAGCCTCCTCCAGCCTCACAGCCTCCCCATCCTCACAGCCTCCTCCAGCCTCACACCCTCCTCCAGCCTCACAGCCTCCTCCAGCCTCACATCCTCCTCCAGCCTCACAGTCTCCTCCAGCCTCACAGCCTCCCCATCCTCACTCCCTCCTCCAGCCTCACAGTCTCCTCCAGCCTCACTGCCTCCCCATCCTCACAGCCTCCTACAGCCTCCTCCAGCCTCACAGCCTCCCCATCCTCACAGCCTCCTACAGCCTCACACCCTCCTCCAGCCTCCCCATCCTCACATCCTCCTCCAGCCTCACATCCTCCTCCAGCCTCACAGCCTCCTCCAGCCTCACATCCTCCTCCAGCCTCACAGCCTCCCCATCCTCACTGCCTCCTCCAGCCTCACAGTCTCCTCCAGCCTCACAGTCTCCTCCAGCCTCACTGCCTCCCATCCTCACAGCCTCCTCCAGCCTCACAGCCTCCTCCAGCCTCACAGCCTCCCCATCCTCACAGCCTCCTACAGCCTCACACCCTCCTCCAGCCTCACAGCCTCCCCATCCTCACAGCCTCCTCCAGCCTCACATCCTCCTCCAGCCTCACAGCCTCCTCCAGCCTCCCCATCCTCACAGCCTCCTCCAGCCTCACAGCCTCCTCCATCCTCACTGCCTCCTCCAGCCTCACAGTCTCCTCCAGCCTCACAGTCTCCTCCAGCCTCACAGTCTCCTCCAGCCTCACATCCTCCTCCAGCCTCACAGCCTCCCCATCCTCACAGCCTCCTCCAGCCTCACAGCCTCCTCCAGCCTCACAGCCTCCCCATCCTCACAGCCTCCTCCAGCCTCACAGCCTCCCCATCCTCACAGCCTCCTCCAGCCTCACATCCTCCTCCAGCCTCACAGCCTCCTCCAGCCTCACAGCCTCCCCATCCTCACAGCCTCCTTCAGCCTCACAGCCTCCTCCAGCCTCACAGCCTCCCCATCCTCACAGCCTCCTCCAGCCTCACAGCCTCCCCATCCTCACAGCCTCACAGCCTCCTCCATCCTCACAGCCTCCTCCATCCTCACATCCTCCTCCAGCCTCACAGCCTCCTCCAGCCTCACAGCCTCCCCATCCTCACAGCCTCCTCCAGCCTCACAACCTCCTCCAGCCTCACAGCCTCCTCCAGCCTCACAGCCTCCCCCAGCCTCACAGCCTCCCCATCCTCACAGCCTCCTCCAGCCTCACAGCCTCCCCATCCTCACAGCCTCACAGCCTCCTCCATCCTCACAGCCTCCTTCATCCTCACATCCTCCTCCAGCCTCACAGCCTCCTCCAGCCTCACAGCCTCCCCATCCTCACAGCCTCCTCCGGCCTCACAACCTCCTCCAGCCTCACAGCCTCCTCCAGCCTCACAGTCTCCTCCAGCCTCACTGCCTCCCCATCCTCACAGCCTCCTCCAGCCTCACAGCCTCCCCATCCTCACAGCCTCCTACAGCCTCACACCCTCCTCCAGCCTCACAGCCTCCCCATCCTCACAGCCTCCTCCAGCCTCACAGCCTCCTACAGCCTCACAGCCTCCCCATCCTCACAGCCTCCTCCAGCCTCACATCCTCCTCCAGCCTCACAGCCTCCTCCAGCCTCACAGCCTCCCCATCCTCACAGCCTCCTTCAGCCTCACAGCCTCCTCCAGCCTCACAGCCTCCCCATCCTCACAGCCTCCTCCAGCCTCACAGCCTCCTCCAGCCTCACAGCCTCCCCATCCTCACAGCCTCACAGCCTCCTCCATCCTCACAGCCTCCTCCATCCTCACATCCTCCTCCAGCCTCACAGCCTCCTCCAGCCTCACAGCCTCCCATCCTCACAGCCTCCTCCAGCCTCACAACCTCCTCCAGCCTCACAGCCTCCTCCAGCCTCACAGCCTCCCCAGCCTCACAGCCTCCCCATCCTCACAGCCTCCTCCAGCCTCACAGCCTCCTCCAGCCTCACAGCCTCCCCATCCTCACAGCCTCACAGCCTCCTCCATCCTCACAGCCTCCTTCATCCTCACATCCTCCTCCAGCCTCACAGCCTCCTCCAGCCTCACAGCCTCCCCATCCTCACAGCCTCCTCCGGCCTCACAACCTCCTCCAGCCTCACAGCATCCTCCAGCCTCACAGCCTCCCCCAGCCTCACAGCCTCCTCCAGCCTCACTGCCTCCTCCAGCCTCACAGCCTCCTCCAGCCTCACAGCCTCCCCCAGCCTCACTGCCTCCTCCAGCCTCACAGCCTCCCCATCCTCACAGCCTCCTCCAGCCTCACAGCCTCCTCCAGCCTCACAGCCTCCTCCAGCCTCACAGCCTCCCCATCCTCACAGCCTCCTCCATCTTCACAGCCTCCTCCAGCCTCACAGCCTCCTCCAGCCTCACAGCCTCCCCATCCTCACAGCCTCCTCCAGCCTCACAGCCTCCTCCAGCCTCACAGCCTCCTCCAGCCTCACATCCTCCTCCATCCTCACAGCCTCCTCCAGCCTCACAGCCTCCTCCAGCCTCACAGCCTCCCCATCCTCACAGCCTCCTCCAGCCTCTCAGCCTCCTCCATCCTCAGCTGCACTACCTGACACCGCTGCCATCCTGCCAACCGTCGGCCCCGCTCCATCGCCACCGCCCTTGCGCCCTCCGCGAGGTCCATGCTGCCCGGATGACGCCGGAGCCTTCCGCCCCTCGCCACTCTCTCACCGCTGGGCTCTCAATGTCGCCATGCTGGTGGAGTAGCGGTCTACGGGCTGTGGCCGGGTGCCGGGAGCCAGGGACGTCGTCCTGTGGCCGGCAACAGCCAATGGGAGTTAGCAGACCGTGTCAGCCTGCAAAGCCTGACACGCCCCGCTCACTCCCATTGCCTGCCCCCGCCGACCCTGCAAGCTGATTGGGCGCTGTGTTGTACACACAGGACGCCCATCCCATTGCCCAGGACTTGGCGTCCTAGACCAATCGGATGACCGTCCTGTCTTTACCACACACCGCCCAATCCACTCCTTCCGCTCAGGTCACATGTGTGACCTGAGGGCAAGAACTGATCCCTCTCTGCATCACCCAACCCGCCGCAGAGGACAATGCCGTGTGACTGGGGCTGCGATCAGCCCCAGCACGCAGCCACGTCCTGCCGCCGAGCGGTGATGTCACCCCTCCAGCCGCATCTCTCCTCACCCCTCCAGCCAGACCTCTCCTCACCCCTCCATCTGGACCTCTCCTCACCACTCCAGCCTCTGCTCTCCTCACCCCTCCAGCCTCTGCTCCCCTCACTCCTCCAGCCTCCCGCCACATCATACTCTGCTATCCACAGAGCCCCCTCTATACTCTGACACCCACAGAGCCGCCTGTATACTCTCCTACCCACACAGCCGCCTGTATACTCTGCTACCCACAGAGCTGCCTCTATACTCTGCTACCCACAGAGCTGCCTCTATACTCTGCTACCCACAGAGCGACCTGTATACTCTCCTACCCACAGACCCGCCTGTATTCTCTGCTACCCACAGAGCCGTTTCTATATTCTGCTACCCACAGAGCCGCCTCTATACTCTGCTACCCACAGAGCCTTCTCTATACTCTGCTACACACAGAGCCGCCTGTATAATCTGCTAACCACAAACCCGCCTGTATACTCTGCTACCCACAGAGCCGCCTGTATACTTTTCTACCAGAGAGCCGCCTGTATAATCTGCTACCCTCAGAGCAGTCTGTATACTCTGCTACCCACAGACCCGCCTGTATAGTCTGCTACCCACAGAACCCCATGTATACTCTGCTAGCCACTCACCCGCCTGTATACACACAATTAATTTCACCGCGCTCCCGATGCAATTGCATCGGGCCTTTTTACTAGTTGTAATGATAATCAGCACTCCCACCCATTGTAATGATAATCATCACTCCCACCCATTGTAATGATAATCAGAACTCCCACCCATTGTAATGATAATCAGCACTCCCACCCATTGTAATGATAATCAGCACTCCCACCCATTGTAATGATAATCAGCACTCCCACCCATTGTAATAATAATCAGCACTCCCACCCATTGTAATAAAATCATTTCCTATAATTAATCCTTATAAAACATTGAATGGATAAACACATTAAAATGATCTATCTTACCTTTCTTGTCTTCTATCTTACCTTTCGTGTCTTCTATCTTACCTTTCTTGTTTTCTATCTTACCTTTCTTTTCTTCTATCTTACCTTTCTTGTTTTCTATATTATGTTTCATGTCTTCTATCTTACCTTTCTTGTCTTCTATCTTACCTTTCTTGTCTTCTATCTTACCTTTCTTGTCTTCTATCTTACCTTTCTTGTCTTCTATCTTACCTTTCTTGTTTTCTATGTTATGTTTCATGTCTTCTATCTTACCTTTCTTGTCTTCTATCTTACCTTTCTTGTCTTCTATCTTACCTTTCTTGTTTTCTATCTTACCTTTCTTTTCTTCTATCTTACCTTTCTTGTTTTCTATATTATGTTTCATGTCTTCTATCTTACCTTTCTTGTCTTCCATCTTACCTTTCTTGTCTTCTATCTTATCTTTCTTGTCTTCTATCTTACCTTTCTTGTCTTCTATCTTACCTTTCTTGTTTTCTTGTCTTCTATCTTACCTTTCTTGTCTTCTATCTTACCTTTCTTGTTTTCTTGTCTTCTATCTTACGTTTCTTGTCTTCTATCTTAGCTTTCTTGTCTTCTATCTTACCTTTCTTGATATTGGGAAGGAAAGGTGTATAACAGTCCGCGCTGCCAGGTCCACTCACTCCAAAGAACACACGGGGAGGTGATGTTCAACCCGTTTTCCTTTATTTCTCCAACGCGTTTCGGTGCTCTCCTGGCACCTTCCTCAGGGAACCTTACCTTTCTTGTCTTCTATCTTACCTTTCTTGTCTTCTATCTTACCTTTCTTGTCTTCTATCTTACCTTTCGTGTTTTCTATCTTACCTTTCTTGTCTTCTATGTTACCTTTCTTGTTTTCTCTTACCTTTCTTGTCTTCTATCTTACCTTTCTTCACTTCTATCTTATGTTTCATGTCTTCTATCTTACCTTTCTTGTTTTCTATCTTATGTTTCATGTCTTGTATGTTACCTTTCTTGTTTTCTATCTTATGTTTCATGTCTTCTATCTTACCTTTCTTGTCTTCTATCTTACCTTTCTTGTTTCCTATCTTACCTTTCTTGTCTTCTTTCTTACCTTTCTTGTTTTCTATCTTACCTTTCTTGTCTTCTTTCTTACCTTTCTTGTTTTCTATCTTACCTTTCTTGTCATCTATCTTACCTTTCTTGTTTCCAATCTTACCTTTCTTGTTTTCTATCTTACCTTTCTTGTCTTGATATCTTACCTTTCTTGTCTTCTATCTTACCTTTCTTGTTTTCTATGTTATGTTTCTTGTCTTCTATCTTACCTTTCTTGTTTCCTATCTTACCTTTCTTGTCTTCTATCTTACCTTTCTTGTCTTCTTACTTTACTTCTTTCTTGTCTTTGTCTTACCTTTCTTGTTTTCTGTCTTACCTTTCTTGTTTTCTGTCTTATGTTTCTTGTCTTCTATCTTACTTTTCTTGTCTTTCTATGTTATGTTTCATGTCTTTCTACCTACTTACTTTCTTGTCTTCTATCTTACCTTTCTTGTTTCCTATCTTGTGTTTCTTGTCCTCTATCTTACTTTCTTGTCTTCTATCTTACCTTTCTTGTCTTCTACTCTACTTTCTTGTCTTCTTATGTTTCTTGTCTTCTATCTTACCTTCCTTGTTTCCTATCTTATGTTTCTTGTCTTCTATCTTACTTTCTTGTCTTCTATCTTACCTTTCTCTGTTTCTCTATCTTATGTTTCTTGTCTTCTATCTTACGTTTCTTGTCTTCTATCTTACTTTTCTTGTTTTCTATCTTATGTTTCATGTCTTCTATCTTACCTTTCTTGTTTGCTATGTTACGATTCTTGTTTTTTTCTCTTGCATCTCTTGCTTTCCATCTTTCAATTCTTGTTTTTATCTTATGTTTCTTGTTTTCTATCCATCAGCATTAAATTTACGGTGGTTAGTGACCCTCCCGAAGATGAGCAGGATCTGGAGTGTGACGACATAGGCTTTAGTAATGTCAGTCTGAAAGATATATTACATACAGGTCAAGACATCATCAATAGAGACCTGGAAAGTAAGTATCTTCTTCATGTTTTTACATTAACACCCCAGGTATAAATCATGATAATGTAGAAAAGTCATCAAATTTTAATACCAGCAACATCCAACTGCAGCTAACTAGCTGGGATGCAATGGTAACCAGAGCCTACGACATGTGGAAGTAATTTGCTTTCTACTTGAAGATAAAAATGCTTTAATGTTTTCTTAAGCTTCTCTTCCCAACTTTCTCGTCAGTTTAAGTCTAATCTTCGGCTGACTCCTGAAATTGAGTTTGACAACCTATGTGCTCACTTTCAGGATATTTCTTTCCCAACTGATTATGGGGCCGTATAGCAGCGCTGTAGTTCAGCAGGTTAAACAGAGTTAACAATCAAATGCCCATTTCTGAAGTTTAAAGCCTGCCTTCCCAAGATGCCTCATGTAGAGTATTCACCAAAATCACAGCTATACCTTTACTTTAAAAATGGATAAAGTATTGGTTTTTCTTAAAGGGAATCTGACATTAGGATTTTGTCACTTAATTTGAGAGCATCATAGTGTAGAGATAGAGACCCCTACTCTAGTCATGTGTCACTTTTTCAGCTTCTTAGTGTAAATTTTATAAAATCTACTATTTATAACTATTTTATCTGCAGGAGATTATCATTAGAGGACTAGTAAACCTGCAGTCTGATAGTCCTCCATATTCATGAGCTCTGTGTACACTGTGCATAGGCAGAATGCTGCCGATCTGGTGTGGCTAGAGTTATACAAGGCTCATCAATCAGAAAAGTACTAGATCTGCAGATGATAAAACTGTGATTTTAATCAAAACTACATCAAGTAACCCAATAACAGACACATCCCTGGAATCAGGGTCTGGTGACTGACTCTCTTTTAAGAGACTAGCTACATAGTCTTATTAACTTAGCTCCATAGAAGGAAAATAGGCAAAATAACTCTTGTTGGATGTAAGAAAATAAAGCCCAAGTAAGGCATAGGAGAGGAAACTAGCTAGCCTCTAAGTGAATGTCCAACCCTTTGACGAGGCTTGTTACATGATGGTGGATAAAATCCAAGATGACTTATGGACTTGATATTTATCCCTGGTCATATTACAAGGCTTGTTACAGAGTCCACCATTGACTTAGAGTAGCTTGCTCTGTTACATCATAGTTATGAGATGTATTTTGTTCTACAACCGATCTAGTTTGCAAGCATAAACATTGTTGATTTTGTTTCTGTCTCTTATTAGAGAATCTATATGTTTTATTATTAGCATGACAGAAAATATTACATTTCTAGAATCCTAGGATAATTTTAGAAATGTAACATTTAGAATTGCAAATTGGCCATACACCTAAGGTTCAATATGGGAGAAAGTGACCTGGGTAGGCTGGTAATCCGCGCAGTGTATGAAGGAGGAGGCCGATTGGCTCATGTCAATAGCTACGCCTACCTCTTTCTTTCTCAGCTAAATCATAGATGGATAAGGGGGCTGGCTCAGATATTGAAATGAGCCAGCCAGTCCCTTCACACACATCACTAGTCACATGTTGACAGTCTGTGTGACTGCAGACTTATCAATCTTCCCAGCGCTGCACTGTGCAGTGCAAGGATGCACCAGTTTCTTAGCTGGAAAGTGACCACAATTATGCGATATGAATGGTCCTGGAAACAATACAACTTATGGGTGCTGCCTCACTCAATACAAGTCTATGGAGTGGGTGTGTCCGACTAGTGGGTGCAGCCGTCTAGTGGGTGTTCCCTTGCTACATACACCTGAATTGAGCGAGGCCATGCACAGTAGTCGAGGTTTGGCCCGGAACATGCATATTGCATAATTGTTGACCCAGGGCTGGCATCAGCAATGGTACACCTGGGCAAGTGCCAGGTCCCTGAACAAATGAGGGGGCCCACTGGCAGTCAGTGAGCGGAAGCAAGGAGGGAGCTGACCTGCTTGTGTGTGTGTATTCATGTAACAGAGCTGTGTGTGTGTGTATATGCACATGTAGTAGAGATGTGTGTATCTATATGTTCATGTGGCAGAGCTCTGTGTGTCTGTATGTGCAGGTAATGTTTATGTAGCAGAGCTGTGTTTATATGCTCATTTATCAGGGCTGTGTGTTTCTATATGTGCATGTAGCAGAGCTGTGTGTGTCTATATATGCATGTAGTAGAGCTGCATGTGTCTGTTCATGTAGCAGAGCTGTATTTATATATTTATTTGGCAGAGCTGTGTGTGTCTATGTTTATGTAGCAGAGTGTGTGGCTGTTCATTTAGCAGAGCTGTGTGTGTCTATATGTGCATATAATGTTCATGTAGCAGAGCTGTGTTTATATGTTCATTTAGCAGCCTGTGTGTGTATATATGTGCATGTAGTAGAGCTGTGTGTGTTTATATGTACACATAGCAGAGCTGTGTCTATATGTACATGTATCAGAGCTGTGTGTGTATATGTTCATGTAGCACACCTGTGTTTATGTCTTGGAGGGATCTATCCACTGTGGGTTAGTGTCAGACCAGTAGTGCTGGTTTTGTTTGCTAGGTTGAAGGCACGCTGTCGTGCATCCAACACGGAGCGTGTTTCATCACTGTCGTACATCAGAGTGTGATGCGTGTTGTTGGGTGTGTGTGGTGAGTGTGGCTGGCTGTATGTATGTATGTAAGTGTGCTGCGATTGTGAGGTGTGTGCTGCGTAATTGTGATGCTGTCCACGGTCCTGAAGGACCGCAGGCAGCATTTGTCGGGGAATAGAAACTCTGCGGCTGTCAAAGCCACTTAGTTAGTATTTTCCGCTATGCCTAACAGTAAGCTATCATCTTGTACTGCTGTGACAGCAGCGGTACAAGATGTTTAGCTAATACAATGATGATTGGTGTAAAATAATGTATTCCAGGGTTATTTTAGTGATTAAAGCCATCAGCATCCTCTGCGCCTCATGTGTGCGCAGAGATTGCTGATGCGGCTCAAATCCCAGTGATGAAGGGGTTAATATGAAGCTGGTGTAGTGGCCCCATGTATGTTGAGAGTGTCCTCACTCTCTGCAAACATGATGTTATTACACCATGGGTGAGAAGGTGTTAACAGTTCTGTAAAATGGGTTAAAAGTGCTGTCGGCTTTATATTTCCACTGTAAAAGCCACCGCTCTGTTACTGCCTATGGGGAGCTGTCCCCGCTGTGTGGTGTTGAAGCCCCTTCTCGCCTTCAGCACCTGCAGTGTTCAGCACCACACAGCGGGGACAGCTCCCCATAGGCAGTAACAGAGCGGTGGCTTTTACAGTGGAAATATAAAGCCGACAGCACTTTTAACCCATTTTACAGAACAATTAACCCCTTCACACACATGGTGTAATGACACCATGTTTGCAGAGGGTGAGGACACTCTCAACTTACATGGTACCACTACACCAGCTTCATATTAACCCCTTCATCACTGGGATTTAAGCCGCATCGGCACCCTCTGCGCATACATGCAGCACAGAGGATGCTGATGGGGTTAATCGCTAAAATAACCCCGGAATACATTATTTTACACCAATCATCATTGTATTAGCTAAACATCTTGTACTGCTGCTGTCACAGCAGTACAAGATGATAGCTTACTGTACCGGCAAAGCGGGTGAAATTTAAACACGGGTTCGAGTATCTCACCGTGTAGTGTATGGGTGCGAGATTTTCTCGCATCCATAGACTTCTATTGCCCGCACGCAAGTTAGAATCACGTGCAGTCGCAGTATGCTGCGACTGCACTCGCTTCTGACTCGCAATGCGAGTTAGGTGCGGGGGGTCTTGCACCAGTGTGCCCTGCCTGATAGGGCAACACTGGTCCGGGTGCAATGCGAGTTTCCCTCGCATTGCACTCACGCAAGTCCCTCGCACCGTGTCCCTTCTGCCTTAACTTCACCTTTCATAAAAATGTTTTCCTCGTCCCTCATCTGAAGGCAACTGTCTATGCTGTGAAGATATGAGATGTGCAGCATCTGACACAGCGGATCCTGCATTTCTTCTGCGGTGTTGCTATCAGTGTGTCAGGAGTGGGAGAAGAGAGTTGCATTGACAATTTAATACAATGGGCAGCACTTTGAACACATTTTATAATTGGTCATAAACTAGTAAATAACTCACAAAAGAATAAAGTTACATTAAAACCAAGCGCACCATTGTTTTTCTTATGAAATTCTCAATGAGTTTGATGTGTCACATGACCCCTCTTCCCATAGAAAAAAATAAAGTTGGATACACAATGGCCAACTTCAAAATGGCCGCCATGGTCACCACCCATCTGGAAAAGTTTTCTTCCCATATACTATTGTGCCACAAACAGGAAATTGATATCACCAACCATTCCCATTTTATTTAGGTGCATCCATATAAATGGGCCACCCTGTACATGTAACACAGCTGTGTTTATAAGTTCATTTAGCAGGGCTGTGTGTGTCTATGTGTATGTAGCAGAGCTGCGTGTGTCTATATGTACATGTAGCAGAGCGGTGTGCCTACAGTTGTGGCCAAAAGTATTGACACCCCTGCAATTCTGTTAGATAATACTCAGTTTCTTACTGAAAATGATTGCAATCACAAATTCTTTGATATTATTATCTTCATTTAATTTGTCTTCAATGAAAATAACACAAAAAGAATTGTCCTAAAGCCAAATTGGATATAGTTCCACACCAAACATAAAAAGGGGGTGGACAAAAGTATTGTCACTGTTAGAAAAATCATGTGATGCTTCTCTAATTTGTGTAATTAACAGCACCTGTAACTTACCTGTGGCACCTAACAGGTGTTGGAATAACTAAATCACACTTGCAGCCAGTTGACATGGATTAAAGTTGACTCAACCTCTGTCCTGTGTCCTTGTGTGTACCACATTAAGCATGGAGAAAAGAAAGAAGACCAAAGAACTGTCTGAGGACTTGAGAAACCAAATTGTGAGGAAGCATGAGCAATCTCAAGGCTACAAGTCCATCTCCAAAGACCTGAATGTTCCTGTGTCTACCATGCGCAGTGTCATCAAGAATTTTAAAGCCCATGGCACTGTGGCTAACCTCCCTAGATGTGGATGGAAAAGAAAAATTGACGAGAGATTTCAACGCAAGATTGTGCGGATGGTGGATAAAGAACCTCGGCTAACATCCAAACAAGTTCAAGCTGCCCTGCAGTCCGAAGGTACAACAGTGTCAACCCGTACTATCCGTCGGCGTCTGAATGAAAAGGGACTGTATGGTAGGATACCCAGGAAGACCCCACTTCTTACCCCGAGACATAAAAAAGCCAGGCTGGAGTTTGCCAAAACTTACCTGAGAAAGCCTAAAACGTTTTGGAAGAATGTTCTCTGGTCAGATGAGACAAAAGTAGAGCTTTTTGGGCAAAGGCATCAACATAGAGTTTACAGGAGAAAAAAAGAGGCATTCAAAGAAAAGAACACAGTCCCTACAGTCAAACATGGCGGAGGCTCCGTGATGTTTTGGGGTTGCTTTGCTGCCTCTGGCACTGGACTGCTTGACCGTGTGCATGGCATTATAAAGTCTGAAGACTACCAACAAATTTTTCAGCATAATGTAGGGCCAGTGTGAGGAAGCTGGGTCTCCCTCAGAGGTCATGGGTCTTCCAGCAGGACAATGACCCAAAACACACTTCAAAAAGCGCTATAAAATGGTTTGAGAGAAAGCACTGGAGACTTCTAAGGTGGCCAGCAATGAGTCCAGACCTGAATCTCATAGAACACCTTTGGAGAGATCTAAAATTGGAAGTTTGGAGAAGGCACCCTTCAAATATCAGGGACCTGGAGCACTTTGCTAAAGAAGAATGGTCTAAAATTCCAGCAGAGCATTGTAAGAAACTCACTGATGGTTAACGGAAGCGGTTGATCGCAGTTATTTTGGCTAAAGGTTGTGCAACCAAGTATTAGGCTGAGGGTGTCAATACTTTTGTCTGGCCCATTTTTGGAGTTTTGTGTGAAATGATCAATGTTTTGCTTGTTGCTTCATTCTCTTTTGTGTTTTTTCATTGAAGACAAATTAAATGAAGATAATAATACCAAAGAATTTGTGATTGCAATCATTTTCAGGAAGAAACTAAGTATTATCTGACAGAATTGCAGGGGTGTCAATACTGTTGGCTAAAACTGTATATGTTCATGTAGCAGAGCTACATGTGTCTGTATGTACAAGTAGCAGAGCTGTGTGTCTATGTTCATGTAGCATAACTGCGTGTCTATATGTTCATGTAGAAGAGCTGTTTGTGTCTATATATTAATGCAGCAAAGCTGTGTCTTTATGTTCATGTAGCAGAGCTGTGATTATATGTTCATTTTGCAGGGCTGTGTGTGTATTTATGAGTATGTAGCAAAGCTGTATATCTATATTCATGTAGCAGAGCTGTGTTTATATGTTCATTTTGCAGGGCTGTGTGCAGGGCCGGCGTCAGCACCCGGCGCACCCGGGCAAATGCCGGGGCCCGGAGGCTGAGGGGGGGCCCATTGGGCCCCTAAGCGCCCCCACATGTCATACTAGGGGGCCCCTGACCGCTTTCCCCACACGCCATCCTCGGGGCCCCCTTACCGCTGCCTCGCCCCCTTAGCACTGCCTCCCCCTCTCTCCATTACCGGCGGCTAAATTAATCTCCGCCTCCGCCTGTCATGTAGTGTGACGCTGCAGCCAGAGCCGCTCTATTTCCTGTATCGCTGGCTCAGCAGCGTCACACTACATGACAGGCTGCTATCAGCGCGACTGCACGCCGGTAATGCAGAGGGGGGAGGCAGCGGTAAGAGGACCCCATAGGATGGTGTGTAGGGGAAGCGGTCAGGGGCCCCATAATATTACATGTGGGGGCACTCAGGGGCCCATAGGCCCCAAGGATGAGTGTGGGGGCAGCTCTCTTGGGCCCCCCCCTAGGATGAGTGTGTGGGGGAAGCGGTCAGGGGCCCCATAGTATTAAATGTGGGGGCACTCAGGGGCCCATAGGCCCCAAGGATGAGTGTGGGGGCAGCTCTCATGGGCCCCCCCCCTAGGATGAGGTGTGGGGGCAGCACTCAGGGGCCCCTGAGGGTGAGGTGAAGGGCAGCGCTCAGGGTCCCCTGGGGGTGAGGTGGGGTGAGAAGGCAGTGCTTAGGGGGCCCCCAGGAGTGGGGTGGGGAGCAGCGCTCAGGGGGCCCTGTCAGGGGCAAATTAAACCCATGGGGGAGACAGGCACAGGGGGAGACAGCGTGCTAGGGGGAGAAAGGTGCAGGGGAGAGACAGGTGCAGTGGGGAAATCGTGCAGGGGGGAGACAGCATGCAGGGGGGGAGACAGCGTGCAGGGGGGGAGACAGCGTGCAGGGGAGAGACAGCGTGCAGGGGAGAGACAGGTGCAGTGGGGAGACCGTGCAGGGGGAGACAGGCACAGGTGGAGACACAGCTTACGGGGGGGGACAGGTGCAGGGGAAGATAGCGTGCAGGGGGAGACAGGTGCAGGGGAGAGACACAGCACATAGGGGGAGATAGGCGTGCAGGGGGAGATAGGTGCGCAGGGGTGGACACAGTGCAGAGGTAGGAGACAGGTGTAGGGGAGTGACACAGTGCACAGGGAGGGGAAGAAGTACAGATAAGAGACAGGCCCAAGGGAGATCGAGAGGCAGCACACAGGGGAGAGAGACTGCACAGAGAGAGGAGGGACTGCACAAGGGGAGAGACTGCGCACAGGATAGGAGAGACAGACAATGGGGGAGAGACAGCATGGTAGGGATTAAATTTGCGAGGGATATATATATATATATATATATATACAGTATATATATATATATATATATATATATATATATATATATATATATACACGTATATATGTATATACGTAAATCTACATATATACTATGCATATATTATATATATATATATATATATATATATATATATATATATATATATATATATATATATATATACACAGCAGCATATGCTAAAGGGGCCCACTGAGGCTTTTTCGCCCGGGGCCCACAAAAACCTGGAACCGGCCCTGGCTGTGTGTGTATTTATGAGTATGTAGCAGAGCTGTGTGTCTGTGTTCATGTAGCAAAGCTGTATGTCTATATTCATGTAGCAGAGCTATGTTTATATGTTCATTTAGCAGGACTGTGTGTTTTCTATGTACATGTAGCTGAGCTGTGTGGGTCCATATGTTCATGTAGCAGAGTTGTGTGTCTACTCTATAATCTGCAGAAATACACAAACAATAGATGTATCACCTCCTTATACTACCCTAGTACATTAAAATTAGTGATAATAACCCCTCTTTTTTCCTCCATCAGGTAAGTTTAAATCATAGGAAAAATGTTGGTGTAAACCTGGGGTACGGTTTAAATTACAACTGCGCACAAGCAAAGTAGGGGGAAGGGGCAGCAGAGTGGTACAGGTGCCCACTGAGACACTTTTGCCCTGTTAAGACCTTTGATGAAATTTAAACTATTTCTTGCATACAAGAAAACTGACTGACATGTGAAGAAGTCCTAGCTAGAGATGAGCAGACCCAATGAAGTTGGGGTTCGGGTGGTGCTTGCAGGACTTTTTGTCACGGTATGTTTGGGTACTAAACCTGATCCGAACCTCATTGGAAGTCACGGACTGGCAGTTCAGCTCTCCACCATCATACAGCCAGCCATAAGCTAACTGCTTCCGGATGCGGGAGGGCGGGAATTTGTTTCTCTAATTTTACACACATTGCAGCTAACTCATCTTTTACGCCCAGTGCGAGCTAATCAAACACTGCATGCGGCTCACACTGGACCAAACACCAGTGCACCCGAGCACAGCAATACTCGCTGGAGTGCTTGGCAGACATAACGCACCTAAACTTCATATCCGAAGAGGTTTGCCCATCTCTAGCCCTAACCTGTATTTTTTCCTGACGTCTAATGCTTTAAGACCGCAGCCAAGAAACGTTGACTAAAGCTGCCGCTCTTGAGTCCGACCACTCCATTCTGGGTGTATTGCACCAAAGATATTAGAATAGCTCTGGGCAGCTGTGCCATATAGACTTTGTCTGGAGTAGCAGAGCAGTTGCAGGATCTGGATATATAGAGGACAATGGGGGGTACAAGTCTAACCCATGGCGGGACCCACAACAATTTTAAAATGGTCACCTATTCAGTGAGTCAGTGATAATTTCTGTATCCCAGAATGCCCCTTAAAGCAAAAGTAGCTTATTAGTGTATGATATATATGCATATTAATTGCTGTTCTGTCATTGATTAGCTTGTATTTTTGCTGCTTCAGGACAAGGTTATATTGCCTAGGACTTGATTGGTGGCCAGTATCAGAAATGACAGCGAGCAACATCTATGCAATCTTTTTCTTTTTATTGCCTGTATTTTGCCAAAGGCAAGAAGCCCCTTTTCATGCTCTCCCAAGTCATCTGTCTTTCATATCTACACAATAAACAGGCGATCGTAGTCACATGGCTTATTCTGAAAGTGTTCCATGATGGAATCCACAGCAGCCAGTCCAGGAAGCCTTGCCAAGCTATGGGGGTTACCTTCTAATAAGCCACTCTTTTTTATTACTATTGATAATTGGCGTAATCATTGATAATGCATGTTTGGATGACACAGTGGTTTAGCATGACGCTCCATTATAGATAACTGCTCTCATGTGCCTTTTAGACAAAAAAGCCCCCAGTGAGATTGTGGTTTTGTTAACTGTATATTTTTTTCTTTTTCCTGATCCAGTTTATGATTCAGTGTCTGGAGAGAATATAATTGGTAAGATGACCGTGACAGTGGAGGCTGCGGAGGCGCTGCGCTCATTGATGCTGGATTAATAAATGAAATAAAGACAGGGAATGTATGGGAAAGGGATTGCAGGACTTTGCTGCTTCCTCCAGATTTGTTCCAGTTTTGATCCTTAAAAACAGCTTTTTACCATGTTGATAATAATGTGAATTTAATAGAGAAATCCAGGCCACATATCGTTTACCCGAACTCACGTTTTTCACTTTAATAATCGCATTCTTGTTGTTTTCAATCAAGCGCAAAAAGTCACATAAATATTTAACAGTTTCTAAAAGAGGTTTCTCTGCCTGAAATTCTTGGCAAAGGTTTATATAGCAAGTATGTGTGCTAAAATGCTAACATTTGGTGTTGCGTACAAAATTATACATTGACATAAAAAATGTTATTCTAGTTTGCCTGGCAGAACTATGTACGTTTGGATATAAAAAAAAATCATGTGATTTACATCGGTTTATGGCGTCTTTTTGATATGATTGTATAGATGTTTTTATATATTTATGATAATCAAAGTATTAAAATATGTAATTTTTTATTTGCTATGTGTCAGGGTATTCTTTTTTAATGATTTGCACTCACACCTGTTATGGCCGCTTTACACGGCACGATATCGCTGTCCAACTGCGATAAAAAGTCACGTGGTTCGTGCGTTGGCGCCGATATCGTTCGTGCGTTGTGTGGTGTAAATGTGCAATTCGATGCAAAAACGATGCAAAAACGATATCGTTGGGGAATTGTGCAGGCTCTCCAACAGCCCGATATTGGATGGACGATGTGGCAGGATCGTGCTGTGTGACAGCCCAACAACGGTTTAGAGCACATCTTCCCCTATTCACTCCCATGTTAAATGGTCATTCCCTGGTTCACTCATACAAGGGGGCGTAGACATCGCAGTTGTGTTGCCTGCCGATATCTTCCTTTGTGACAACTCCTATGCGATCTTGGATTACTGCCAAAAAAGTGCGCGCTCCCATGCCGTTGTATACAATATCGAAACGATGTTGGGACGTGTAAAGCGGCCATTAGGTGTGAGCCATCGGTGAGGAACTTCACCTCTGCTCCTGTTATTTTGATGGGAGAACACAACACACTTGTAGGCTAAATGGACACTTTATCTGATAAAATGCCGAGCCCATCCAAAAGGGATCACATCCTGATCCTGAGGTCAGATCAGAAAGATCAGGCAGATGGGTAACTGCAAATACAAAGATCAGTACAGGTCTTGAAGTCTAAACCCACAATCTAATGACTGGTTCCTTCTGGAACCCCCAGAATGTAACGGGGCTCGTAATAGCTTACTAGATATCCAATGTTCAAATTTCAGCTTTTATAAAAGATAAATTAAACTTATAAAACCACAATGTGCCGCTTTTACCAGTCATCTAGGTGGTGTTGCCATGGGGGACTAGTTACAGACTTCTGGCTGCTTGCATTACCCATTCTACCTCAATTGGCGTTCGCACAGTGACACATCAGTCAATACAGAACTTCATTGTTTCCCACAACAGCACTGCCAAGATAATTGACTAGTGAGTGTAGTGTGTTGTAATTTTATTAGTGAAAATCACCCCCTTTTAAAAATGCTGCAACTTGATGCACCCTGAAGTATTCTGGTAGTATTTTAACACACTTCTGATGATAAAGTCCTTTTAAATGAGTACTTCCACCATAGAACATTATGGCTTGTTTCAAGGATATAATGTAACACCGTGACGACAGTAGGTGTGGACACACTGCACCAGGGGCTGGACTTACCATGAAGGGACATGACTAAGTGACTACGTGGTCTGTACTAGAGCTTCTGATGGTGAGGATAGGCCTGAGCCATTAGGGTAGTCACCGAGTACTACTCCTAGACAGTCCCCAGACCTGCAGTCAGGGGCGTAACTACCACAGGTGCAGGGGTTGCGATCACACCCGGGCCCTGCAGCCTAGGGGGCCCCAAAAGTCCCTTTGGCCCATAGAAAAAGACTAATACTGGGGAGGCGTGGCCTGCTGCTTCATGTAAGTCACAACTACAGGAGCTCCTGTGCCTAATATTAAGCGACAGAGATTATAGCCTTTATGAAGGCTCATATCTCACTCTAAACTACTGGACCACATTATTCAACTTTCCAAGATCATTTTGGTCCAATTTGACCCGAGATCTAGGCTCCACACAGCTCCCTCACACTCATGAGAGGACTAGAGGCTCATCCTGGGCGCCATTTTGAGGAAAAAGTTGTTACCTTTCTGCCCTGTAAGAGGCCTCTGAAGTCTCTGAAGAACCTAAAGACCCCACCAGAGAGAAACCCTAAGTAGGGGCATTCCTCACCTTATCTCTCACCCTATTCTACCCACCGCTGGAAGCATCGAAGAACTGATACACCCTTTATGTGGTGAAGCTGATCCCCCCTCAGTCACAGCCTTTACTCTCCCTAGAACTGGAGCACTCATTTTACATACAGTGCTGCTGGCAGGGAAACCCGCTGGAAAAAGCCAACGAGAGGAAGGTCATCCTCCAACCTCCAGTGGTAGTGCCAGCCTTATATTCAGCTGTTCAACACTGGCAATAGTTCCTTCTCCCTCATCCATTTTACAACCTTGTCGGCGGAGGGATACCTGCATCTCCACTTAACTCTGTAGCCTGTCAGCTCCTAAACCTCAGAAGAAGAAGCTGATCAAGTGAGATCATAAAGAGAGATCTTCCCTCTCCTATTACTGAGGAGAACAGTCTTTTAAACTAACTGCTGGAGGTAGAAAGTCCCTCATTATCATTATACAGCAGCCTCAGCGGCGGAGGGATATCTTACTCTGTCATCAACTACTTCAGTAGACTAGCTGACGTCACCATGACAACCAGTGCTGGATCCTGCAACTGAGCAGCACTAAAGAATAGACACTCAGTAAAGAATAGATCTTCAAGCAAGTGGGCTTGTGAGTCTCCCACGAGCTCAAGCTGCGCAGACAGAAGACAGAAGATCATCTATATTTGATTCTCTTCCCTTTTCCTTTCCTCATTTTCTTTTTCTATTTCTTTCCTTTTTTACCTTCATCTCAATTTACTTTATTCTAGCTAATTCTAACTCTATCTTGTCCTATTTTCTTCTATCATTTTACTACCAACAGCTCTACCTGCCTCAGGTTTTATGATTGCTATTGCTATTGCTATTATATTTTATATTGCTATTACTTACTAAAGTTTCATCTCTGATTAAGCTACACCTACTATACATTGTAATTAGCCAACTAATCTTACAGTTAGCCATTTTATTGGCCCTTGTGGGATACTGAACTTAACTACTTTAGACAGAAAGAAAAAAAACAAAAAACCCTTTTCTGCTTTTATATATTCCTATTAAGTAGCAGAGCTATATAATTATAAGGATCTTACAATCCCCTATAAGACCTATTGTCTGATACTATTTGTTATAATTTCCTTATCCTTATCCTCCACTATCATCCCATCGGTGGAAACTATATATAAATTGAGTTTACTTTTACTTATTGAAGCATTACGTGCATAATTTCATTGGATTACACCTGAGTCACACTAGCTTTACTTTATTACAATCTGAAAGACTCACGCACTAATCCTCTAGTTTACACTATCTACTGAATCAGCCTAACTACCTGCTTGATACAGTAGACTACGGACATAGCACTGCGATCACTCTAACCTACTAAAAAAGTTTCTTGTCAATGAAAGTTCCTTCATTTGAAAAGGATTTAATGTAATTACTATTGTTTTGCATTTGACTGCTGTCACTTTATATGATGTTCTGGTGATCCCAAACTTTTCGCACTCTCCTTCTCTTTTCTCTACTTACATACTATCTGAGTCTAGACTGTTACTTAGATTTGATCTTCCTTAAATCTTCTCCTCCCCCAAACCTCCATTCCATTAATATTTATAAGTTTAACTTAATTGATTCAGTACACTATATATTCTCACTAACCCTAAAGCTAATAATCCTAGATATAATTTATTAAGTGACGAAATGCCTTCCAAGCCAAAACTATCTACAAGCTCCAGCACTACAGATATGAAAATGAATCCCCTTAAGATCTCTCCCACGAGCAAAATCCCCACCCCCAAACAAATCAACACTTACGCTAAGTTAGGGAAAGAGAAAATCAATTTTGACCATAACTTGAAGGATTGGAGTTCCCCCATGGAAGATATGTCGTTCCATAAAACTCCTTCTGCAAGCACAAAAAGGAAGGAGATGGAGACTCCCTCCAAATCTAGCTCTGGCTTCTCCCCCTCAGACCACCCAGAAGTTGACCAAGAACCACACCTTCAGAGCCCAGCAAGACAAAAGCTCAAGAAAAACTTACCCGACTTGGAACCACTTCTAAATTTTGACGCAGGACAACCTCTAAATAAAGATTTTTTCCTAAAACTTTTTACTGCCTTTAATCATTCACTAAAAGAAGAAATGATGGAGCAATTTGATGAGGTCAAGTCGGCAATGTCCTCAATAGTTTCTCGAGTAGAAGAAAATGAAAAATTGCTGACTGACCTTAAACTAGACAACAAAACTACTAAGAGTGAACAAACTAAGATGAAAGAGGAAATTAAGGTCCTGAAAGACAAACTCATTGACAGAGAAGACAGGGACAGAAGACTTAACCTCAAATTTAGAGGCATACCAGAGAGCGTTAAAAACTACGAGCTAATCGACTATGTCAAAAACTTAACTAAAAAGACTATTCCCTCAAAAACCGAAATTGAATATTCAATTGAAAGAGCCCACAGGCTTCCCAAACCTTCGCACTTGGCAGACGATATTCCCAGGGATGTAATCGCCAAATATTCCTTTTTCCAGACTAAAGATCTGATCAATGTTTTTTTGAGGAAAAACAGAACCTTACCGCCGCCCTTTGACAAGATAAAAGTCTTCTCAGATGTATCTAAGGAAACCATGACTAGACGGAGAATTCTAAAACCAATTACAGAGACTCTGAGAGCCAGAAAAATTCTGTACAGATGGGGCCGTCCTACTCCAAGTGTAATCTTCTCCTTCAACCACAAAACCTTCAACATTGAGGACGTTAATATTGGTCTCAAGACTCTCAAAGATCTACATCTTGATGGAGCGGGATGAGCACCTACTTTGATATCAACTAACTTGGTCAGCTGTAGGCACCTTGGCCATAACATTAGCCCAAAGGAAGTTAAATACCGGTTCTCTTGAACCCTTCCTCTTTATAGGTATATTTGTTAACATCATTTAAATTAAAAATTTCTTTAGATTTAAATCTCTAAAACTTATAATTTACTAGTTGAATTTGTAATTTTAGTTTTTTTTTCTGATCCCCTCTCCATCCCTCTCTAAACTTTAACCTTTCAAACCTCAACCTCCCTCATTCTCCTATTACGATTAGCTACATAGCCAGAACATGACCCTTAAATTTATGTCAATTAATACAAACGGTCTAAACTCTCCTCAAAAAAGATTCTTTGTTTGGAAAGACTTGAAGAAATATCATATAGATGTGGCCGGTTTACAGGAAACTAGGTTTTCTTCGGAAAATTCCCCTAAATTTATCAATTCTAAGTTCCCCCATACTTACTTTTCTTCAAACAAAAAGAAAAAATCAGGTGTAGCCATTCTTATTAAAGACTCAGTTAAATTTGAAGAGTTAGAGGTCACAACAGATGATGAAGGTAGATTCATTATCCTTGTTTGCAAGTTGAATGAAGTTACCCACACTCTAGTAAACCTTTATGCTCCTAATAATGGTCAAATTTCGTTCCTTAAAAAATTAATTAAAAAGGTGAGAGAAACCCAAAGAGGTACCCTTTTCTTTTTTGGTGATTTTAATGCCGTTCCTAATATCAACTTAGACTCATCAAACAAGCACAGAAATATAAATACCCAACTCAACCCCCTCTTTGACAGGGAGGAGTTGTATGACGCTTTTAGATGTATTAACTCATCCTCAGTAGAATTCACACATTTCTCTAATGTACATAAAACTTTTGCCCGTATTGACCTAATTATCACTAACATAAATTCACTTCGTAGTATTAAATCTGTATCTATCCTCCCTAGAACCTGGTCTGACCATTCCCCAGTAATTTTCGAAACGTTGGGCGGGTTTCCCACTAAAAATCAGGGAATATGGAGGGCCAACTCTTTCCTCTTCAACCACCCTCAATTCAACTCGGAGATTAGGAATGAGTTGAAATTCTACTTCAAAGAAAATGATCTAGAAGAGACCCCTATCACAGCTATTTGGATGGCCCACAAAGCAGTAATTAGAGGCCTTCTTATCAAGTTTAACTCAACACTTAAGAAATCCCTCTTAAAAGACACAGAAACTATAGTTAAAAAAATTAAAGAACTGGAGGTAATTGCTGCAAACTCCCCTAATGAAACAATTTTTCAGAAACTACTCGCCCTAAGGATAGAACTCAAATCATTATTAATTTCTGATTTTGACAAGCTCTCGCGGATAAGCAAATCAAATTATTACAGCTGTACAAATAAACCCTCTAAACTCTTTGCGAGAATGATAAAAATCCGCAGGACTAGAACTAACATTACCCAAGTCAAGAATAAACATAACATCCTTCAGAAACTCCCACAAGCAATTTCAAATACTTTTGCTGATTTCTATAAATCTCTTATAATCTCAAGGAAACTCCTACGGAGCCCTCTCCAACTCTTCCCAGTATCTCGTCATTCCTTGACTCAATTGAACTCCCGTCTCTTTCTAAGCAAGACATAGAATTCCTAAATTCCCCCTTCACGGAATCAGAAGTTTTAGACACAATCCACTCTCTTAAGAAATGCAAATCTCCTGGCCCGGATGGATTTCAGAACGAATATTATACTGCTTTCCAAGAAATTCTATCTCCTTACATTACAAAATTAATAAATTTTACAACTTCTAACAATGCATTCTTTCCAACAGAAATGCTACAAGCCACCATTACTGTCTTATCTAAAAACAAGGGAGACTCAGAGAATGTCTCTAACTATAGGCCCATCTCACTTTTAAATACAGACCTCAAAATTATCACTAAAACCATTAATACAAGAATTCAGAAAGTTATTCCGAAACTAATACACAGCGACCAGGTGGGATTTATTCAGAACAGAGGGACAACTGACGCCACCCGAAGAATCCTAAACCTTATGTCCTATATAGAAAAAAACTCCATCCCAACAATTATGGTCTCTGTCGATGCTGAGAAAGCATTTGACAGAGTCCATTGGAATTTTCTTTTTGAAACCCTAAAAAAATTTGGTTTTAGAGGCAGTATACTTAATATACTCCAAGCACTATATTCTTACCCCACTGCAAAAGTTCTAACTAATAATGTCCTCTCTAAGGAATTCCCTTTATCTAACGGCACGAGACAAGGCTGTCCACTGTCTCCTTCCCTCTTCGACCTCTTCATTGAACCGCTGGCTGAAAAGATCCGTATGAACCTACTTATCAAAGGGATACATACAAATTTTAAAGAATATAAAATCAGTCTCTTCGCCGACGACATAATCCTTACTCTTACAGATCCTCTTAATTCATTTCGCAATCTCCTAGCCACAATCGAGGAGTTTTCTAGGGTTTCTCTCTATAAGATCAATCTTACTAAAACCCAAGTTCTCCACATGAACTTAGATTCAGAACTAATAAAAGCTCTTAAGTTCGAACACAACCTTTCCTGGGACAAAGTAGAGTTAGATTACCTGGGCATTAAAGTAACTAAACAAATTTCCAATATGGCAAACATTAACTTCTCTGAAATTTTTAAAACTATCCAAGCGGACCTTCTTCATATTTCCAAAATTGACGTATCCTGGATCGGTAAAGTTGAAGCATACAAAATGTTCGTACTCCCTAAGTTACTTTATGTCTTCCGCTCCATACCTTTACCCCCCAAACAGTCATGGTTTAAAAAACTACAAACCCAATTAATGAATTTTATCTGGGGTCATAAAAAACCTAGAGTGGCGAGGACTATACTTGAGAAAAGTAAATCAAACGGTGGTCTGGCAATTCCCAACTTGTCGGCATATTATAACGCTTCAGTAATAAAACTTAGTCAGACATGGTGGAACCAAGATTCTAGACCTAGTTGGCTTTCTTTGGAGGAAACCAAATTTTCCAGAAATAGACTTACTCTTCTGTTGCTCTCATACTTATGTGATTCATCTAAGCGACTTCCTAAAGAGCATACAGTCAAAGCAACAATTCAATCCTGGAGGCGCCTTTTGGCAAAAAACCATAACCCTCTGTCGACTACTACTCCCAACTGGATCCCCATAGAAATAATGGAATTCCTTTCTTCGGGCCTGAAAATTGACTCTTGGAAAACTGCTGGAATTAATTATATCTCGGACATAATTAATAATGAAAAAAAAACTTATCCCTTTTGATGAACTGAGTTCAATCTTTAACCTGAAGGAGCTGGAAGTTAAAATTTGGGACAAAATCAACAATCTTTATAACAAACACAAAATTAATTTCTTTCTCCCCCTAAATGTCACCCAAATGTTCAAACACTCAAATAACTTTACCTTTTGGAAGACTAATAATATATACAAGGAAATCAATGCTGATGTAGCACTAACTAAATCCACCAATATAGTAGCATGGGAAAGGGAATTAAAATCTTGTATTCCCACAGACTGCCTAAGTAAAACTCTCACAACTTTACATTCCTACATATCCTGCTCTTCTCTTATTGAATCTCACTACAAGATTCTTCTTCGTTGGTATTATACACCTGTCAGACTTCACCAGATCAAGGAGGATTTTTCTCCTTTGTGCTGGCGGAATTGCCACAAAGAAGGGAATATTTCCCATGTCTTTTGGGACTGTGAAGCCCTTAAATTATACTGGGGTGAAATACAAATATTAATCAATGAAATCACTAATAGTGACATTATTTTAACTCCAGAACTTACACTTCTCCTAATTGGCATTAATTCTATCCCAAGTGACTTTAGACCCCTTATTGCACATATCTTATTAGCTGCAAAAAATCTTATAGCAACAAAATGGAGAGACCCCGAGCCACCGCTGTTTAAAGTATTACTTGAAAAAATCGCTACTCATAACTCCTATGAACTCTCGTTTGCTTTGAGAAATAAACTTTACAGAAAATATGAGAGGAAATGGAGGTTGTGGAATTGTTATTTTCCCATTAATCATTCAACTATCCCTTCACATATTTCCATTTCTGGCTATACAAAACCTCAATGCTTGGAGAACTAGATCTCCTTCCCTTACCCCCTCTGTTCATACCCTTTTTCTCTCTTTCCCCTCTTCCCCTTTTCTTCTCTAATTTTAGCGTTATTTTTGCTATAATTTCATGATTCTTGTGTGACTCAATTAACTTGACCCTTTTTATGGTAATTTATCTCTATTTGATTTTTACATATTTTTCAATACTTGTTTTGTACTCTTTGCTAATTTACATCTAGATTATTACAATGCTTGTTTTTATTATGTTTGTATACTGTATCTTAAAGGGTAAGCTTATGCCCTCATGAGTATTGTGTTATCTGTTATGTTATTCAAAATTAATAAAATACTTTGAACAAGAAAAAGACTAATACTATTAAAGACTTGCACTAATTGGGGGCCCCGTTGGAGCCTTCGCATCGGGGCCCCTGGGCCTGAAGTTACGCCACTGCCTGCAGTAGATGACTAAAAGGGTAAAGGCAGGAGTATGATGCACATAGGGAGAAGACAGTGACTTGGTAACACCGTCCAAGATCAGGGCAGCCAGGTTCCGGAGCGGAGAGGTCAAACAAAATCAGAGAAAGAGCTGGGTCAGAAATGGGAGAGACAATATAAGCATGCACGTTGATAGATCACAACAGATGGACTGAAACTAGGGATCTAAGTTCAGG
Organism: Allobates femoralis; assembly: GCA_033576535.1. Classification (NCBI taxonomy): domain Eukaryota; kingdom Metazoa; phylum Chordata; class Amphibia; order Anura; family Aromobatidae; genus Allobates; species Allobates femoralis. The sequence goes on from JARQOC010000010.1 coordinate 154,988,055, forward strand.
CAAGGTGTGGGAGAGGATAGGCTAGGGAAATAAAACTCTACATAACACAGCAGGTTAAATTCAAGCAGAGTCTGGCTGTGCCTCCCTAAAGCCAGGTGGAGACTCTCCTGCCACATGAGGATGCTGCAATGCTGGAAATGCTGCAAGAGACAGTTCAGTGTGATGGCCTTACACTGGAGGAGCAGATTGGTGAATTCAGTGTGTAAGGTGACACTGGGAAGGTATGTGAGTTTCTGGCGTGACAAACACTGCGATTGATGTGCATTCCACCTCTGGTCTTTAAAAAAAAAGTGAAGGACTCAAAAGCTCTTTGGCTCTTCTTTTTGTACTCTCAGCCACCCATTGGGCACAAGGTTTCAACTCAGCTCCGTTGAAGTGTTTAAGACACTGGAGGTATACTGAATGACCACTGTGAAGAAGCCTCAGCACATTCACTTTGCAGCCTCTATATTTTCTGCAGGGGTTGAACCTTAGTGATAAGAATTTATTTACTCTGGAAGGAAGACTAGTTTAATAACACCAAATAGCCATGTTAAGGTTGCATTCACACATTTTATTTTGTAGTGACTCCACCTGTAGATGTAGATGGGATACTGATAGCTATGGATTTCAATGGTTCCTCGAAAAATTTATTATGCAATATTGACATTGGAAACTGTATTTGGCCTTAAATTTTAAATTATTGATGTGTAAAAACGAATTATAACAATCCAAAAAACTACGATGTGGAAAATAAATGAAAATATTAAAAATTGTAAAAGGTTTTTTTTCAGGATTAAAAACGAATGGTTTATCCTATGCACAGTTGTGATATCATAACCTTATGAGGTTAAATAAAAAGAAGAAACCCTCAGGAAGCCAATGTTGATTGAAACTCAGTACAGAAATACAGCAAACAATAGCTAAAACTGTTTACGATACTTAGTTGTAATTGAACCGTATGTGACATGTAGAGCCGAACGCACTGACGTGAATAGAAGAGTCAGAATAAAAGCCTAATTCGTTATTCATATATATAGCATGCAGAAGAAAGACATTTGCAAACATGTGCTTGGCTCTTGTGCTTCCTAGCATTTTGCCTCAGGCCTAATGCAAATTAACTTGGTGATGAGGGTGATCCTGTGCCAGCAGTCACTGGCTAATCTGAGCATCACCCTGAATCAGAACCATTACTTATCTGTCTAGTTAGAACTATGAGTGTCTACAGCACTATAGGAAGACACTCGGGAGCAAAATCATTTGATCCTTCCTATTAACTTCTAGTTTAAAGTAGTAATAATAATAATAATATTTATTCATTTATATAGCACTATTAATTCCATAGTGCTTTACATACATTTTGCAACACTGTCCCTCTTGGGGCTCACAATCTAAACCTCCTATCAGTATGTCTTTGTAATGTGGGAGGAAACCGGAGTGGCCAGAGGAAACCCACGCAAACACGGGGAGAACATACAAACTCCTTGTCCTTGCAGATGTTGTCCTTGGTGGGATTTGAACACAGGCCCTTAGCGCTGCAAGTCTGCAGTGCTAACCACTGAGCCACCGTGCTGCCCGTCTAGAGCATCTTCAAGGCAGAATACTCCTGAAGAATGTCTCCTTCACATCTTTCCCAGGTAAAACAGGGAATATATAAAGAAAGGCCCTGAAGATTGAGAGAGAGTAGGGTGGTGGGTCACCACACCAAACCTACCTATGGCTAATCTCTGAGCTCCCCAACATCCCTAGACATGTAATTCTTCCCGTGTGCGCCCCCCTGCCTAGGCCCTGGTTGACCCTCAACTTGCCCTGGCAAGTGCACATCCTAGCAAGACACTAGTCTTACTACTAATATAAAGACAACACAAGGGAAGGAAGACAGATGCAATGGAAGAACCTTAATTCTCTAGAGAGGGACTCTACCGCATCCATGGAATGATAACCATAGCTTTCTCCAGAGATAATTCCTTCACAGGTCAGCATAGAATGAACTGTAGTCAGCATAGGAGAGAGTAAGGACTAGGTTTATATAGTGGAAGGGAGAAAAAGGAACCTTAACTTCTTCAGGACCAAATGGAATTATATAAGCTCCTACTCTGACAAACAACGAACGGGACTCTGAAGAGGATCTACAATAAACTAATAAACACTGTGACCTTCTGATCTCAGATCCCCAGAGGTCACATCAAGCTGTGACACCCTTGTGACAATAACCACCAGGATATGTAAATATTAATGTTTCTACTTCCGCATTCACATATCAGCACCCTTCCGCTTCTCATTGTCACCATCTGATCTTCATGGTATCTCCTAATTCCTGCCGCTTGCACTAAAATCTCATGCAAGGCAGGGATTTGTGGCATCAATGGGGTCCTGAGGGATTCTGCGTATGTGTGCACAATGTCATGGCACAGGTTGTGATTTCATGATGTCTTAACCGTTGCACGCATGCGCAGAAACCTCACAGGCCCTCATCAAAGGAGGAAATCCAGGCACACTGTGAGCATCCCCAGGATTTCAGCACTAATGTTCTGAAGGTGTGGTGAGGAACTTATAGGGTATCCAGGTGAGTCAGAAAGGTGAGTGATGAGGTGAGTATATGGCTTTTTTTCCTGACAAATGCAGATTTTGTGTCATATGAGCACCAAGCATCTGGTTTAGTCTATTCAATTAAGCTCCAGTTTCCAGTTTCTGCACAGTAGAGACTTCGATTTGAAAACCACCGGTGCCATTTTTGTAATGGCTGAATCCTCTATAAGATTACATGCTTGTTTATACTGTGACTACCTTTAGTGATAAACTGTAGCCCTTAAACCTTATGTTGAAGACCTTCCATCCAGTTGGCTTGTATTTTACATTTCACTGTTAAGGGACAAATCTGTAACGGCTGTCTGTAAAAGGAGGTCTCATTTGGCTGTATATCCTTAATCATGAGTCAAGGCTTTTTAAAGGGTCGAGTTTGATTTCTTAGATTGCTACTTCCAATACACTCTCTTCATCTTTGAAGAGGCAGTTTGCATGTTCAAGGAGCAGTACATGACCTATAAATCTCTATGGTGGTATGGCACTCCACTTAAAGCGGTTTCCACTACTAAAAAACTCTGCTTAATCAATTCAGTAAAAGGGATGGATACCGACCCACCGCAAGTATCTGTGATGCCGATTCTGCTATCTCCAGAAGGTGACACGACATTGTTTTGTCCATGACCACTTCAGCCAATGGGTGAACACAGACTAGCTGCAGCCTTTACTATTTCATATGAGAGTGACGGATCAGTCCAAGAAAAAGCAGCAGATTTCCCTGATGAGATATGTCACATACCCACTTCTCAGCACGTGACTTGGGATTGCGCCTGCAAGGGTTAATCTATCTCCTCTCACTCAATCCGGCACTCGACCTCTGTCCTATGCTGAAAGGAACCCTCAATTACACCCGACTCAGACCGGCACCCCGCTTCACACACGCTGCCACCACCCATCGGATTTTGAGGGGGCCGATGAATTCCCCTAAACTAAGACTTATCAGACAATCAACAAAATCACACCTTTCTAAGGCTGTGAATTCTTTAGAGTATACAAGGTTCAGACTTATTAAAGTTTAAAGCTTTAATATAAAAGATACAGTGCTTACAATAAAAGATACAAAAAATGGAAATAAAAAGTGACATACAAATATGCAAACAATGAAATAAAAAGGAGACACTTACAGAAACCTAAACTTAACTTATATTGCTTGATGGGGAGAGCGGAAATATATGGAATGTTGTTCACAGCAGCTCAGCTGACCCATCTCTGTGACACATTGCCTTGGCTGAGAGCATTCAGTTATAGAGTCAGACTGGTGGGTCAGATTTCTAGCTGGCTTTCCATTTTAATAATCTACTTCTGGGTCTATGATTGGACACTCACTCATTTAGCCATGCATACATTATGTTTAAAATGTTCATTGTCTTCTGACTAGGTCTCCTGATTTCCCTCTCCATCTGTGGGTCTGTGTGAAGTTCACTATTGGAGATGGCTTCTCTCTCTTATCCCAGTCTCTTCCTCTTTGAGGCTCCCAATATATGTGAATTTTTTGCCCTGCTGGCAGGATGCCCCCTGGGGAGACTGGAGTCAGTGTGACTGTGAAGTTAGCTTGTGCTTAAAAAAACAGGTTGTAAACTCTTGTGTACGGACATGGAATTTTAACCCCTTAACTGTTCTGGTGTCCAGTCCCGAGATACATATTTCACTACAGGATACATTACAAAATTACTTATTTTCATGTTTAGTAATTATTTATGACATAAAAATTAAGACTTTGGTTACACTAATGTTTTCTGGGAGTCGTGCTGTCTTTTTTTTATTATATGGAATTTTGTTTACATATTTTGAAAACTGATGTCTGTTTTTGTGTTACTTCTCCAAATCCCCTCTCACAACATCCTTACAATGAAAGGGAAGGCATCATCAAAAAATATAAATATATCAAGTTTTTGTCAACAATTGAAAAAATGTAAAGTATTAATGTTTTAATTTGTTTTTACAATATTATTATTTTTTGATGGAGTAAAATATGAAAAATAATTTAACAGTTTGATAGATTTCATTTTTAAACACAAGGGGGAGCAGCTGCTGAAAACCTCGTGTACAGCTAGCATGCATTACGACTGCTGAAAACGTGGGCTGGATCTGTTCCATGTGTGATGTCTCCTCCTCCCTTCTGGGTAAAAGGATAAGAGAGAATGCAGTTTGGGGTCACTGTGCAGAGCCATTTTGTTGAGACAAGTGACACTGACACAAAACTGCCTACAAATCCTTATGCAGCAAACTCAATGAGAATCCTGAAGTTTTGTGCATATTTTGCTTTTTTTTCCCTTGCAAATTCGCTGCAGAAATAAATCTGTAGATTGTTAATTATTGCAACATTTTTCCACCCCAAATGCATGGAAAAAACACACCAAAATCACATTGCGTTTTCCTGGCAGGAGATGCAGAGTTGCTGCAAAATTGTATGCAACCAAAGGGTATGTTCACACAGGGTGTTTTTTCCTGAAGTAAAACTGCAACAAATCCTGATCTTTTGACAATAAAAAAAAAACTGTATTTTGCAGTGTTTTTGCCACAGAAACACAGCTGTGGGATTTTTCCACTCTTCATTGCTTTCAATGGTTGAAAAAGCAACAAAGACGCTGAAAGAATTGATGTTCTGCTTCTTCTAAAAACGCAGCAAAATCCAAGCTGTTTTCTATGTCAGTCAGATAATAAAGCCAGAGTGTGTCTGGGGCCAGAGATTCCTGGAATCTCATAGGTTTTGCTGGTACTGTAAAAGCAAATTTATCATGTGTCTCCAGTACATGTAATGTCCGTTTTCACATGTCCTGGAGACACATGTTCACACACGTACTAATTACACACTATAGGGATGTTCACACCTCAGTGTTTTGACAAGGAACACGTGTCCGTGTGAGGCATGCACGTGTCTGTGTCACATGGAGACAAGTCCGTTTTTACCGGCAGCACGGATGCCACACGGACTGCACATGGATGTGATCCATGCAACATACTGGAAAAAAAGCATGTCACTGAAATTATTTTTTTTTAGGTGTAAAAGATATGCAGATAGATAAGTGATGATGGAGACAGATAGTAAAAGAATAGACTGTTAGAGGTACAGCACGTCCATGTCTCACCCCCTTATATATTGTAAACTTGCACCCTTTAATGCCTTTCAAGTGGCAATTAAGGGTGTTTAGTCTGGTATTTATCTAAAAAAAAATTAAAAAATACGACGTGGGGATTTTTCCGTCGGTGCCATTGAGAATGAAAGGAGCGTTGGTTTGGCATCCAATCTACCTTTCCATTTTGGAATGTTGATAAAATGCCCCATCAGAGATAAAAACTCCCACTTCTGCCCATTGTAATTTACTTCTGCATCAATCACTCGGACAGATGATGAGTTGTTTTAACTGGACAGCCCCTTTAAATGTTAAAAATCAGAGCCACCGCTAGAGAGAGCTGACGAGCTTACTTGGCTTTGTCCATATAGTCCTAGTGGTCTTCCTCTACCGATAACATGGATAGATGATGAGTTGTTTTTAACTGGACTGTCAATTAAAATGTTAAAAATCAGCCACTGCTAGAAGGAGCTGACGAGCTTACTTGGCTTTGTCCATATATTCCTAGCGGTCTTCCTCAACCAATCACACGGATAAGTGTTGAGATGTTTTAACTGGACAGCCCCTTTAAATGTAAAAAATCAGAGCCACCACTAGAGGGAGGTGATGAGCTTACTTGGTTTGTCCATATAGTACTTGCAGTCGTTCCTCTACCGATCACATGGATAGTTGATGAGTTGTTTTAATTAGGCAGCCCCTTTAAATCTTAAAAATCAGAGCCACCACTAGAGGGAGCTGACGAGCTTACTTGGCTTTGTACATATAGTCCTAGCGGTCTTCCTCAATGAATCACACAGATAGGTTGTTTTAACCGGACAGCCCCTTTAAATCTTAAAAATCAGAGCCACCACTAGAGGGAGGGGACGAGCTTACTTGTTCATATAGTGCCATACATATTTTTTTCCCAGTTGTATTCCATGGCTTTTTGCCATCAGACACGTATGTGTGACGAGCCTACTTGGCTCCTCTGTCCATATAGTTCTAGCAGTCTTCCTCAACCAGTCGCACGGATAGGTGATTATTTGTTTTAACCAGGCAGCCCCTTTAAATCTTAAAAATTAGAGCCACCACTAGAGGGAGCTGACAAGCATACTTGGCTTTGTCCATATAGTCCTAGCTGCCTTCCTCAACCAATCACACATATAGGTGATGAGTTGTTTTTTTTTTTGAACCATCATTTTTATTTTTTTTTTAAACATATATATGTGTACATAAACATATCTTTCATAAAAGAGATTTTTGTTATCATACAATTACAGTAATGTAACATAACATATGATATCAAATTTGTGTAGTAACAATGCCAGAATAATAATTATATTTTATACAAATAATTTCCCTTATACCCGCCCACCTCCCTTCCTAGATATCAATACAAGAGCCTTTGCATTTATTCATTCTATACATATACGTCAGCTTGGGGAGTTTTTTTTTTTTTCCTTTTTTTTTTCCTTTCCTTTCTTTTTTCCTTAGATTACGCATTTAAGTCTACCCAGTGTATCTCCCAGGCTTTCCAAGGCATACCAAGTTGAAGATCTGTGGGGTATCATAAGGGTCATAATTTCAGCATCTGAAAATTCTAGTTCAATAAACCCTCTCCATTTATGGAAAAATTTTGGTGTTAACTTGCTGGGATTACTTAGCGCGTCTAAGGATTCAATTGCGAGGATAGTATGCAATGCCGATTTGACCTGCAATAGACCAGGTGGTTTGTCATTAAGCCAAGACTGCAATAGAAGTCGTTTTGCAGTGATAGCAATATAGTGAAATAATATATGTGGCTGTTCCTTCCCCTTCAAATCACCCTGATAGTGAAAAAGCCACATCATTGGATTCAATCTGTCTAATCCCTTGCATATACCTCTCGCCCATCCCTCCACACCATTCCAAAACATTCGAGAATCAGGGCAAGACCAAAGACCGTGTTCCAGATCCGTCATGTGTGCTTTACACTTAGGGCAATCTACCCACCGTTCCTGGGTATTTTGAGTATAGGGTATATTGAATGCCTGTATAGTCCCATGTATGATCCGGAATTGGGTGTCTCTCCACCTTTCATTATGTACATATCTCCTGAAGTTTCCCCATCCTTCCAGAATTTTCTATACGAGGTCAGGGTCCTCTATATGTTTTTTCCATTTTGCAAATAGAGTAGTCCTCCTTGCCGGTCTCAGAGCTGACTGCAATTTAGCGTACAGAGAGGTAATGGAGACATCTCCCACGCTCAGTCCCATCAGACTGGACCATAAGTTGTCATCCACCTCTCCAGTGACATCACGTAGTTGAGAGAGGAGACTATGGTAGATCTGGCGGTATTGCATAGCCTGAAATCGCGGGAGATTATAAGTATGCAAGACCTCGTTTTCCGTCATCCATCTTTTTTCTCTAGTGTTTATAAGGTCGCCCAAGGTTTTAATGCCTCTTTCCCTCCAGGCCGCAAAGAGTTGGTTCTCACGACCCAACTGGAATGCCGGATATTTCCAAGGGTTGAGTGTCTTGGAAATTTTCCATGACAGATTTAATTTTTTTCTCACTCCTTTCCATGTTGCTATGGTGTCCCTATATATAATAGTGTTCTTAAGCTTTTTCGGTAGATGAGGCATAGGTGAGTGTAGCAAGGCTGACAGTTCCCAAGGTTTAGCAAATTCTCCCTCCAATACCCCATCGGAGTATCTGTTGGTTCCCCTGATCCAGTCAAGCACGTTGCGTAGGATACATACTAAGTTGTATCCGCGAACATTTGGGAGCTGTAGTCCTCCCTCTTGCTTCGACTGCATCAGAACACCAAGAGCCAATCTAGGTTTTCGTCCTTTCCATAAAAATTTTGAGAAGGCTTTATTTTCTGATCATCATAATGGGAGACCCAGACAATGGGGTTTAGGCAGTCTGCCCTCCGGAGGCCACACTAGGTACTACAAGTTTTTTGTAGTCTCCGCCCCTCCGCCTATAAACCCCCACTGCAGGAGCAGATCCTCAGTTTTACTTCAGTGTGCTCGGAGATCACACCTATGACTTGCACGTCACAGGAGATTTACTTAGGAAGATTTTGTGATGCAATGAAGACAAGTGGATCCCTGTCGTGGGGATCCCCGGCATACTCCCTGTCCACCTTTGGGTGCATACAGGTCGAGGTACCTTGGTCCGTAGCCCTCGGGCCTGGACGCGGACTTTATTGTCTGGCCTGGTACTATGCCGTGCTCCCCCACTACTCACTTCTGAAGCGCTCTGGTGGGGTGGGAGCCCTGGAGCCTTGCACAGCTCCGTTCCGGTCTGCGGCCTATCCATGGAAGCGTATTATGCGGACCGGAACCTGGACCCCCCGTCCGCTACCCGCTGGACCGGTGCCGGACGTGGACCCATTGGGTGAAGGTACTCTGTATCTCCTTATGTGGGCCTGGGGGGACATGGTGTATGTTATGTGACCATGTATGGAGAACCTCGGTTCCCTCGGGACATGCGGTTCTGGGAGGAGGCCCCTGCCTGAAGGGCTCCTCTTATTGTCATCCGCGTTACACAGTGGGTGGCCGCCATTACAGATGGGTTCTGGCGCCTTTTTTCTCCCTGTGTGCGGCTCCTGAGCGCGTCCCCCTTTGGGCGGTGACGTCACGCTCCTTGCGGCCTATGTGTTGTCGGTCTCCTCGGGCTTCTGCTTAGCCGCGCCCACTCATTAGTGGCGCGTCGGCCATTTTCTCCTCATTCCTGTGAGGATTGGTGGCGTGCACATCGCGCTCCGGGGAGAAGCTGCAGTTTGCCCGAGGAGGTCGCACACGTCCCGCTCTGATTCACCGCTTGCCTGGTCGGTATCCGCTGGGTGTCCGGTGTTAACCCCTTACTGCCGGGGCAGCGCCAGTATGTCTACGGCTGGACAGAGGGCTCCCGCCACGAGGTCCAAGACATGCAAACAGTGCATGGGACAGGTAGATGGGGATGGTGTCTGCGCAGCTTGCGGTCTCACTGGGCCTGGCCCCAGTGTTTCTGTCTCTGAAGCTACAGCACCACTGCTCTCCCCTGAGGTTCAGGGGGAGGCAGGGCCATGGGATGTTCAGAAGTCGTTTAATGATACTGTAGTGTCCAGAATGTCTTCCATGTCGCAATCCTTAGAGGCTATACTAAGGAGGCTGTCTGATTCAGCCCCCCAGACAGGGGCTCTTGGGGCTAACCCCCGGCTGAGTGAGGGTTCTCATAAGAGACCTCGCTGGGAAGATGACCCTGAGGATGGTGAACATCGTTCCTCTGATGAGGAACAGCCATCTGATAGTGTTGATGAGGGTGGAGACCCTGGCCCTGAGCCCCGGCACCACACGGCTCCTTCAGAGGGTCCGGGGGACGGTGTGGAGGACTTGATTTCCTCCATTAACGAAACCCTGGGGCTCGTCCCCCCGGCTGCGGTGGTGGAGAGACCGCAGAAGGAATCTTTCCAGTGGCTGCCGCCATTAGGTCAGTCACGTGGTCTGTTCACTGACCATTCCAATTTTTGGAGAGTGGTCAGGACGCCCAGGGAGCATCCTGAAAGGCGTTTTGTTAGGAAGACTAAGGATTCACGTTATCCTTTTCCTAAAGAGGTTCTGGAGGAATGGTCGCGCTCCCCTAGGGTGGACGCTTCCCTGACTAGAGTTGCGGCTCATTCTCTTTTTTCAGCAGAGGATAGCTCTTCTCTGAAGGATCCTATCGACAAGCAATGCGAGTCATATGCGAAGTCTATATATGAGGCTGTGGGTTCCTCTTTTGCCCCAAACTTTTCTATGGTCTGGACGTTGCAGGCCATTACTGCGTGTCTGGAGGGGATCACCGATATCCCGGGGTCTGACCCGGAGGTGACGGCTCTCGCCAATAAAGCTAAGGCATACGCTGAATACGCCAGGTCGGCTGCCTTTGAAACAGCTAATCGGACTGCCGTGGCCTCTGCTAATGCGGTGGTCTTACGCAGATTGCTGTGGATGCGCCTCTGGGACTCGGATAAGGTGTCCAAGAGGATTTTGCAAGTCATGCCTTTTTCGGGCGATAGACTTTTTGGGGACGAGCTGGATAAGCGGATTAAGGAGTTTGCTGAGAAGAAGATCCCTCAGAACAAGCCCAAGCCGCAGAGGTCTCAAAAATGGAATCCTAGGCAGCGGTCCTTTCGTCCCGGCTCGCACCCTTCTGCCTCGTCCACGCGATCGGACAAAGGAGGTAAACCCTCCGGTCCCTGGCATAACAAGAATCGCCAGAAAAAGCCAGCGGGCGCCGCGGCGGCGACTGCCCCCAAGGTGTCCTCTACATGACTCGCTCCCAACTCCTGCCACCCCACCGGTCGGAGGACGCCTGGCCCTGTTTCAGGACGTATGGCTTCTTCACATTCAAGACCGGTGGGTGAGAGACATTATCTCTCGGGGCTACAGGATCGAGCTGAAGTCCTTTCCTCCAAACCGTTTCTTTCTTTCCTCCCCGTCACCGGAGAAGGCTCAGGCTTTTCACCAAGTCCTGATTGGTCTTCAGAGGGACGGAGTGGTGATCCCAGTGCCGTCTGGGGAACGTTTCAGAGGGTTCTACTCCAACCTCTTTATAGTTCCAAAGAAGGACGGTTCGTTTCGCCCAGTGCTGGATCTGAAATTGTTCAACCAACATGTGCAAGTGCGGAAGTTTCGCATGGAGTCTCTGCGCTCGGTGATTGCTGCCATGTCTCAGGGAGATTTCCTGGCGTCCGTGGACATCAAAGATGCCTACCTGCACGTGCCCATTGCGCCAGCACACCAACGCTGGCTCAGGTTTGCAGTGGGGGAAGAACACTTCCAGTTCGTAGCATTGCCGTTCGGTCTGGCCTCGGCCCCGAGGGTCTTCACGAAGGTGATGACGGCAATGGTGGCAACCCTGCATGCTCAGGGTCATGCCGTAATACCTTACCTGGACGATCTGCTGATCAAGGCCCAGTCGCAGGAGTTGTGTCAGGGGAGCCTGGATGCGACCCTCAAGGCTCTGGAACAGTTTGGTTGGATTCTGAATCGCCCGAAATCCGCACTGGTGCCAACCCAGTCGTTGACTTATCTGGGCATGGATTTTCACACAGCCCCGGCGCTGGTGTTGCTACCCAGCAGGAAGCAGACCTCCATCCAGTCGGCAGTTCGCACCCTTCTTCATTCGCCACAATCTTCCCTGAGGGCTTAATGAAGCTGGTGGGGTGCATGGTGGCGGCAATGGAAGCGGTGCCTTTTGCGCAGTTTCATCTCCGCCCTTTGCAGATGGAAATTCTCCACAAGTGGAACAAGAGGTCGTCATCTCTGGACAGAGTGGTGTCTCTCTCTCCTCGGACCAAGGAATCCCTTCATTGGTGGCTTCAACCCCATCACTTGGCGCGGGGTCGATCCTTCATCCAACCTTCGTGGTTGATAGTGACCACGGATGCCAGCCTCACAGGCTGGGGTGCGGTGTTCCTGCAACACAGGGCCCAGGGTCTCTGGACGGTGTCAGAGTCCTCTCTGCAAATCAATGTCCTGGAAATCAGAGCGATTTACCTGGCACTTCTGGCTTTCCACCGTTTTCTGGCAGGGAAACCCATACGAATTCAGACGGACAACGCGACAGCCGTCGCCTACGTAAACCATCAGGGCGGGACTCGAAGCGCCCAGGCCCTCGCCGAAGTCCACCGCATCCTGTCATGGGTGGAGGACAACGATTCGGTGATATCGGCCGTCCACATCCCAGGAGTGGACAATTGGGAGGCCGACTACCTAAGCCGGCAAGGCATGGACGCCGGAGAGTGGTCTCTACACCCGGACGTCTTCCAGTCCATCTGTCGACGGTGGGGAACTCCAGATGTGGATCTGATGGCGTCTCGCCTCAATCATCAAGTTCCGCAGTTCATGGCGCGTTCATGGGATCCTCAGGCTCTGGGAGCGGATGCTCTGGTCCAGGATTGGTCCAGGTTCCACCTTCCGTATGTATTCCCGCCGTTGGCGTTGATTCCCAGAGTCCTGCGCAAGATCAGGACGGAATGTCGCAGAGCCATTCTAGTGGCTCCGGATTGGCCCAGGAGGTCGTGGTATCCGGACCTGTGGCGGCTCGCAGACGGGGAACCGTGGAGACTGCCAGACAGACAAGATCTTCTGTCTCAGGGGCCGTTCTTCCATCTCAATTCCGCGGCCCTCAAGTTGACTGTGTGGCCCTTGAGTCCTGGCTCTTGACTTCCAGAGGTTTTTCTCCCTCGGTTGTCTCCACTTTAACCAGGGCCAGACGGCCTACCTCGTTAAAAATCTACCACAGAACTTGGAAAATTTACTTTTCCTGGTGTGCTTCTGTTGGACGGAAGGCGTGGCCTTTCCGTCTCCCAACGTTGCTTTCATTCCTTCAGTCAGGAATGGACATGGGATTGTCCCTCAGTTCTCTGAAGGGACAAGTGTCGGCACTGTCGGTGCTGTTCGACAAGCGTTTGGCTAAGATACCAACGGTCCGTAGGTTTCTGCAGGGGGTTAGCCGGGTGATTCCACCGTACAAACGTCCTCTTGATCCTTGGGACCTCAATGTGGTCCTGGCGGCCTTGCAGAAGCCTCCTTTTGAGCCTTTGCGGGATGTTTCTCTGGTCCATCTTTCCCAGAAAGTGGCTTTTTTGGTGGCCATTACATCGCTCAGGAGGATCTCGGAACTGGCAGCGCTCTCGTGCAAGTCTCCATTCCTGGTGGTTCATCAGGATAAGGTGGTGTTGCGCACGAGACCAGAATTTTTGCCTAAGGTGGTGTCACCTTTTCATATTAATCAGGAGATTGTTCTCCCTTCTTTTTGCCCTAACCCGACTCACCGGAGTGAGAAGGAGTTACACACTCTGGACCTGGTGAGGGCTATCAGGGTTTATGTGTCTCGTACTGCGTCGGTACGCACCTCGGACTCTCTGTTTGTCCTTACGGCTGGTCGCCGTAGGGGTTCCCCGGCCTCAAAATCTACTTTGGCGCGGTGGATCAAAGCTCCTATTCTGGAAGCTTACCGTTCTTCTGGTATGCCTCTCCCGGTGGGATTGAAGGCTCACTCTACCAGAGCCGTTGGTGCCTCTTGGGCTCTGCGGCACAGGGCTTCGGCTCAACAAGTTTGCCAGGCAGCCACTTGGTCTAGCCTCCATACGTTTACCAAACATTACATGGTACATGCCCATGCCTCTGCGGATACGAGTTTGGGCAGGCGGGTCCTACAGGCGGCGGTGGCTCACCTTTGAGGTGCCCCGCACATCAACCGTCTCAAAGGAACTCTTTTCCCGCCCTGGGGTGTTGCTTTAGGACATCCCCATTGTCTGGGTCTCCCATTATGATGATCAGAAAAAAGAGAATTTTGTTTACTTACCGTAAATTCTTTTTTCTTGAATCATTAATGGGAGACCCAGCACCCACCCAGTTGTCCCGTTGGACGTTTTGTTGTGTTTTTGAACCTTTTGGCTCAGGCTTCTTTGGCTAGCATTGTTCGCGGCCATGCCTAGAGTTGTGGTGTGGGTTGCCTCCTCGCAGCTTGTGAACTAAACTGAGGATCTGCTCCTGCAGTGGGGGTTTATAGGCGGAGGGGCGGAGACTACAAAAAACTTGTAGTACCTAGTGTGGCCTCCGGAGGGCAGACTGCCTAAACCCCATTGTCTGGGTCTCCCATTAATGATTCAAGAAAAAAGAATTTACGGTAAGTAAACAAAATTCTCTTTTTAATTTGGTTATGTCAGTATGTTTTAACAGCATGGGGATATTCTGAAGTGGGTATAGTAGTCTGGCAAAACTAATCATCTTAAGTAGATGGCATCTTCCCATCAGAGATAGTGGCAACTTAGACCAACCCGTCAACTCCCTTTAAATTTTTGAGAGAATTGGTGTAAAATTAAGGTTGTACGTCAGGTTAGGACATCTGGCTAAATGAATACCTAAGTATTTGATGCTTTCTTTAGCTACTGGGAGATCGCAGAATTTTGTTTTTTGCGAATTTCTACTTTTCGGGTTAATGAACAGGATCTCACATTTTTCTTTGTTTAGGGAAAAGCCCGATTGTTTGCCCAGAATTTCAATGTTTTTCAATATGTGGGGTAAGTCTCTCTCTGGGTCTTGAACATAGAGAATAATATCATCTGCAAAAAGTGATAGTTTGATTTCTTTGGTTCCCACTTTAAAACCCTCGTATATCGTGCTTTTCTCCAAACAAAGTGCCAAGGGTTCTATGGCCAGATTAAAAAGTAAAGGGGACAGCGGGCATCCCTGTCTCGTCCCCTTCTGTAGAGAGAATGTATCGGACAGGTAGCCAGGAGTGCTAACACAAGCCTTTGGGTTATTGTACAAAGATTGGAGATATTTTCTGTACGGTCCCACCATTCCTATGGAATCCAGGACTTTACCCAGCCATGACCACTTTACATTATCAAATGCTTTTTCTGCATCTAGTGTGATCATGGCTGGGTCCCCTTTCTCCATTCCCACCTTTTGTCTCATGGCATCGATCAACAGCATCGCTCTTCTGACATTAGTAGTGGTTGATCTACCCTTTATAAATCCAGACTGGTGGTGAGGTATTAATCTAGGCATAATTGTCGCCAGTCTGTCCGCCATTATCTTGGAAAGAAGTTTTAAATCCTGATTTATCAGGGAAATCGGTCTAAAGTTCGCCGGATCTGTTAGTACCTTTCCTGGTTTGGGAATGAGTTTTATATGAGCCAAATTCATTCTATCAGGAATGGGAGTGCCCTGAAGTATCGAGTTAAATAGGTCACATAACACAGGGGAAATCTGTTCTTTGAGGGCTTTAAAGAAAGCCCCATTGTACCCATCTGGGCCAGGTGCTTTACCAGGATTTATGTTTTTGATTGCGCTCTCAATTTCCTCTACTGTAACCGGTTTGTTCAGGAATTGTTTATCTTCTTCCAATAATTCGGGCAGACAGAACAAGTGCAACAAGTCTGACTGCGTAGGTATTTCAGGGTCACTATCTGAGTATAGGGATGCTTGATGAGTTGTTTTAACTGGACAGCCCCTTTAAATGTAAAAAATCATTGCCACCAATAGAGGGAGGTGATGAGCTTACTTGCCTTTGTCCATATAGTCTTTGCAGTTGTTCCTCTACCGATGACATGGATAGCTGATGAGTTGTTTTCACCGTCAGACCCTTTAAATCTTAAAAATCAGCCACCACTAGAGGGAGCTGATGATCCTACTTGTCCATATAGTGCCATACATAATTTTTTCCCCGTTGTATTCCATGGCTTTTTGCCATCAGACACGTATGTGTGACACATTCATGATTACCGCTTGCTTATTCCTACATACAGGACGCTTCATAATAAAGTCAATCTAAGGATTTTCACCCCAAGTCTAATCTGTTTTGGTACTTTATTAAAGCTTTGCGAATGTGAACAGAGTTCCCTTAAGACTCCGACACCTCGTTCCTTCTTCTGATCTGTTGTTACATTCGCAGATATTTATTTACACATTTTTTCAATCTCATATTTTTTTTTCTCTTCTAATCTCTTTTGAAAACGAACCAGGTTTTTCCATGCATTTGTATTCACTCATAAGCATATGTAAAGTATTCAGGGAGATAAGTCATTTATTAAAATCAACCTAATTTGCCATGATATATTAAATCTCTGCTTGAGTGGCCACAAACCATTTCATTTAGAGAATTAGTAGCTTGCCTCATTGTGCGATTTAAGCAGTGGAAAATGAGTTCTTTGCTCGTGTTTGTGAACATCCAAAGCCGACTAATGGCATAAAGATGGAATTCATTACAGTTCAGTAGTGACAGCAAGTTGCTTTAAGGATGAATAGCGTATATGAATTTCAGTTATTCACACAGCGGAAAAAAAAAGGCCGCGCTTCCATCAGCCTAAATGCTCTTATATGCCTCTTATCACAAATTAAGTCAAGCCCAGTAAAATGAATCAGGCATTTGATTAACAGTTTTGATATGCTAATAGATAGCTCAGATACATATGCCAACGAGGAGCATCCACTACACATAGGAGAATACTTTGCAGAGATCAGACATGTTTTAATTATGGGACACATTTACCATTATGAGATTAACATTGGCTCACCCATGAAATAACCGAGTCCTTTGCTTCAAAGAAAAATGATATTTAGCAACAGTGCATTTAAAAACACATTTGTAACTACATTTTTTTCTTAGTGGATATCACTATTTGAGGAGATATTAAGTTTAAAAAACTTATTTGAAAAATAATCTACTGAGTATTAATTGATGGACTGTGCAGGATTCTGATTTCTGGGACAAAGTAGAAAGTTGTTGACGGGTTTGTTATCATGGAGGACCTGTCCTGTCCACCAGATACTTATCCATGATGTAATGGGATTTTAATAATTATTGCGTATAACTCAGTAATCTAATGACGTTGGAGCAAAGACACAACTCAGACAAGGTAATAAAGTGGAAGTCTATATTTGATCACACGTGCAGAAAATAGGAGTAGAGTAATTAAGCAGTACAATGGAAGTTCAAATACAGTGAAGCCAGGCAGGAAAGTCTCTAGGTTCACACTGGTAGCGGCCGATAACAGAATGGTCTATAAGTAGCAGTTCACACTGGTAGTGGCCAATAATGGAATAGTCTATAAAGTAATAGTTCATATCCTTAGAGGCCTGGGAACAGTATACTCTTTGAGAACACAGTCCACAACTGGATGCAGTGCAGAGCAACAAAATGCAAGTCCCAAACAGTCCAAAGCACTGCAACTGAAATTACATAAACTTAACTGAATGGCTACAGCTGAACTTTTAGAACAAATGGGGCTTATGTGATGCAGGGCAGACTAGGGGAACCTGAAGCAGGAATGAACTACAGACAGAGCAACCTGATACAGCGAGGCCAACTGGAAGCAGGTGAAGATTAGCTGGACTTCTCACTGTGTTGAGGAGAGCCATAGGATCAAATACTTAATTAACCTTAAGACATAAGGGCATGGGAGAAACGATCCATAGAGTGTATTATTTTACATTGTATAAGTTGTGACTTAAACATGGCTGCCATTTCCTGCCACATCACACCATGCTCTGAGAGCAAGCTGGAGTCCAGGGAAGACTGACCAATCACCGAAGCTGGAGTCCAGGGAAGACTGACCAATCACAGAATGCCACATTACCTGGACATACTCGATCAAGACCACACCCCCTGATGACCTCATGAATCCGCCCATGGACTAATCCACTGACCAATGAATACATCTGAGTAGGGCTGGCCAAGCCCCTTACTGAACAAAACCTCAGCTCTCTTATAATAAACAGACACTTGGAGCTTGGGACTGACCAAGGAAGGGTGTACATCTGACTGTGTGTGTCTGGTGTCATACTTTTCACGCCAGTACTTGGTCCATATTGATTTGGTCAGGGGCAGGCAACTTATTAATATTATTATGAAATATTAACCATATCAACTGCAGAGAAGCTAGAAAGAGCTGAACTGTAATAGCTGGTGAAGGAGCACAAACTTAAGATGCACAGAGGAGCCAGAGATCCAAGAAAAATTCTCTCTGCTTCTGTTTCCGGAGATTCCCTAGCGGTGACAGAGCAGTGAATAAATTAACTTCCGTCACCGCTCGGGAATCTCCGGCAGCAGAGAGAGTCGGGCTGACAGCAGGGTTCAGCTCAGGTCATAATGACCTGAGCTGAACCCTGACTGTTTAGTCAGTTCTCAGCTCTGCTACATCCCTGTGTGTCTATGCACAAGGATGTAGCAGAGCTGAGATTGCGTTTTGGACTACGTCGGACGGAAGAGAATTTTTTAAATAAAGATGGAGTCCCTAATTGTGTTCTGTTTTATTTCTAATAAAATAATTTTTCTCTGTGTTGTGTTTTTTTTTCTATTGATTACTGGAAATTCATGGTGGTCATGTCTAATATTGGCGTGACCGCCATAAATTTCGGGCTTAGGGCCAGCTGATAATACAAAGCTGGCCCTAACCCCTTTATTACCCAGTGAGCCACCCGGCACCAGGGACACTGGAAGAGCGGGGTTCAGCGCCAGAGGATGGCACTTCAATAAACGCGCCATCTTCTAGGGCAGCTAAGGGCTGCAATTTGCAGCAGGGGGTGCCCAGAAAGCTTGGGCCTCCCTGCGCTGCGGATTGCAGCCCCCAGCTGCTTAGCTGTACCTGGCTGGACATAGAATTTGCGCGGAGCCCCACGCATTTTTTTTTTTATTATTTCAAGAAATTCATGAAATAATAAAAAAAGGGGGCTCCCCTATATTCTTGTGTCCGGGCAGGTACAAATAGGCACCTGGGGATTGGGGGCAGCCCGTCGCTGCCTGCTGGATCCGGCTGGTTACAGAAATACGGCGAAGCCCACATCATATTTTTTTCTGACAAATCCATAAAACAATATAAATAAAAGGGACTGCATCTTTATTAACCCCTGGACCATGGTTGAGGGGTTAATAAAGATGCAGTCCCTTTTTTAGGATTGTTTTATTGATTTTTCAGAAAAAAAATGACATGGGATTCGCCGTATTTCTGTAACCAGCCAGATCCAGCAGGCAGCGACGGGCTGCCCCCAACCCCCAGGTGCATATTTGTACCTGGCCAGACACAAGAATATAGGGGACCCCCTTTTTTTTATTATTTCATGAATTTCATGAAATAATTAAAAAAAAAATGCGTGGGGCTCCGCGCAATTTCTATGTCCAGCCAGGTACAGCTAAGCAGCTGGGGGCTGGAATCCGCAGCGCAGGGAGGCCCAAGCTTTCTGGGCACCCCCCGCTGAAAATTGCAGCCCGCAGCCGCCCCAGAAGATGGCGCTTTAATTGAAGCGCCATCCTCTGGCGCTGAACCCCGCTCTTCCAGTGGCCCTGGTGGCGGGTGGTTCACTAGGTAATAAAGGGGTCAGGGCCAGCTTTGTATTATCAGCTGGCCCTAAGCCCGAAATTTATGGAGGTCACGCCAATATTAGACATGACCGCCATGAATTTCCAGTAATCAATAGAAAAAAAACAACACAGAGAAATTTTTTTTATTAAAAATAAAACAAAAAAGACATTAGGGACTCCATCCTTATTTAAAAAATCCTCTTCCGTCCGACGTAGTCCAAAACGCAATCTCAGCTCTGCTACATCCCTGTGCATAGACACACAGGGATGTAGCAGAGCTGAGAACTGACTAAACAGTCAGGGTTCAGCTCAGGTCATTATGACCTGAGCTGAACCCTGCTGTCAGCCCGACTCTCTCTGTATCTGGAGATTCCCAAGCGGGGACGGAAGTTAATTTATTCACTGCTTCTCACACCGCTCGGGAATCTCCGGAAACAGCAGCAGAGAGACTCGGGGAGCGAGTCTGTGGTCGGAGGAGGCAGCGGTAAGTAGCCGGCCGGTCCGGTGAAACCCCCCCCCAAGCCCACCCCTGGTCAGGACTCAGTGGGGAAAGCGGCAGTGAGCAAATTTCACCGCCGGCTTCCCCGCCTGAGTCCTGAGTCCCTGCTCCTGCTAACTTAGGATCGGGTGGGGAGGCTGCGGGGGGGGGGGGGGGGGGGGACAGAGGGATGATGGACTTGTTACTGTGCGAGTAATAGCTTGGAAACTCGCAGAGTACCGAGTCCTGCGATTCTACTATTACTCGCAGAGTAACGAGTCCTAGCGAGTAGATTCGCCCATCCCTAATCTTCAGTAATTAGAACAAGGAGTTCTGAAAGTGATATGAACCCAGAGAATCCTGACCTCAATGTGACTCTACAGGGGCTAGAGCATTAATAATGAGAATCTAGACACTTATGCGAGGAGGTGAACTTTTCTTAATTATGACAGACATTCTATTCCCTTGTTATGCAAATCAAGGAATTTGAACCATTGCTTCATGTGTTACTGTTTATATGCTAATTTGTGGAATAGTAGCTGATTGTGGATTACATCAGCCCCCTGCATCATTTGGAGCATTGAACAATGAGGGAGCAGTTATGATTATCTTCCCCCAAATCTGTGGGGCACAATGCCCTGAATTGGGAGCTGAGGGATATAAAAAGGGGCCTGCTTTTGTCCCTGGTTTGATTCTACCGGACCTCAACCTAGGAATCATGGTGAATTACAGAACTGCCGTACTGCCCAACACTGAGTACACAAATTTGTTTGAAAACAAACCCAGACTGAGACAATCTGGTCACCTAGCCACATACCTCGTTATGCTGGGTCAGCTTCCTAAGCTTGCCACTGCTTACTCTTATTGGGTGCCCACCAAAAGCAGTGTGCTTCTGGCTGGGGTAGTTGGACCTGGATCCCCCAAAGTTAGGAATGACTTGATTCATATAGAGCCAGCAGAAGTCACATGCATCATCTTGTATCCTTGCTGGGAATGTACTATATGTTTTTGACTGTTGGTGACCCAATAAGGTCTTACTGGAGCATGGTACCCTCATCCTGTGTTGTCTGAGTAGTGTTCTGTCCATAGCAAAGGAATATGGGAATTCAGTGGGATACGTCTAAGCCCAGTGTGGTCTTTCTAAAGACAGCCAGGCCAGCAGACGAGCACAATTGATCCTTGGGTCTCCACACTCAACCTCATGGTGTATGACTAGGAAGAGATTGAAGGATTTGTGCAAATCTACATCCTCAGAAGATATGTGATTAGTTCTCCAAGATGTTTGGAGCTCCCTGCGAGCAAAGACAAGTCACACCAAATACCGATTTGATTTCGATTTCTCTTTTGCTCCTTCACTTTGAATTTTGTTAATTGTTAAAAAATAAACTTCAATTACATGTATAAGTTTTAGATAAATGGGTGAACATGCAGGTTTTTTAGAAAAGAAAACATATAGTAAAATTTAAAAAAAACGTGCAGTTTCATGGTATAAAAATAGAAGTAACCTGACCTCCAGGAAACCAAGAGACTGAAAAGAAATGTAAATCCATTGTTAGAATCTGGAGTAAAACTGGAAACACGTTTGCTTTTTTTAACACTCAAAGCCTTTAATTTCGATTTCTAGCAAATTATTTTTATGTTTAGGACTTAAAACCTGAAAAAGAAACATATCATTTCCTTTCTTGGTTTTCTCACACATGTGCAGTGTAGTCATCCTCTGCCAGTGGATCTCAGCGTTACTGGCTCTGTGTATTCCCATCACAAATACAAACAAGTCACATCCAAATCTACATCCTGCTATTTCTTCATTGAGAAGAATTACAAGTTCACATGTGCCTCACAGATATCCGCACAATTCTGAAGGAAGAAGGGGTTATTTGTAAGTATCCATCCAGAGACTGATATGATTACTAAGACAATGGCCCACGTGAAGGAAGAACTGATCGAAGCGGTAGAAGAAGAGAAAAAAATATTTTACACAATTTTTTGAGTATGCTTGAAATATAAGCTGTAGTGATGAGCGAGTACTAAAATGCTCGGGTGCTCGATGCTCGGGCCGAGCATCCTGAGATACTCGTGTACTCGGCCCGAGTACCGAGCCCAATGTTATCCTATGGGAGACCCGAGTATTTTTATGAAATGACTGCCGGCAGCATGTAGAAACCCTAAAAATGTCACAAAAGTCTCAGAAGAGTGCTCAAATGACATGGCAACACCATGGGGAAGACCCCTGGAAGCATTTCTCACTCAAAAGTCACAGCTGTGAACAATCTTGTCCGAGTTTCACGCCAATTTTACGGAGTCACCAGAAAACCTTCCAAAATGACATCAAAATGAATATTCAGGGTGGAAATGTTAAGAGCACATACCCAATAGTGAGATACAGCTGGTGTATGTTACTTTTTGTGATTACATGAAAGATTTTACGTGAAAACATTGTGCGGCACTCCGATGTCCCTGAGAAGCGACGTACATGAAGCCCTGTCTTGACATAATGTGCCCATTTTGAGGAAGTGGGTGTATTGTAGTATTTTCCTTTACCAGGGCAGTCCAAAATTGTGAGTTCACCAATGACCCATGCATACAGACATGCATGAGGGCCTGTAAACCTGAAGTGGGTGTATTGGAGTCTAGCCCTTTGGCAGGGCAGCCAAAAATTGGGAGGCTCCACATTGTCCCTGGATAGAGACGTGCAGGAGGGCCTGTAAACCTGAAGTGGGTGTATTGTAGTCTAGCTCTTTGGCAGGGCAGCCAAAAATTGGGAGGCTCCACATTGTCCCTGGATAGAGACGTGCAGGAGGGCCTGTAAACCTGAAGTGGGTGTATTGTAGTATAGCCCTTTGGCAGGGTAGCCAAAAATTGGGAGGCTCCACATTGTCCCTGGATAGAGACGTGCAGGAGGGCCTCAAAACATTTTTCCCATTGAAAAGGAGCGGGTCTCCTGTCGTTGTAATGCCCATTCTAAAAGAATGGGCGTAAAAATTTACCACTGGGGGTATATCTGAAACAAAAGCCTAACTATTGTAACGGTCATCATGGTGGCACATGAGGAGAAGGAGGAGCAGTCCAGCGATTATCCAAGGAAGAGGAAGACGACGTGGTGGATGATCCAGTAGCTGACCCAACCTGGCAGGAGGCTATACAGAGCGAGGACAGCAGTGCACAGGGGGAGGGAGGTGTAGCATCCCAACAGGCAGTACGAAGCAGGGTCGTGTCCGCAGGCAGAAGGCAGGCAACCGTTCCCCGGAACAACAACACGACACAAGGTGCCTGTGCAAATGTTAGGTCTTCCCGAGTCTGGCAGTTTTTTAAGTTGGCTCCAGATGACTCTAAAAAGGCCATTTGCAACACCTGCCATGCCAGCAGGGGTACGAAAACTAGCAGCCTGACCACCACCAGCATGATCAAGCACATGTCAGCCAAGCACCTGACTTTGTGGGAAGTACAACAGAGTCGAGGAGCGGTGCTTGCTGATGTCACTGCTACGTCTTCGCGTGTTGTGCATGCGAGCCAATCCCCTGTCCATGCTGGCCGCGAACAAGCCTCCGGCCCTGCACCTGAAGTTGCCCACGCACAAATAACACCACCATCAAGCACGTCCTTGTCCCAGCGCAGCGTTCAATTATCCATTCAGCAAACCTTTGAACGCAGGCGAAAATATGCTGCCAACGCCCCACATGCCACAGTCCTAAATTGTCACATTTCGCGACTCATAGCGCTAGAAATGTTGCCTTTCCGGCTGGTGGAGACGGAAGCATTCCGCGACCTGATGGCGGTTGCTGTCCCACGTTACTCGGTCCCCAGCCGCCACTATTTCTCCAGATGTGCCATCCCCGCATTGCATAACCACGTGTCCCAAAGCATCACACGTGCCCTGAACAACGCTGTTTCAGCCAAAGTCCACCTAGCCACAGACACGTGGACAAGTGCTTGTGGGCAAGGCCATTACATCTCCTTGACGGAACACTGGGTTAATATTGTGGAAGCTGGGACCCAGTCTGAGCGAGGGACGGAACACGTCCTTCCCACACCAAGGATTGCAGGCCCTACCTCTGTCAGGGTTTCACCGACACTCTACAGCTCCGGAATGTCATGCTGCTCAGCCTCCTCCTCCTGCGCATCCTCATCCACTGTACCCTCCACACCAGTCACAAGCTGGAAGCACTGCAGCACTGCCTCTGCGAAGCGGCAACAGGCTGTGCTGAAGCTAGTCTGCATAGGTCACAAACCCCACAATGCAGAAGAGGTGTGGACAGCTCTGAAACAGCAGGCAGATCACTGGCTCACACCTCTGAACCTAAAGCCAGGAAAGGTCGTGTGTGACAATGGCCGGAACCTGGTGGCAGCTTTGAGGCGAGGCCAGCTGACGCATGTTCCATGCGTGTCCCATGTGCTCAACCTGGTGGTTCAGCGGTTTCTTACATCATACCCAGAGCTGTCTGATCTGCTGGTAAAAGTTCGCCGCCTGTCTGCGCATTTTCGCAAGTCACCTGCTGCTTCAGCCGGCCTTGCCGGCTTTCAGCGCCGTTTGCGTCTTCCGGCCCACAGACTGGTGTGTGATGTTCCCACGCGTTGGAATTCAACTCTGCACATGTTGGTCAGGATATGCGAGCAGAAGAGGGCAGTTGTTGACTACCTACATCACCTAAGCCGTCGGGAAATGGGTCAAACTCCACACATAACACCTCCGGAGTGGAGATGGATGTCCGACCTATGTACCGTCCTCCAAAACTTTGAGGACTCCACCAAGATGGTGAGCGGCGATGACGCCATTATTAGCGTCACCATACCGCTACTCTGCCTTCTAAAATGGTCTCTGCTGAAAAACAAAGATGATGCATTGCAGGCGGAGCGCGATGACTTGGAGCAAGAAACTGTAGTGGGTGTGGGTGATAACACACAGCCCAGCCTCATGTCATCACAACGTGCAGTGGAGGACTATGACGAGGAGGATGAAGACATGGAGCAACTCTATGGCCAAATTGAGGATATGACATGCACACCAGTCATACCCTCGATTCAGCGTGGCTGGCCAGAGGACAGGGGAGATGAGGAGGAGGAGGAAGAGGACAGCATGTTCAGTCATCATGTTGGTCAGGATACTGAAGTGATGGCTGTTAAGAGTCTGGCGCACATGGCTGACTTTATGGTAAGCTGCCTGGCTCGTGACCCTCGCGTTCAGAACATCTTGGCCGACAATCAGTACTGGTTGGCAACACTACAAGGAGAACTTTATGTCTCTCATTCCTGAGGCGGAGAGGTCAGCCAAAATGCAGCAGTTTCAGAAGGCCATAGCAACGGAAGTAGGCAAAGCATTCCCCTCACAAAACGCTAGCGGCATAGGTCAGGAATCGGTGGACAACCAAGGCGTATGGCCGAGAGGGGCACAAGTCCAATCCGCCAGAGGTAGGGGAACAGTCTTTACGATGTGGGACAGTTTTCTCAGCCCCTCACGTACCACAGCCCGTGAGGTGCGGGGTAGTGCCACAAGAAATGCTAAGTTTGGCCACATGCTGAAGGAGTACCTTGACGATCGAACAACTGTACTGCGAGATTCCTCTGTGCCTTACAATTATTGGGTCTCCAAGCTGGACACGTGACATGAATTGGCTCTCTACGCCTTGGAAGTCCTGGCCTGCCCTGCCGCTAGCGTTTTGTCAGAGCGTGTTTTCAGTGCCGCAGGTGGAATCATTACTGATAAACGCACCCGCCTGTCAACTGAAAATGCTGACATGCTGACTCTGATCAAGATAAATAAGGGTTGGATTGGGCCAGACTTCACCACACCACACACAAATGACAGCGGAATTTAAATTTTGTTATGGGAATTTGCCATGTACCTACACTCACCCATGGGTACACACTTCTGGACTTCCGAGTGTCCAAGTGTTGGATCAGTAATGTCCGTGGACGTGTACTCGGCCTGGTGGTAGGAAGGAGGATCAGGTTGGGAAATGTGCAGTGCAGTATCACGGCTACTGACACTTGACCGTGTGGAAGACAGGGTGTTTGTGGAGGTGCCAATTATCCGGTATCCAAGTAACAACCTGTTGACACTGGTTTTGGTTCAAGAGCGGTGTACTGCTGCGGGCCCCAAGAATTTGGGACAGGACGTGTGAGCGAGTAGATGTGCCCCTTTGTTGTTGTGAAATTATTGCTTGCACACGACCTCGGCCTCTGCCTGCACCACCATCACGTTCACTTCCTTATTCCTTGCCAACGCCCTTGCCAACGCCCTTGCGCATTTTGCCTGTATACAGCGACAACAGTCTGGTGACTGTTCGGGTCACAGGAGATTTGGATTGTAGACCCTAACCTGTATAAAGATAGCAAGTACAACAGTCTGGTGACTATTATGGTAACAGGAGAGTAGGATTTTAGTCCCTAACCTGTATAAAGATAGTACGTACAACAGTCTGGTGACTGTAATGGTCACAGGAGAGTAGGATTTTAGTCCCTAACCTGTATCAAGGTAGTAAGTACACCAGTCTGGTAACTGTTCAGATCACAGGAGAGTAGGATTTTAGTCCCTAATCTGTATCAAGGTAGTAAGTACACCTGTCTGGTAACTGTTCAGATCACAGGAGAGTAGGATTTTAGTCCCTAACCTGTATCAAGGTAGTAAGTACACCAGTTTGGTAACTGTTCAGCTCACAGGAGAGTAGGATTTTAGTCCCTAACCTGTATCAAGGTAGTAAGTACACCAGTCTGGTAACTGTTCAGCTCACAGGAGAGTAGGATTTTAGTCCCTAACCTGTATCAAGGTAGTAAGTACACCAGTCTGGTAACTGTTCAGCTCACAGGAGAGTAGGATTTTAGTCCCTAACCTGTATCAAGGTAGTAAGTACACCAGTCTGGTAACTGTTCAGCTCACAGGAGAGTAGGATTTTAGTCCCTAACCTGTATCAAGGTAGTAAGTACACCAGTCTGGTAACTGTTCAGATCACAGGAGAGTAGGATTTTAGTCCCTAACCTGTATCAAGGTAGTAAGTACAACAGTCTGGTGACTGTAATGGTCACAGGAGAGTAGGATTTTAGCCCCTAACCTGCATCAAGGTAGTAAGTACACCAGTCTGGTAACTGTTCAGCTCACAAGAGAGTAGGATTTTAGTACCTAACCTGTATCAAGATAGTAAGTACACCAGTCTGGTAACTGTTCAGCTCACAGGAGAGTAGGATTTTAGTCCCTAACCTGTATCAAGCTAGTAAGTACTGTTATGATCACAGAAAAGCTTGGATGCTGATCTTGATCACTCTGCCTATATCCTCCTAGATTAGTCCTGAGAAGGACTGCTGTGGTCAGCAGCAGTTTGCAGCCCTGCTTCGGATCTACCTATGAGGGCCGCAAATCTGTCCCTAAGCAGCAGCAGACACTGTCCCTACACTCACTGTCTGGATGGCTGTGTGCAGAGCACAGCGCGGCCGGGTCTTATAAAGGCTCGGTCACGCTGTGCAGGCCGGCCAATCACTGCAATGCCACAACTAACAGGGCTGTGGCATTGCAGTGGTCTGCCAGCCAATCCCTACATGTGGGCTGGCTCTCTAAAGAGCGCCAACATGCAGGGATGAGGACCACGGGCACAGCACGAGTATCGCGAGATTACTCGGTGCTCGCCAAGTAGCCCGAGTACAGTGATACTCGTGCGAGTACCGAGCAGCGCAGAGCATACTCGCTCATCACTAATAAGCTGTACTCCAAAACTAAGTGCTATAGTCAGAGGAAGTCAAACTGCATGATTTCTCAGGGCCCCTACTCTCCTAGGGACCCCAGCGTTTCTATGCTGAGGTTAAGATTGTATAAGGACCTTTGGTGACTTCACAGACAGGTGACCATGTTGTATCCAAAGGTCTCCTAACTGCGGGAGTCTAAAAAAACTAAACAGGAGACAGGTTGGTATTTATATTCAGAACTTGCATTAGGAGGAAGGGAGAGCAAACTGGGTGAGTATATAGGGCCCCGATTCTCCTTGGGGCCTCCAGTGTTTCAACCCTAATATTAAGGCTGCTTAAGCACCTTTGTAACATCACAGTCATGAGATCATGTTGTCATGTAACACTTCTTAAGTGGTCGCGTTCCTGGTGCGGAGGAGAGTGTGTGATTTGTGTGCAGGCATCCGCCTGCGTACGAATCACATATTGCAGTGAATGGGAGCGCACGGTCATGCGCAGACCTGCTCAGCACCGTGTGTTCTCATTCTAAACATAGGGGCTGCGTTCAGCTTGCGGATCTCCTCCGCAGGACGCTGCGGAGGGTCCGCAAGTCTGAAGCCAGCCTTAACTGCAGGAATCTAGAGCTGAACAGACACGCTGATATGTATGTGCAGTAAGTGTGTGTGAGTGTATATACATGTAATTATATATGAAAATATATATAGAAAAGCCAGCTCACTGCAGTTTATCATAGAGACTCAGGGCAGATGCACCTTCTTGTAGAGGCAGCTTGTATGGAAAAAGATGAAGACTGGAGAATGCCCTTGAAATCCAAGAGAGCAAAGATCTATCAATAGGCGCCACTGTGCTGTTTTTGCTTAAAAAATAACTTTTATTGCACACCAAGATGAAGACACACATATGTGTTGAAACACATAGTATGTAAAGGGGGACCCCCTATAGACTTACCTTCACTGCTGTTGCAGAAATGGGACTTTTTTATTTTTTCATAAATATGCAATCAAAGTTATTTTTTAAGCAAAAAAGCACTGTGGAGCTTATTGCTGGATTTCTGCTCACTAACCTTATTAATATTACCTGCACACCTTCACCTCCCTCTTTTAATTGCGCTCTCTGGAATCCACGGTCTGTATGCAACAAACTTCCCTTCATTCACAATTACTTCCTTTCCAACTCTCTTAACCTGCTGGCCCTCACAGAAACCTGGATCCAGGATTCAGACACTGCTTCCCCTGCTGCTATTTCTTACGGCGGCTTACACTTCTCTCACTCCCCTAGACCTGGGAACAGACGTGGCGGTGGAGTCGGCCTCCTCCTGTCCCCACAATGTACTTTCCAGGTCATTCCTCCAGCCCCATCACTCTCATTCCCTTCTTTTGAGGTCCATACCATTAGGCTATTCCATCCCCTCCCCCTCAAAGTAGCAGTGGTATACCGCCCCCCAGGGTCACCCACCCAGTTCCTCGACCATTTCTCCGCTTGGCTCCCGCATTTCATGTCCTCAGATTTACCAACCCTTATTCTGGGAGACTTTAACATTCCCATAAACACCCCCATCTCCCCATCTGCATCCCAGCTCCTATCTCTAACTACCTCTCTTGGCCTATCACAGCTCTCAACCTCTAAGACACACGAAAACGGTAACACCCTTGACCTTGTCTTTACCCGGCTCTGCTCATCCTCCCCCTTGGATAACTCAACTCTACTCTCTGACCACAACATTCTTTCCTTCTCACTCACTAACCCTCGGCCAACACAGCCCAAGCCTACCTATCACACATCCAGAAATCTACAGGCCATTAACCCTCAAGCACTCACAGACTCCCTCATCTCATCTCTGTCCCCAATCTCTTCAATCTCTTCTCCAGATCAGGCAGTAAATCACTACAATGACTCTCTCAGAAGCTCCCTGGACCAAGTAGCGCCCCTCACCCGCAGAACCTCCAAACAGAGAACAAAACAGCCCTGGCTCACATCACAAACCCGATTCCTCCAGCGATGCTCCAGGAGTGCTGAACGCCTATGGAGGAAAACTCGCTCACCAGGAGACTTTATCCACTATAAATTCATGCTCAAAACCTACAACTCTGCCCTTCACCTTGCCAAACAGACCTACTTCACCACCCTGGTCTCCTCACTATCCAACAATCCAAAAAAACTCTTTGACACCTTTCACTCTCTCCTCAGTCCTAAAGTGCAGGCCCCCATCACCGACCTCTCTGCTGATGACCTGGCTTCCTACTTCATGGATAAAATAGACAACATCCGCCAGGAAATCAGCTCTCAGCCTCCAAGCACTGCCACCCCCATTCTTCCTCACATCCCCTCCGGTTCACTCTCCACATTTGACCCAGTCACAGAAGAAGAAGTCTCCAGGCTCCTATCTTCCTCTCGTCCCACCACATGCACTACCGACCCCATTCCCTCACACCTGCTCCAGTCCCTCTCTCCAGTCGTCACCACTCATCTAACCAAAATCTTCAATCTCTCCCTCTCTTCTGGCATTTTCCCCTCCTCCTTCAAACACTCGATCATTACTCCATTATTAAAGAAAACCACTCTCGACCCAACCTGCACAAATAACTACAGACCAGTCTCCAATCTCCCCTTCATCTCTAAACTCTTGGAGCGCCTGGTCTATTCCCGCCTCACCCGCTACCTCTCTGCTCACTCTCTTCTAGATCCATTACAGTCTGGTTTCCGCCCCCTTCACTCCACAGAAACTGCCCTCATCAAAGTGACCAATGACCTTCTGACAGCAAAACGGAATGGTGACCACTCTCTGCTTATTCTCCTTGATCTCTCTGCAGCTTTTGACACTGTCGACCATCAGCTCCTACTCTCTATGCTGCACTCCATTGGCATAAAGGACACTGCTCTCTCCTGGCTCTCCTCCTATCTTTCTGACCGCTCTTTCAGTGTATCTTTTGCTGGCTCCACTTCCCCCCCTCTTCCCCTCACTATTGGGGTCCCTCAGGGTTCAGTCCTTGGCCCTCTCCTCTTCTCTCTCTACACGGCCCCGATTGGACAGACCATCAGCAGATTTGGCTTCCAGTACCATCTTTATGCTGATGACACTCAACTATACACTTCCGCCCCTGACCTTACCCCTGCGGTAGTAAAGAACACCAATGACTGTCTAGCTGCAGTTTCCAATATCATGTCCACTCTCTATTTGAAACTAAACCTTTCCAAAACTGAACTTCTTCTGCTCCCCCCATCCACTAACCTCCCTAAATCGGACATCTCTCTCTCTGTGTCCGGCACCACGATAACGCCTGGACAGCAGGCTCGCTGTCTGGGTGTTATATTTGACACCGATCTCTCCTTCTCCTCCCACACGCAATCTCTCGTCCGCTCCTGTCGCTTACACCTGAAGAATATCTCTAGAGTCCGCCCCTTTCTCACCCTGGAAACAACAAAAACCCTCACCGTGGCCCTAATCCATTCCCGCCTTGACTATTGCAACTCTCTATTAAGCGGCCTCCCCCTCACCAGACTTTCTCCTCTCCAGTCCATCCTTAATGCAGCAGCCAGGATCACCCATCTGGCCAATCGTTACTCAGATGCCTCTGCTCTGTGCCAGTCATTGCACTGGCTGCCCGTATATTACAGGATCAAATTCAAATTGCTTGTTCTTACCCACAAAGCTCTTCACAGTGCAGCTCCCCCCTACCTCTCCTCCCTCATCTCTGTCTATCACCCCACCCGCTCTCTACGTTCCTCAAATGACCTTCAACTAACATCTGCACTAATCCGATCCTCCCACTCCCGGCTCCAAGACTTTTCCAGAGCTGCACCAAACCTCTGGAATGCTTTACCCAAAGAAATCAGGACTATCCACAACTTGCATGGCTTCAGACGATCCCTTAAGACGCATCTTTTTAAGGCGGCCTATCATACTCCCTAACATGTCCATTGTACTGTAGACAGTGAATGGGCTATCCTCTGGACATTATTCTTCTACAAACTCCACCAAACCATAAAGGTCTACACAGACTGATGACCATTCATGTAAGCTTAGCCCTATACCCCCATTTCCTCAAGATGCCTGGACCACCAGTGCAATAAGCCCCGACACCTTGTACAACCCCTATCCCGTTGTAGATTGTAAGCTCTTTTGAGCAGGGTCACCTTCATTTCTTGCTTTATTTATTGTATTTTTTTTCACATTGATTCTATGCCTATTGTTTTTGTATCCAATGATTGTACTTTATTTGTTCTCTATTGTAATTACTTACTGTATATTTTCTGTACGCTAACCCTACATTGTAAAGCGCTGCGGAATATGTTGGCGCTATATAAATAAAGCTTTATTATTATTATTATTATTATATATATTATATATATATACATACATATTTTGTGGTGTCTAGCTATTCTCTTTAGAGAGGGACACATATTCTGTAGAGATAGTATAGTGTACAGTGTTGTTGTACTTTGCTGCCACCTATTGGCTATTGTTAAACTATGTATTTCCATGTATTATATTGTGATTCTCCAATAATGCCTCTCTCTCTGTAACCCCTCCTATTTTGTTTCCTCATATCCTTCTTTCTGGTTAGTGCCATCTTGGCAGCATATGCCTCAGGACTAGGAGAGGATTCTCTTGTTAGCTCTAGCCTCTATCTTGCATCTCATAGCCATCCCTTCATCTCCCCAACATCTCAACCTCATCCTATAAAGGTACTGTAAATAAATTTGTTAATGTTCAACCACTGCATCCACTTTCCTGGATTCATCATGTGTGGCTGGTCAGACATAGGAGGAGAGGATGTGAGTAACCTATCTACCACTGCTTGTACAGAGATCCGTTATGTCGGGTGTGCTGCTTACACTGTTATGGGGATAATGTCCACCAATACTACACACCAATACTATACATATCCTAATATACAGTACAGACCAAACGTTTGGGACCCACCTTCTCATTCAAAGAGTTTTCTGTATTTTCATGACTATGAAAATTGTAGATTCACACTGAAGGCATCAAAACTATGAATTAACACATGTGGAATAATATACTTAACAAAAATTGTGAATCAACTGAAAATATGTCTTATTTTCTAGGTTCTTCAAAGTAGCCACCTTTTGCTGTAATTACTGCTTTGCACATTCTTGGCATTCTCTTGATGAGCTTCAAGAGGTAGTCACCGGAAATGGTCTTCACTTCACAGGTGTGCCCTGTCAGGTTTAATAAGTGGGATTTCTTGCCTTATAAATGGGGTTGGGACCATCAGTTGCATTATGCAGAAGTCTGGTGGATACACAGCTGATAGTCCTACTGAATAGACTGTTAGAATTTGTATTATGGCAAGAAAAAAGCAGCTAAGTAAAGAAAAACGAGAGGCCATGATTACTTAAAGAAATGAATGTCAGTCCGAAAAATTGGGAAAACTTTGAAAGTGACCCCAACTGCAGTTGCAAAAACAATCAAGCGCTACAAAGAAACTGGCTCACATGAGGACCGCCCCAGGAAAGGAAGACCAAGAGTCACCTCTGCTACGGAGGATAAGTTCATCCGAGTCACCAGCCTCAGAAATCGCAGGTTAAGAGCAGCTCAGATTAGAGACCAAGTCAATGCCACACAGAGTTCAAGCAGCAGACACATCTCTACAACAACTGTTAAGAGGAGATTTTGTGCAGCAGGCCTTCATGGAAAAATAGCTGCTAGGAAACCACTGCTAAGGACAGGCAACAAGCAGAAGAGACTTGATTGGGCTAAAGAACACAAGGAATGGACATTAGACCAGTGGAAATCTGTGCTTTGGTCTGAGGAGTCCAAATTTGAGATCTTTGGTTCCAACCATTGTTTCTTTGTGCGCCGCAGAAAAGGTGAACGGATGGACTCTACATGCCTGGTTCCCACCGTGAAGCATGGAGGAGGAGGTGTGATGATGTGAGGGTGATTTGCTGGTGACACTGTTGGGGATTTATTCAAATTGAAGGCATACTGAACCAGCATGGTTACCACAGCATCTTGCAGCGGCATGCTATTCCATCCGGATTGTGTTTAGTTGGACCATCATTTATTTTTCAACAGGACAATGACCCCAAACACACCTTTAGGCTGTGTAAGGGCTATTTGACCAAGAAGGAGAGTGATGGGGTGCTACGCCAGATGACCTGGTCTCCACAGTCACCAGACCTGAACCCAATTGAGATGGTTTCGGGTGAGCTGAAACGCAGAGTGAAGGCAAAAGGGCCAACAAGTGCTAAGCATCTCTGGGAACTCCTTCAAGACTGTTGGAAGACCATTTTTGGTGACTACCTCTTGAAGCTCATCAAGAGAATGCCAAGAGTGTGCAAAGCAGTAATCAAAGCAAAAGGTGTCTACTTTGAAGAACCTAGAATATAATTCCACGTGTTAATTCATAGTTTTGATGCCTTCAGTGTGAATCTACAATTTTCATAGTCATGAAAATAAAGATAACTCTTTGAATGAGAAGGTGTGTCCAAACTTTTGGTCCGTGCTGTATATGTTCACCATCCTCTTATATGTTCCTCATCCTGGTACATATGTTCCCCAGCTTTGTATATATGTCCCTCATCCTGGCTTTTTATGTCCCCATCATGGGCCTATACTGGTATATATGCCTCCCATTATGTCACACACATGAAAAAATTAATTTCCACTCATCTTTTCTCCACTCCCCAGGTGTGCAGCGTTCTCTTGTGCTGTTGGCAACTAACTTCGGCATGTAAGTGACGAGCTACGCATGATTTCACTGCCATGCACCCCCGGTCACAGGTATGCCAAAGGAAAGGGCAGGGTTCCTGCTGCAGGAATCCTGCAGCAGCAAGAACAATGAATATTAATTTCCCCATTAAAGGGAAAAAATATTCACTGCTCCTCACATCCATAAGCCTGCCTAATTCTCAGCACCAGTGCCAGTGATAGTAAATGAATGTACATTTTGATTATCAGTGACCTTGGTGCTGAGATGGGCAGGACTATGGGCATGTTGAGCAGTGAATATTCATACCTTTAATGGGTAAATTAATTTTCACTGCTCCTGCAACCACCAGCTTTCTGCTGTGGCAATCCTGCATCCTGTGACCCCGCTTCACCAGTGCTGCTGCCCATCCCCCCACCCCCACAACAAGCCAGGTACATTTAAACTACAATATGCGCCCCCTTCCAGCTATATACCTCCCATTCTCGACTCTAAGACTTCTCCCGAGCTGCACCAATTCTCTGGAATACTCTACCTCAAGAAATTAGGAATATCCACAATTTACACATTTTCAGATGCTGGCGGTAGTTGGCAGGTAGAGGGAGGCACAGCAGATGTCAGAGACTGACCATGGCTGGCAGACACAGGAAGGCACAGGAGATGACAGAGACTGGCGGTGGTTAACAGATACTGACAGGCACTGAGAAGTTATGAGCTGAAGAACAGGTGAATACACAGCATGCATGAGCAAAACACTAAGTGATCTGACAACTAGCTATAGAAAGTAAGAACTAACTTAGACACATTTAATAGGCACATCCCAATGGTGGAGGATGCCTTACATACTTTGTGCCCCATAGCCATAGGCTGAGAGTTACCTGTGGGTCAGGTCACGCTGGCCCTTTAAGGCAAGGCCATGCAGTGCAACCGCATCCTAAGCGCACCCCTGAGAGCCCTACCATGCATGTGCGGGCCTTGTGAGCCAGCAGAGGAAGATGGAGCTGCGGTGAGTGGGGAAGCAGCATGGTGAGTATGTTGGCTCCCCTGACACGTTTGCTACAGGAGTACAGACGGCACAACAATACTTACATGTATATGTTTGGTTTTTTTTGTTACTATTCAATAAAATATGTTTTTTAATAATTTTGCAAGGACTCACGTGGGATTCACTTGCTCCCCTGTGACCCCCAAATTGATAGAAACAGCCCGAGAGTATAGACCACTTCTGATCCAGAGAGGGTGAAGGTTGAGAAAATGTATTTCTAATATGTTGATATTTTTTAATTACCTTTTTAATTTATGTTTTATTTTTTTAGTTACTTTTTCAAAAAAGCATGTTTTTTAATGCTACAAGGTAAACGTTAAGAGAAGTGAGTCTGACATCATTCATTTTACTAAATGGACTTTAAATCACAAACACCTGCAGTAATATAATGATGTGTAGACTTTTCCTATCTACCGAATAAGGATGAAACCTATAATTTAATTGCAAATTTCTTTAACATTTACAATAAATCATGAGGTTTTTCTAGCTTGGGTTTGGCATGGCTTTCTGTTGGACATTCTGTGGTGCAATGGTTCCCGCCTGTCCTCATTCATCACCCGTATAGTACTTTTTAATTAATAATTTATGTTATTTCTGTAACTCACATCTATAACTATTACATTTGTGTACATTGAACTTAATTTACCACAAAGCCTACCAGAAACCAAGTTTAAAGAAATCTCTGTGTAGAGGCAAGACGTCTTGCACTGAATTATGACTCTTACATAATTATAGAAAGCTCAATATCAAAAAGCGGAGCAGACAGTATGTAGACGCCTAATGGGAAAATTGTTGCAATAACCACTTTGCACACAAAGTTGAAACCTTTTTAGTACAGAGCAAAAAAGTATTTTATGTTTTAGATTTCGGTAATCAAATATTTCTCCTAAGCAAGAGAGAGGCGATTACTTTAATTTCAGACTCAGGCTACTGAGCTAGTGGTGTTGGGTGACCGTACAGTATATACACAACAGATTCAAGTGCCTGGAATGTTTATATACCTTGATATAGTCACTGCAAAGCCCCACAATAACACAGGAAAGATTAATAGCTTATCCCACCAATGGTTTATCGGGCCGATTGAAAACCCATTCAAGATAGTGTAAGGTTTCGGAGTGGTCAATCCATGATTAAGACCACATAGGATTTGTTCCTTGCACTGGGATTGTCTCCTTCTGCAGGTCTATACTTTTAACATGATGGCTCAATAAACGTGACGTTTTAAAAACCTTATGTCCTGTAGTCGCTGGTGACATCCCCTTCTTGCTTTGGGATGGTGGTTTATACACGCTAAAGGTTTAAAGAAATAAACTAGGTGATTAGTTTAAATAGTCGAAAGTATCCCATATAAAGTAGATATTAAAAATCCCCAAGGATAAACATACACAGAAAACATAAAATAAAAAGGTAATGCAGGATATAGTCACCATCTAGCACAGGCCGAGGAGGAGGGTCTACCCCTACAAACAACAAATCCCACCTAACAATGGAGGATTTTTACCTAATAAAAATTAGTGCCTCCATTACTTGGTGGCTAACCCTAGATATCTTACCCTATTCAGGAACTCGCCTTTTTGGGAGGAGTATCCAGAGGATCCACAGAACACAGTTCTCCAAGCATATTTTTATAAATTCACCAAAATAGTATATCTGGCACAATCTCAAAGCATAAAGTTGACTAATATAGTAACACTATGTGTACCTGGACACTATATCACTAGATTAGTCTCCCTTATACTTTGGGATTGTGCCAGACATACTTTGTTTGGGGAAACTGCACTGAACTCATATGAAGAGATCTTTTTCTTCTTTGTTTCCTGGAGGATTTGGTGCCATAGATGGCTATTATGCCCACTGTTGTCAACCTCTACATTTAGAATGATTCTGTTTAGTCCTCCATTGGTCCAGTGACCTTGTCCTTCGAGCTGGCTTATTTTGTTTGCTCTAGTCTCTTGATGAACCCTAATGAGACAAGTGATGGGAAAACGCATAGAGCCAAGACAGCTATAAAATATATGTAAAGAGCCAAAAAATATACAGTGTGATATCAAACAGGATGAAATATGACCCCAGGATGGCACCTTTTTTTAGTATTATGCAGGGGCAGAGACCCTAATTTCAAGGATGTGTCACATATTCGGCTATGTGTTGTAGTTTCAATACATTTAATGTTTAATCAGCAGGAGATCATAATCATCTCATCCTCCGGCTGCATCATCACATCCCCGACTGCATCATCTTATCATCTCGTCCCCGGCTGCATCATCTCATCCCTGGCTGCATCATCTCATCATCTCATCCCCGTCTGCATCATCTCATCATCTCGTCCCCGGCCGAATCACCTTGTCCCCGGGTACATGATCCAGTCCCTGGCTGCTTCATTTGGTCCCCAGCTAGATCTTCCCTTGGAGTGCACTCCACTCCACTCCACTGAAACTGCCCTGACCAAAGTCACCAATGACCTCCTGACTGCCAAAAGCAAACGTCACTACTCTGTCCCCCTCCTCCTCGACCTATCTGCCACCTTCGACACTGTTGACCACTCCCTTCTACTTCAGATCCTGGAATCTCTTGGCATCTCTTGCTGATATAAATTGGGTCAGGCGATACTCTAAGGTGCATGGGGGCACTGGCCGACTGATCGGGCATGTCAGATTCTAGTCTGTTCTACTGGAGATAAGTCACTACCAAAGATGTCTCTTCGTAGTTTTCTAATACAGATGACAGGAGTGGTTGGCCAAAAAGCACACCTGTGTATGGGAGAGACAGACAGTCGAGACAGCTGTCTACCGATCGGCCAAAGCATCAGTCAACTGACAGTCATCAATGGGTCTTTACTCATGCAGGTGCCTGATCAAAGCTTTAAATCTTCCATGTTGTGTCTGGTGTAATTTCCTATAATGTTTGCACATGGAACAGATCATGACCACAGTGATAACAGCCTTTAGTGTAAAGCCAGGTAATATCTTTGGGTCACTATAAAAAGAAAAAGATAGGGGCCAACGTTCATCCAATAATGTGGACTTTTTTCAAATCGTAAGTAAATGGCAAAAAACACAATATAAAAACAAATATTAATTGTGATTTCACTTTTGTTGTGTATTTAAAGGGGTTGTCCAATACTAGGACAGCCCCTTCTAAATCCACTTGTTTCTCCCAATTATAATGATAAACCCCATACTCACCTTGTCAGGAAAATCTGAATTATTTTTCATTGTTCTACAATGACACAGCAGAGCCAACACACCAAGCCTACAAGCCTTTTTTAGTTTTTTTAGAAGCACACTGTCATTTTCCCCTCACTCTACCTCCCCCCTCCCCTACCAGGTATTTATGACTCGACCAAGTCATAAAACCTACAGGAGATGCTTTTTCTTCTTTTCCCTCCAAGACTATCTTTGTTTGCAAGAAAATACACTCCAAGTTAAATTTAATAATGCACATTAATGTCACAAATACACAAGTCATATTTTTGTAATACTTACATTTTTGGGAATGCACTCTCTCTCTCTCATGTCTGGGACACGGTCAGAAACCTGGGAAATGAAATCTGCCCACCAGCACATCACAGACATATCATATTTGGAGTCAATAAGCACCTAAAATCAAGAGGGAAAGTATGAGGCTAATATCGTTGACCTGGAAGCTTCTGGGCCAAAGATATGGAAAAGTGGAGTTTTCATAATTCTGTAGATGGGTGTTTCTCCAAGAAAACAGCCTATATGTGAAGACAGCAAAGTTGGAGTTCCTGGGGTTATGGCTCAAAGCATAAAATCAAAATATCCATTTTTGGTGGGCATTCTGACTGGACAAATGTCACCATGTGGCAGAATCGTAAGCCATTTCCATGGTGCCTTCTCACTAAATCTGCGATTGTCACCATGTGGCGCAGGTTTTGTAATTTCTAGTTTATGCTTTTTATTTTATGGTTAATCTCTTTTTATTAATTTTGAAAAAGAAAACAAACATTACAGGGTATACAAGTAAATATAAATAAAAAAATATAGATAAGGAATTCACATTAGGAACATCAGTACAAAACATTATTCAAAATACTTTCCCATGTTTATATACCCTTTTCAGGTATATGGTGGTCTGTTCCCGTGGTCATACACCACACTCTGGGGGTTAAGGAACCCCTGTCATAATCAAAGGGATTTCCACAATAAAGGAGGTTAGGAATCTCATTAGGAGTATTATAGCGTCATACTCCCTTTTGTCAGTTTGGACAAAAGCAAGTGAGTGTCTATTGGAGTAAAACTGTTTAACCCTTTACTGGCTTTAGTGTGCCAGTGAAAATTAAGCCTCATAAGACCTACTGAAAAATCGGTCTATCTGGAGTATAATCTCTCATGGTGGGGTTCCCCAAGATAATAGGTCTCCCGTCAGTTTTACTGAAACCGCGTAAAAGGATAAACTGAGAAAGAGAGAAAGAAGGAAATACTTTTCAAACCTAAGACTGTTTTGTAGCCTAAAGTACATATGAAAAAAGAGAAAGGAAAAAAGCTAGAGATATTATCAGAGAAAGTAGGAACTGAGCTAAGTTATTCGGGGTCAGGATATGAAGAGAATAGGACCAAAGAGCAAAGGGGAACTGGGGATAGTGTATACCTCGACCCCGTGCCAACCATTTATCGCACCACAGAATCAATCTCAGAGAAAGTTCTCCTGAATTCACTGGAGTCTTGGTAGAGGATCCACTCAGTCCAGGTCACTGAAAATTAATCACGAGACCCCAACGCGTCGGCCGCCAGCTCCTCCATCCGGAATAGATCCATCATCTCTTTGAACCAATCAAGCAGGGAAGGTATCTGAGGCGTTTTCCAAAATCTCGGAATTAGAGCGCGGCGGCGGCCGAGACACAGAAGCGGAGGATATCCCTCTTATTAGGCCCAATAGGACCTGGGAAGATGGATAGTAAAGCTACTTCAGGGCAACATTTAACCCATTTACCTGTAATTCGTATGTAAGTGCCGAACACCCCAGACCAGAACCGCTGGATCTCGTCACAACTCCACCAAATGTGGAGCATCGTCCCTGGTGCTTTCCCACAACGCCAACAACTGTCTGGAGTTTCAGGAAACACGCGGTGCATGGCAACAGGACATAAATACCATCTGGTGAGCAGTTTATAGCTCCTCTCTTGTGCGACACAGGCACTGGCTAATTTGTGTGTAAACAAAAATCTTTTCTGCCAATCCCTGTCTGTAATGGTCCTGTTTAATTCCCTCTCCCAGGCTCGCTGGAAGTGTAAGGTGTCCTGATCTCGCAGGGATCCTAAGGCCAGGTATAAGGCTGAAATTTTACGCCTCGGAGGGGAATCCTGTTGGAACAGTCTCACCAATATGTTTGGCATCAATCTCACCCTGCATGTACGGCCAGACGGGAATAAAAATGATTTATATTGGAGGAATTCAAGCCAACTGAGAGGCCTAGTAGGATCATTGAAGGCAAATCCCCGTTAGCCAGGGTCTGACCTATTCGGGTATCATTCACACTCTGCCAGCATAGAAATCTTTGCCTTCCGAACCCCGGAGCAAAAGCAGGGTTAGAGAAAAGGGGGACGAGAGGACTGAGTTTGCCATCCGCATAAACTAGTTTTGTTGCTACACTTGCAGAGTGGACTTGGTCATATCGAGGAGGAGGGATAGGTCTGATAAGTTCCCGTGGGGAATCCAAAGTAGATGTCTCGGTGGGATCCCCAGGCCCTCCTGCTCCACCTCTACCCATCTTTTGGAGGATGTGCAATAGTGCCAGTCTAGGGTTCTGGCAAGAGAAGAAGCTGCAAAATATCTATGAATATTAGGTAACCCGACCCCATCTCTGGATCTAGGTAATGAAAGGATATTAATCCCCAACCTAGACCTCTTCCCAGTCCAGGTAAATTTAATAAGAAAAGATTGTAGTTTAGTGAAAAACATTCTGTCTGGAAGGATAGGGACTGTTTGAAAGATATATAAGAGTCGGGGCAGGATATCCATTTTAATAACTTTCATTCTCCCGAACCAGGACAGTTTTAATTGGCGGTATGATGAAAAAGCCTTTTCTACGTTAGATAATAGGGGATGATAGTTTAACTTAAATAAGTGCTTAAGATCTTTGGGGATGGAGACTCCCAGGTAAGTGATAGCCTCCTCCCTCCATTTGAACAGGAACTGCTTGGATAAATGAGATACCAGATCTCCAGGTAGTGAGATGTTGATTGCTTCCGTCTTAGAGCAATTAACCTTAAAGTTACTCAACTGTTCAAATTCTTTTAAAATTGTAGGGATAGAGATCAATGGTTGTGAGATATAAAGGAGGAGATCATCGGCAAACAATGCCGTCTTGTGGTGATTGTGGCCCAGCTCAATCCCATGAATGTTAATGTTGGCTCTGATTGCTGTGGATAAATGCTCCATTACAATAATGTATAGCAGGGGTGACAATGGACACCCCTGTCTAGTCCCGTTTGCAATTTTGAACGGGGAAGACAGGGCACCCCCAATCTTCACCTTGGCAGACGGTGAGGAATATAGGGCCATGATTCTGTGTAAAAATCGGGGCCCCAGGCCAAGTTGAATCAGAGCCTCCTTCATAAACCCCCAGTGAACTCTGTCAAAGGCCTTTTCAGCATCCACAGAATTCAGACCAAGCGGAGCTGAAGAGCTGTTGGCCTTAGCGATAAGGAGGAGGGTTCTAATAGTGTTATCCCTGGCCTCCCGGCCTCTGACAAAGCCCACCTGGTCCGAATCAATCACGGAAGGGAGAAATGGGGCTAAACGATCAGCTAGTATCTTAGAAAATAATTTGACATCCACATTCAGTAACGAAATCGGCCTGTAGTTCGACACTGAAGATGGGTCTTTCCCAGGTTTGGGGATGACGCTGATATGGGCTTCTAAAGACTGAGGCACGAAGCTAGAGCCCTTCAAGACAGCATTAAAGGCCGTCAACATTGCGGGAGTCAGCTGGGTCTTAAGTATTTTATAAAAATTGGGTAAAAATCCATCCGGATCTGGACATTTCCCAGATGGGGTAGATTGAATAGCCCGTAACAGTTCTTCACCTGAGATCTCCTCCTCCAACCCCGCAACAGTTTCCTTAGCCAGTGTTGGGATCGCTGTTTTATCTATATATCTCTTAATCTTTTCTGATAGTTCCGGGGGTGACGCATCGGACAAT
Organism: Allobates femoralis; assembly: GCA_033576535.1. Lineage (NCBI taxonomy): Eukaryota > Metazoa > Chordata > Amphibia > Anura > Aromobatidae > Allobates > Allobates femoralis. Next base: position 155,030,529 of record JARQOC010000010.1, read on the forward strand.
TGTCCCTTGATGTTGTAAAGATCAAGATAATCTATTATATAAAACCCGAAGGCCACTTCCGCCCAAAATCCGCTTCCGCTTCCGTGATGGCCTCCCTCCTGTGTCAAACACCGGAACCGGAAGCACCAGACCCACAGAGCCCCAGCCACCGGCCCTGCACAGAGCCCCGTCTGCGCCCACCCACATCCGGCCCACAGCCCTGCTGCCCCATCACCCCCCTGCCTGTCACCATAGCCATCCTCCACTGCCCGCGCTCCCCGCCTGTCACAACACTTCCCACCGCTGCCCCATCACCCCCCTGCCTGTCACCATAGCCGCCCTCCACTCTCCGGTCACCCCCCACTCTCCTGTCACCCCCCCACTCTCCGGTCACCCCCCCACTCTCCGGTCACCCCCCCCCGCCTCTTACCACAGCTCCCTCCAGCCAGCCACGATCTCTATTCATGGGGCTTGAGGACCTCTGATGACGTCACGATGATGGGTGGAGTCACATATCACATGACCGTGACGTCATCAAAGGTCCTGTCCCTATCTCACCTACTCTGCCTATTCATCCCCCTGCGCTGCACACTGACCCACGATCTCCTCACCCCCGCTCTGCCCACCCACCCCCACACTGACCACTGACCCTCACTCTGCCCCTGACCCCCACTCTGACCACCCACCCCCACACTGACCACTGACCCTCACTCTGCCCCTGACCCCCACACTGACCCCCACTCTGACCACCCACCCCCACACTGACCACTGACCCCCACTCTGCCCCTGACGCCCACTCTGACCACCCACCCCCACACTGACCACTGACCCCCACTCTGCCCCTGACCCCCACTCTGACCACCCACCCCCACACTGACCACTGACCCCCACTCTGCCCCTGACCCCCACTCTGACCACTCACCCCCTCTCTGCCCCCCTCACCCCCCCTCACCCCCACTCTGCCCCTGCTCTGCCCACTGACCCCCACTCTGACCACTGGCCCCCACTCTGCCCACTCACCCCCAAACTCTGCCCACTCACCCCCCTACTCTTCCCCCTGACCCCCTCTCTGCCCCCTCACCCCCACTCTGCCCACTGACCCCCACTCTGCCCCTGCTCTGCCCACTGACCCCCACTCTGACCACTGGCCCCCACTCTGCCCACTCACCCCAAACTCTGCCCACTCACCCCCTCTCTGCCCCCCTCACCCCCACTCTGCCCCTCCTCTGCCCACTGACCCCCACTCTGACCACTGGCCCCCACTCTGCCCACTCACCCCCAAACTCTGCCCACTCACCCCCCTACTCTTCCCCCTGACCCCCTCTCTGCCCCCTCACCCCCACTCTGCCCCCTCACCCCACTCTGCCCACTGACCCCCACTCTGCCCCTGACCCTGCTCTGCCCACTGACCCCCACTCTGACCACTGACCCCCACTCTGACCACTGACCCCAACTCTGCCCACTCACCCCCCAACTCTGCCCACTCACCCCCTCTGCCCCCCTCACCCCCTGCTCTGCCCACTGACCCCCACTCTGCCCCTGACCCTGCCCACTCACCCCCACTCTGCACACTGACCCCCACTCTGCCACTGCTCTGCCCACTGACCCCCACTCTGACCACTGGCCCCCACTCTGCCCACTCACCCCCAAACTCTGCCCACTCACCCCCCTACTCTTCCCCCTGAACCCCTCTCTGCCCCCCTCACCCCCACTCTGCACACTGACCCCCACTCTGCCCCTGCTCTGCCCACTGACCCCCACTCTGACCACTGGCCCCCACTCTGCCCACTCACCCCCAAACTCTGCCCACTCACCCCCCTACTCTTCCCCCTGAACCCCTCTCTGCCCCCTCACCCCCACTCTGCACACTGACCCTCTCTCTGCCCCTGACCCTGCTCTGCCCACTCACCCCCACTCTGACCACTGACCCTCACTCTGCCCACTCACCCCCAAACTCTGCCCACTCACCCCCCTACTCTTCCCCCTGACCCCCTCTTTGCCCCCCCACCCCCACTCTGACCATTGACCCCCACTCTGACCCTGCCCACTCACCCCCACTCTGACCACTGACCCCAACTCTGCCCACTCACCCCCCAACTCTGCCCACTCACCCCCCAACTCTGCCCACTCACCCCCCAACTCTGCCCACTCACCCCCTCTGCCCCCCTCACCCCCACTCTGCCCCTGCTCTGCCCACTGACCCCCACTCTGACCACTGACCCCCACTCTGACCACTCACCCCCAAACTCTGCCCACTCACCCCCTCTCTGCCCCCTCACCCACATTCTGCCCACTCACCCCCTCTCTGCTCACTCACCCCCTCTCTGTCCACTCACCCACCATTATGCCCACTGACCATGCTCTGCCCACTCACCCTGCTCGCCCCATTGACCCCTCACACTGGCCACTCATCCTGCTCTGCCTACTCACCCCCCACTGACCCCTCACACTGACCCTGCTCTGCCCACTGACCCCTCACTGACCCTGCTCTGCCCACTCACCCTGCTCAGCCCACTGACCCCTCACACTGCCCACTGACCCTCCTCTGCCCACTGAACATGCTCTGCCCACTGACCCCTCAATGCCCACTCACCCTGCTCTGCCCACTGACCCCTCACACACTCCACTGACCCTGCTCTGCCCACTCACCCCTCACACTGACCCTGCTCTGCCCACTGACCCCTCACACTGCCCACTGACCCCTCACACTGCCCACTCACGCCTCACACTGCCCACTGAACATGCTATGCCCACTTACCCCTCACACTGCCCACTGACCATGCTCTGGCCACTGACCCCTCACACTGCCTACTGACCCTGCTCTGCTCATTTACTCCCGCTCTGCCCACTCACCCCCGCTCTGCCCACTCACCCCTGCTTTTACCACTCACCCTGGCCTGCCCACTGACCACCCTCTGTTCACTCACCCCCCGCTCTGCCCTTTCACCATGCCCACTGACCCCTGCTCTGCCAACTGACCGTGCCCACTCACCCATGCTCTACCCACTCACCCTTCTCTGCCCACTCACTGTGCCCACTGACCGCCGCTCTGCCCACTAACCCCTGTTCTGCCCACTGACTGTGCCCAATAACCCTTGCTATGCCCACTAAACCCTGCTCTGCCCACTCACCCCCGCTCTGCCCGCTGACCCCTGCTCTGCTCACTGACTGTGCCCACTCACCCCTGCTCTGCCCACTCACCCCTGCTCTACCCACTGATTTTTCCCACTAACCCCTGCTGTGCCTACTGACTGTGCCCACTGACCCCTCCTCTGCCCAATCACTCTGCCCATTAACCCCTGCTCTGACCACTGACCCCGCTATGACCCTGCTCTGACCACTGATGCCCCAATCCTGCTCACTGACCATGCTCTGCCCATTCACCCCCCACTCTGCCCACTCACCCCCGCTCTGCCCTCTGACCCTGCTCTGCCTACCTACCCCCCCCCCTCTGGCTACTGACCATGCCCACTGACCCCAGCTCTGCCCACAGACCCCAGCTCTGCCTACTGACCCTGCTCTGACTACTGATTATGCCCACTGACCCCTGCTCTGCCCAATGACTCTGCCCACTAACCCCTGCTCTTCCCACTCATCCCCCACTCTGCCCACTGACCCCCGCTTTGCCCACTCACCCCCAGCAGATCGGTTTCCCAGCCAACGACAGCTCCTGTCCTGCCACCTACAAGACGGGTGGAGCGAGCCGCCGCAGGGTAAGTATCCTCACTGAGGTTTTTTTATTTTTATTATCACCATGAAGGGGAGGGGGGTGTGCAGCCCCAGAGGGAGGGCGGCCGCAGAGACTGGAGGCCCAGAGGGACGGGTGCCACGGGGAGCGGAAGGGGTCAGGAGGACCGCCTCCATCCTGCCCCCCCTATCCATCCTGCCCCCCCTATCCATCCTGCCCCCCCTATCCATCCTGCCCCCCCTATCCATCCTGCCCCCCAACACCATCCTGCCCCCCCGACACCATCCTCACCCCCCGCCAACATCCTGCCCCGCCCCCTACATCCTCCCCCCTCCCCCACCACCATCCTGCCCTGCCATCTCCATCCTGCCCTGCCGCCTCCATCCTGCCCTGCCTTCTCCATCCTGCCTCGCTCTGTCCATCCTGCGCCACTCACCTCCATCCTGCCCCTCCGTCTCCATCCTGCCCCTCCGTCTCCATCCTGCCCCTCCGTCTCCATCCTGCCCCTCCGTCTCCATCCTGCCCCTCCGTCTCCATCCTGCCCCTCCGTCTCCATCCTGCTCCGCCCCCTCCATCCTGCTCCGCCCCCTCCATCCTGCTCCGCCCCCTCCATCCTGCTCCGCCCCCTCCATCCTGCTCCGCCCCCTCCATCCTGCTCCGCAACCCACCATCCTGCCCCCCTTGCACCTTCCTGCCCCCCCTTGCACCTTCCTGCCCCGCTCACTCCATCCTGCCCGCTCACTCCATCCTGCCCCGCTCGCTCCATCCTGCCCCGCTCGCTCCATCCTGCCCCGCTCGCTCCATCCTGCCCCGCTCGCTCCATCCTGCCCCGCTCGCTCCATCCTGCCCCACTCGCTCCATCCTGCCCCGCTCGCTCCATCCTCACCCCCGCTGTTCTTGCTCCCCCGCCTCCATCCTGCCCTCACGCTTACTCATCCTGCCCCGCTTGCTCCATTCTGCTCATCTGCCTCCATCCTGCTCCTCCCGCTCCATCCTGCTCAATCCTGCCCCTTCGGCTTCATCCTGCTCCTCCGCCTCCATCCTGCCCCGCTCAATCCATCCTGCCCCCCGCTCTTCTTGCTCCCCCGCCTCCATCCTGCCCCGCTCGCTCCATCCTGCCCCCCGCCTCCATCCTGTTGCCCCGCCTCCATCCTGTTGCCCCGCCTCCATCCTGTTGCCCCGCCTCCATCCTGTTGCCCCGCCTCCATCCTTTTGCCCCGCCTCCATCCTGTTGCCCCGCCTCCATCCTCTTGCCCCGCCTCCATACTCTTTCCCCACTCGCTCCATTCTGCCCCCCCAACACAATCCTGCCCCCCCTCACCTCCTCAGCTGATTGCTTGCCCAGCCAACTACAGGTCCTAAAGGCCTGTAGGACCTACAAGGCGGAGGCGGAGCGACCCGCCGGACAGGTGAGTATCCTCACTGAGGATTTTTTTATTTTTACTGTGGACGACCGGGGGCCAGGAGGAGTGGGGGACCGCGGTCACCGCAGTATTGCCATATACCAGAGTGCTGCTATACATGTGCTATAATGTACTGCCATATACCATAGTGCTGCTATACATGTACTCTAATGTACCGCCATATACCATAGCACTGCTATACATGTACTCTAATGTACCGCCATATACCATAGTGCTGCTATACATGTGCTATAATGTACCACCATATACTATAGTGCTGCTATACATGTACTCTAATGTACCGCCATATACTATAGTGCTGCTATACATTTACTATAATCTACCGCCATATACTATAGTGCTGCTATACATGTGCTCTAATTACCACCATATACCATCGTACTGCTATATATATATCTTATATATAAAAACCGAAGGCCACTTCCCGCCAATCCGCTCAACTTCCGTGATGGCCTGCGCCCTGTGTCAAAGACCGGAACCGGAAGTACCAGACCCACGAGCGGTGAGCGCATAGCGCTCACCGCGAGCCGCTGACAAAATGGCACAGCGCCTCGCCGTGGGCGCTAAAGCGCCACCACTCCCCGTTATCCCGCCACCGGCCCTGCACAGAGCCCCGTCTGCGCCCACCCACATCCGGCCCACAGCCCTGCTGCTCACCGCCCACTCTCCATCAGGGACCGCCATCCCGCCACTGGCTCCGCACACAGCCTGCTGTGCGCCCACCAACATGCGGGAACCGGCCCGGACCGGCCCACACTCCGGTGTGCGGCCTCCGCCGGCACCGCTCCCAGTCCTGCCACTCTCTCCACACACCCGGTGACTCTCCTCCATCACGGAGCTAGCCCCGCCCGCACTCCGGGGCCGGCCTCCGGAACCGCCGCCAGCCTCGCCGCTGACCGCCAACAGCCCAGTGAGTGTTCAGCCCTCCAGCCTCCGTTATCCTCTGCCCCCCCAGCCTCCGCTCTCCTCTGCCCCCCCAGCCTCCGCTCTCCTCTGCCCCCCCAGCCTCCGCTCTCCTCTGCCCCCCCAGCCTCCGCTCTCCTCTGCCCCCCCAGCCTCCGCTCTCCTCTGCCCCCCCCCAGCCTCCGCTCTCCTCTGCCCCCCCCGCCTCCGCTCTCCTCTGACCCCCCGGCCTCCGCTCTCCTCTGACCCCCCGGCCTCCGCTCTCCTCTGACCCCCCGGCCTCCGCTCTCCTCTGACCCCCCGGCCTCCGCTCTCCTCTGCCCCCCCAGCCTCTGCTCTCCTCTGCCCCCCCAGCCTCTGCTCTCCTCTGCCCCCCCAGCCTCTGCTCTCCTCTGCCCCCCCAGCCTCTGCTCTCCTCTGCCCCCCCAGCCTCTGCTCTCCTCTGCCCCCCCAGCCTCTGCTCTCCTCTGCCCCCCCAGCCTCTGCTCTCCTCTGCCCCCCCAGCCTCTGCTCTCCTCTGCCCCCCCAGCCTCCGCTCTCCTCTGCCCCCCCAGCCTCCGCTCTCCTCTGCCCCCCCAGCCTCCGCTCTCCTCTGCCCCCCCAGCCTCCGCTCTCCTCTGCCCCCCCAGCCTCCGCTCTCCTCTGCCCCCCCAGCCTCCGCTCTCCTCTGCCCCCCCAGCCTCCGCTCTCCTCTGCCCCTCCACTTCCGCCCTTCCCGCTCTCCTCTGCCCCCCCAGCCTCCGCTCTCCTCTGCCCCCCCAGCCTCCGCTCTCCTCTGCCCCCCCAGCCTCCGCTCTCCTCTGCCCCCCAGCCTCCGTTCTCCTCTGCCCCCCCAGCCTCCGCTCTCCTCTGACCCCCCAGCCTCCGCTCTCCTCTGACCCCCCAGCCTCCGCTCTCCTCTGACCCCCCAGCCTCCGCTCTCCTCTGACCCCCCAGCCTCCGCTCTCCTCTGACCCCCCAGCCTCCGCTCTCCTCTGACCCCCCCAGCCTCCGCTCTCCTCTGCCCCCCCAGCCTCCGCTCTCCTCTGCCCCCCCAGCCTCCGCTCTCCTCTGCCCCCCCAGCCTCCGCTCTCCTCTGCCCCCCCAGCCTCCGCTCTCCTCTGCCCCCCCAGCCTCGCTCTCCTCTGCCCCCCCAGCCTCCGCTCCTTCCCTCCTGCCCCCCCACTCCTCTGCCTCTCCTCTGCCCCCCCAGCCTCCGTCTCTCCTCTGCCCCCGCCTCCCCCCCTCCCTCCTCTGCCCCTCCTCCTTGACCTCTCCTCTCAACCTCATTTCTGCCTCCTCTGCCTCCCCCTTTCCCTCACCTCTGCCCCCTCAGCCGTGCTGCACTCACTGCTGACCACTGAGCCACCGCACTCACTGCTGACCACTGAGCCACCGCACTCACTGCTGACCACTGAGCCACCGCACTCACTGCTGACCACTGAGCCACCGCACTCACTGCTGACCACTGAGCCACCGCACTCACTGCTGACCACTGAGCCACCGCACTCACTGCTGACCACTGAGCCACCGCACTCACGCTGACCACTGACCACGCACACTGCTGACTGAGCCACCGCACTCACTGCTAACCACTGAGCCACCGCACTCACTGCTGACCACTGAGCCACCGTATAACACAATTAATTCACAGCACTCCCCTATTACTAAATAAACTCTATATAGATTCTAGACTACCCGATTCTTTAGAATCGGGCCACCATCTAGTACTGTCTAAATTTCTCCAGTATTTCACTTGGTAGGGATGTGCGACCCCCCCTTTAGTGGAAATGGTTGGAATAAACGTTGGGTTTAACCGAGGATGGAGCAGTCTGGCCAACGGACGTCCACATTTATCTGAATTGGAGTAAAAATAACTCCTAGATTTCTCAGAATATCTACGATATTTTTTGTCTAATAAATCTTTAAGTTCTTTTTTCTTTAAAATCAGTTCGGGGAGGGTCATTCTAGATAAGGTCTGTTTATGTGTGATTTCTAACACATGAATCTGCGAAAGTAGGTCCTCTATCAATTTTGTGTTGTTTTTCTTTAGTCGAGTGCCATGCTTTATAAACACTCCTCTCAGGACACATTTTAGGGTTTCCCACTTTGTGGGAGAAGGAGTGGGATCAGAGGCATGATCTCGGTCAAAGGACTGTATAGTCTCCTTAACCTCTGTCATACACACCTCGTCCTTCAGTAAATGTTCATTAAGTCTCCATGTCCAGGGTCTGCTACATGTGTCAGGCAAAGTAAGAGTCAAATAAGTGGGGGCATGGTTCGATAACAAAATATCCCCTATGGTTGCTTCAGGGTTCCAGGATAGTAAGTTGTGACTAATGAAAAATATGAGCTATGTACTGGAGAGAAGTATGTAAAATCTCTTCCCTGTGGATTCAAGGTCCTCCAGATGTCCATAAGCCTCAGAGTGTGAAAGAGCTTTTTTATGGAGACAAGCCTCTTATTTGGGATGGATCTCTTATCCGATGATGAGTCTACCACCGGGTCCAGGGTGAAATTGAGGTCCCCATCGATAATGGTTGATCCTTCTGCAAAGGTTGTCAACCAAAGTAGGTACGATCTGCAAGTCTTCGTTTGAAACCTATTAGGCATGTACCAATTAACAACAGTTAATAAAGATCCAGCAATTCTCATCTTAAGAAAAATGTTTCGGCCCTGCGGGTCTATACAGGTGTCAAGAATCTCGTGTGTCAGCGACCTGTGAACTGCGATGGAAACACCCTCCGTTCTCGCTTCTGGATTCGTACTATGGTGCCATTCTGAGAAGTACCTGTTACGCAGACTCGGTACATGTCCAGATTTAAAATGGGTCTCCTGTAACATCAAGATCTGACACTTCTGCTTATGAGCAGAGTATAAGATCTGAGATCTCTTCTGAGGAGTATTGAATCCCTTTATATTGAGCGAGCAGATTTTTAAAGTTGACATGGTTGACACTAGGGTCAGAGGTAAGGGAACGGAGAAGAGGTACTAGGAGAAAAGGAAAGGGAGGAAGAACAAAAAAAAAAAAAAAAAAGAGGGGAGGGGGAAATAGAGGGAATGAACCTAGAGGCCCTAAAGTAGGGGATAAAAAAAATAATAATTTTACCGGGGAATTAGGAAAGGAGAGACAAAGGGTAGTAGAGAGAAGAAAGAGAAACAGAAAAGGATAGAGGATAGAGAAATTTCCCGGAATAATCTGGGATAGCGGCTTGGGGTGGTCTATTCGACCAGTCTTCCTTAAAACAGGTGACTATATCCCGGTGAGGCATAGCCTGTCCACCAGGGTTGTCCCCCTCACCCCGGGCCACCATTGTAAACATATAAAGATCATAACATGAAAGAGTAACATTTCCAATCAAAAACAACTAAACCCGTGTAGATTATTTAGGGCTATAATCATGTATGAATAAGTCGTCTGAGCCAGTATACGTACTACGAACCCCGTGACATACTATTAAATTGACTCAGTAAATTATAGGTGTAACAGGAGACATTTAAAAAACTCTGCTACATATTAGTCCTCTTGTGGTAAGATGAGTCGTTATGGAGACCATCCCCATCCTCACCCCTAAAAGAAAAATCATCGAAAAACAGCAGGACAGGTAGCACAACTGGTAAGACCTGAAAAAAAAACTCGTCAACCATTATTAAATAAACCCCTTCTCCAACCTCTCTTCCTCCCCCTCCTTGAAGCCCCCCTCCCTCTCCTCCTGCCTCCTCTTAATGGTTCTGGGATCATCGGCATCCATTCCAGGCACTCAAAATGTCCCGGCCATTCCTCTGGCGAGATGGTGACCAGGGGGAGACGCAACGCCTTTGTGAACTCCGGTACTCCCTTAGGATGAGTGACGTAGTGAAGCGCTCCATCCCTTCGCACCTGGAGACGAAATGGAAAACCCCAAGAGTAGGTTATGTCCTGTTGTCTCAGGATCTCCAGGAGCGGCGAAATGCTCTCCGCTTTTGCAAAGTGCGTCTTGATAAGTCTGCCAGTAGTTGAATAGAATAGTCCTGGTATTTACTCCGTCCTTTAGCTCAGGCCTTAGTGAAAATCGCCTCTTTGATTTTATATTTATGGATCCTGCATACCACATCTCGAGGCTTATCTCCCTCCATGGGCGGGGGTCCCAGGGATCTATGTGCTCTGTCAAATTCTAAAATTGAGTCTGCCAATACTTCCCTTAGTGAGTTGAATATATTTTTAAGGGCACAGTCCAGCTCCTTAGGACCGACACGTTCGGGAGGCCCCTGATCCTGATATTATTCATCCTCTCCCGATTCTCCATGTCTTCCATGGAATCTAACATTCTCTCAAATTGGGAAGCTTGTGAAGAGACCTTGTCCTCTAGTGTCCGCAGCCTCTCGTCCACGTTCTGGGAGGATGATTCAGTAGAGGTTACTCTCAGATTGAGTTTCTGGACTTCACCCCGTATCTCAGTAGCCTCTGCCTTAAAGGACGCCTCCATCCGGCTAATAAAGCCCTCCATTTCCTCCTTAGTAGGGATAGTCTGTATACGAGATCGGAGGTCGTCCCATATCTCCTGTCCCCCTGTGGTGTTGGCCATCAATACCTGACCCGGAGGCAGGGGGGGTTTGGTGTAGGCAGTTTGCTGGGGTGGTATGTTTGGTAGTTTACAGTGGGGTCCCTCAAGATTTCCCACCGAGAGTCCCCTTGTCGAGGGAGTTTGTGTAATCATCTCCCCCTCCTCTCCTCCCTGTAGAGACTGAGAACAAGGTTGTCGTGCCTCCATTAATAAACTAGTTAGTCTTTGCTGACTGTATTCTTCCATGTCAGCATCACTGTCTACATTGGCTTGGTTTTAGAGTTTTCCAGGGACAATGTGTCGTCGGTCCGCGCGGCCACAAAAGACTGAATCAGAAGTTCACTCTATATCTTTATTTGGATCCATCCAACGCGTTTCGGAGCCTGCTATGCTCCTTTATCAGGAGGATGAGGAAGAGGAAAAAGCCAATATGCTAAATGACTTTTTTTTAACAGTATTTACACAAGAAAATCCCATGACAGACAACATGATCAGTGGTAACAAAACCTCTCCATTAAATGTAACCTGCTTAACACAGCAGAAAGTATGGCACGGTCTAAAAATCACTAAAGTTGACAAATCCCCGGGCCTGAATGGGATACACCCCAGAGTGCTGCAGGAATTAAGTACTGTCATAGATAGACCATTATTTTTATATTTAAGGATTCCATAATAACAGGGTCTGTACCACAGGATTGGCGTATAGCAAATGTGGTGCCAATATTCAAAAAGGGGACAAAAACTGAATTTAGAAATTACATGCCCGTAAGCTTAACCTCTACTGTGTGAAAAATCCTAGAGAGTTTTCTAAGGCTGGTTTCACGTTGCAGTTTTTTCCCTGATCAGGTTTGTGTGCCAAAACCAGGACAGTAACTAGCACAGAAAAACTATAATTGAAAGATTGACACCTGTTCTGAGTTTTGGAGACATTCCTGGATTTGGCACACAAACCGGATAAAACCTGATCAGGGAAAAAACTGCAGTGTGAAACCAGCCAAAGAGATGCTATTCGGAAGTATCTGAAGACAAATAACCTCATGACCCAATATCAACATGGGTTTACAAGGGACCGTTCCTGTCAAACTAATCTGATAAGCTTCTATGAAGAGGTAAGTTCTGGATTGGACCAAAAAAAATGCATTGGATGCGGTGTATTTGGACTTTTCAAAAGCTTTTGATAAAGCTTTTGATATGGTGCCACACAAAAGGTTGATACATAAAATGAGAGCAATGGGGATAGGGAAAAATATGTGTAAGTGGGTTAACAACTGGCTTAGTGATAGGAAACAATGGATGGTTATTAATGGAACAAACTCAGAATGGGTCACAGTTAACAGTGGGGTACCACAGGCAGGGCTGTATTTACAATTAGGCACTGGAAAGCTGATGCCTGGGGTGTCAGATCGCAGGGGGCAGAGCCAGGGGAGAATTTTTTTTTTCTTTTTTTCTTTTTAACTTCCCTCCCCTCCCCCAGACTCCATATGAAACCCGGAGTCTTTGTAGGGGAGGGCGTGTGTCGCCGATGCAGAACACAGCGCTGGCACTGCCTCCTTCATGTGCCCAGTGCTCGCTGCATTCCGGGTCAGACAGGAAGCCGCTGAGAGCTCTACTGAATCCGCACTTCTGGATTCCGTACAGCTTCCAGTGGCTTCGTGTCTGACCCGGCGTGCAGCAGCGCGGTGATACTGCAGGGGTAATGCCGGCAGGAAGAGATCTCCTCACTGCCGATGTCTCTGCTGCACACCGCACAGGAAGAGAACACGGCCGGCGGCCGATGCAAGTAAGGCGCTGCGTCAGCTGAACATAGAGAAGCCTTGGAGGTGGGGGGGTTGCTGGGTGCCTGGTGCTGGGGTGCCTGGTGCCAGGCGCAGGATGCCAGGGTGCCGGGTGCCTGGTGCCAGGTGCTGCTGGGTATCGGAGACCAAGAGCCGCAAAGGAAGAAGCTGCTGGGTTCTTGGTACCTGGTGCCAGAGACCGGGAGCCACAGAGGAAGAAGCTTCCTGGTGCCAGAAACCGGGAACCGCAGAAGAAGAAGCTGCCGGGTACCTGGTGTCAAAGACCGGGAGCCACAGAGGAAGAAGCTGCTGGGTGCTGCCGGGTGCCTGGTGCTGCCAGGTGTCGGGTTCCAGAGACCAGGAGCTGCAGAGGAAGAATCTGTTGGGTGCCGGGTACCTGGTGCCAGAGATCCTGAGCCACAGAGGAAGAATCTGCCGGGATCCGGGATCAGGAGCATGTAGTCAGGTAAGGCGCTGTTACAGCCAAAGATAGCAGCCTGGGGAAGACAGAGTGGGATAGGTGGATGGATGGGGCGGCCTGGAAGAGGGGGCAGAATGGGATGGATAGATGGATGGGCAGCCTGAAAGAGGGGGCAGAATGGGATGGATGGGTGGGGGGGGCGGCATGTAAAAGGGTGGAGAACGGGATGGATGGAGGGGCGGGAAGGAAGGATAGGGGGCGGCATGGAAAAGGAGGGAGAATGGGATGGATGGATAGGGTACAGCATGGAAAAGGGGGGAGTAGCTGGATGGATTGATGGGTGGGGTGGCATGGAAAAGGGAGGAGAAGATGGATGGATGAGGGTGGCATGGAAAAGGGGGGAGAAGATAGATGGTGAGAAGGTACATCATAGATGGAGGTGAGAAGGTACATGCATGGAGGGAGGATGCGGGAGAAGGTACATGGATGGTTTGGTGGATGGGGGAGAAGGTACATGGATGGATGGGTTGATGGGGGAGAAGGTACATGGATGGATGTGGGGATAGAAGGAGAAGGTACATGGATGGATAGGGAGAAGAAGCTACATGGAATGTGTGGGAGAAGCTACATGGAGCATGGGAGGGGGAGAAGCTACATGGATGAGGGATGGGGTAGAGGCTGCATGGAGCATGGGAGGGGAGAGGCTGCGTGGAACATGGGAGGGGAGAGGCAGCGTGGAACATAGGAGGGAGAGGCAGCGTGGAACATGGGAGGGGAGAGGCAGCGTGGAACATAGGAGGGGAATGGGGGGGAAGGATGAGCTGCATGGAACATATCGATGGAGGATGAGCTGCATGGGACATATGGGGGGTGAGCAGTATGAGACATGTGGGAGGAGGATGAGCAGTATGGAACATGTGGAAGGAGGATGAGCATAGCTATGAGACATAGCTGAACTAGTGCAGGTCTAGAGAAGAGCCACCAGGGTTATTAGAGGACTGAGGGGTCTGCAATACCAAGACAGGTTATTAAACCTGGGGTTATTTAGTTTGGAAAAACGAGGGCTTATGGGTGATCTTATAATAATGTATAAATATATTAGGGAACAGTACAGAGGCCTAGATGCCTTTCTTGAAAAGAATAATATTACCGGTTATATATACTAGATTATTTGATAGGGCGTTGATCCAGGGATCTAGTGTGATTGCCATATCTGGAGTCAGGAAGGAATTTTTTCCCCCAATGTGGAGCTTAGTGTTGCCACATGGTTTTTTTTTGCCTTCCTCTGGATCAACATGTTAGGGTATGGGTTGAACTAGATGGACTTAAAGTCTTCCTTCAACCTTAAAAACTATGTTATTATGTTACCATGGTTGTGCAAAGGTGCAGAACCCGATTGGGTTAGTTCACATCTTGCCACTAAAGTTTCCACTGGGCCATCTGGTATTACCCAAAAGCACTTCCTCTTATTTTTTATCTTAAATATTGTATGGATGTCATTGTGGTAGGTTCCTGAATGAAAGGACTGTGGTGCTCCCATTTATTCTGCGGATTGGCCCACTGATCACAGATAAATGTTGTATCTTAGAAAACAAATGAATAAAGCACAATTTTCCATGCATACGTGAGATTATGATAGCATGTGGGTTTCAAATATGTCACCCGGGGCAAGGGGACATCCAGTACAGTGCCACCAGAAGGGTATGCCAGAAAAGATGTAAATGAAGGCCATGGCAATAAAGAGAGCCACCTGTCACGTCACTGTTGGACTTGATTCCTTCTGCTAGGGGTGCTGCTATTAGGGGGGCCATGTCCTCATCAGGGCCTGCTCCTTTGGTTCCTGTCTCTGTTGCTGGGCATTGCCATGTTCTTCCTGTGGGTGATGCTGGTGACAGGAGAGAGGTCCCTGCAGAGGTATCTAGAAGGCGTCAGCTTCGTTCTTCAGTCAGAAGTGGGATGGTTGGTACCAGTCATGCATCACCATCTGGCCTGGACGTAGGGGCGGTCCGGGTGGGGCCATCAGGTTGTGAGCTCTGGCCTATGAGAGAGAACCGCACCCTTCAAATACCCTGGGACGTGTCCTGCAAGAAGCCAGATATAGTTTTGTTTTTTGCAGTGATCTAGTTTGTGCTCTGTTATATTTCTTCTGACGTTGGCCTTATTTTTTGACCCTTCTACTGCCTGATGATTTTGTACCTTTGCTGCCCTCCTGGTTTTGACGCTGCCTTCTGACTACATTTTTGGATCCTGATTTTTCTACTCCCTGACCTCCTAGTCTTTTCCTTTCCTGGTGGCCTCCCTGCTCCAGTCTGCTGCTCACCTATAGGCAGCTATCTCCTGGGCTCCTCTGTAATACCAGATCCCTGTATAGGGGTAAAGTGTCTCGGAGTTCTCGGGGTGCTACCTTACAGACTGCTCAGAATTTGTATTGGACTGTCGCCACACTACCTTACTCACTGGTGGCTAATCCCTGAACTTCCTAACGTCTCTAGATGGGTAATTTCCCACTATGCACAATCACGTGCCTAGGGCCTGCCTGATCTTAGACTTGCCCTGTCTACTGAGCAGACCAGCAAGACACTAGTCTTACTACTAATATGAAAAGAACATGGGGAAGGAGAGACAAACAAGGCGCACAGAGAAGACAAAAAGAACTCCAAATCTTTTCTAGAGAGGAACACCACTGCATCCACTGGAAAGATAACCATAACTTTCTCCAGAAACATCTACTTCCCAGGTCAGCATAGAATGAACTATTGCCAGCATAGGAGAGAGTAAGGAGTGGGCTTATATGGTAGATGGGAGTGGCAGCAGCTACATGTTAATCACAGCAGGATAGAAAAGGAATCTTAACCCCTTCAGCACCGAATGAAATTAAATAGACTCCTACTCCGGATAAACAACGAGCGGGCTCTAAAGATGGTCTGCAATTAAATAAATGCTGTGACCTTCTGACCCACAATCGAAACTCTTATAAGTCCATGACATACTCGAGACAGTAGATCGTGCCACAACATAAAGACCAAGTCCTAAGTCAATTCCATTCCGAATCATTCCATTTGTCCATTATTGACTGTATATCATTTTATAACTGCCCAGTGCTCCATATATTATAAGGATTGTGAGGATATTAGTGGTGCACAGTGTTTATTGCAGCCCTATATTTGCTTTTCCTATCTTATTAGATCCTCATCCAAAAATGGGACATATTGACAAGCAGCTGTACTCACACATGTTTGGAAGTCATGGCCCTCCCAGGGCGTTTGCCCTTCTGGAACCAAGAAGAAACCACAAACATGTGCAGACGCAGTGTCGCCACGAGCTCAGAGATATGTGCTTGTAGCCAGTGAGATCGGCATTGGAAGCATCTTTTTGGCTTCTGTCACTGCTAATGTTATATTGGACTCTTATTGGGAGCAGGATCTAACATAGCTTCATCTGCACCAAGTTGTCCCTCTCCATGATTTATGGTTTGCCACAGCCATGTGTGATAAGTATAATTTACTGCATAGTACTTTGTAAACAGGCCACCCTCCATACAAGATCTCACTTACACAAGGAACTGATTTGCTCCGATAAAGATTGCATCATCGAAAACATTGCAGGAAGACAATCTGAATAGTATTACAGAGCTAGTTCTGGCTTCATTCAATAGAGGAGTGATCACCATTATCAACTATACATGGAGGAAAATATTGATAATGTTTTCTAATGGCTAAATGCATTGAATATTTGCACTTATGCCCCATTAATACTAGGAGTGACAATATATAAGGAATAAAATATATAAATAGGTCACTATGGTTGCTCAGTGGTTAGTCCTCTGTGAACATTGAAGGACAGGGTCCCACTACCTTCTGTTCCTGTTTGTATGGACTACATGAATAGATTTACATGGTAAGAGGGTAGACGAGGGCAAGTACAAATGCCATGGAACTAAAGGTGCTATATAAATAAATAATAATAGTTTTGCTGTGGTCCTCTGGTCAATTCCCACAAAGAACATTAATATTAAGAACAACATGTGCAAGGAGTTTGTATGTTCTCCCCATGTTTGTCTGCCCTATTTTTGATAACCAGCCATGGCAAAGCAGACCGCTAGAGGCTGGTATTATTTTTAGGGTGGGAAGGAGCATGGTTATTTGGCCCTTCAAAGCCTAAATATGCCAGACCGCAGCTGCCACAGAAATGGCGCATCAATTAGATGTGCCAATTCTGGCACTTCTTACTTGGCTCCTCCTGGTTGCTCTGGTGTGGTGGCAATCAGGGTAGGGGTTCAAGGGTTGATGTCAGCTGTGATTTGTCAGCTGACAACAAGCCATCAAGGTGTTGGTAATGGATACCAACCAGACAACTCCATTACTAACCCAACAAGTATAGAGTTCAAAAGGACAAACACACTCACACATAAAGGGAAAAAAATGTTTATTTAAATAAAGACTCCCCCACATGCCCTCTTTCACCAATTTATTACTTCAAAATAAATCCTGTGTTTTTTAACTTTATGCTTGCCGTGTTAGTAATGGGGGTGCCTGGTCAACCTCTCTCCATTACTAACACCAGGTCTTGATGACAGCTCTCAATTCACAGCTATAAAAGGTAATTCCGCAGCACACTATAACACTAAGAATTAAGGAAGACACTTAGCAAATGTATTGACCAATGCAAATGAGCCTGATAACTGCGACAAGGTGCATCTTGTGTATCAGGACCCTAACCTGAAATGCCTTTATGTGCGATTAAAATCTGCTTGTATGGGAAGGTATGATCCTGGATATAAAGAAAGGGGATTCTACTACATCTTAATGGGTGGGGTGCACAGACAGAAAAAGTTACTGCAAATTACAAAAAGACTGACTGGCACACCTAATGTGTGTGAACAAGGTGCTAGCAGAAAAAAAAAAACATGCCTATAAAAGGTTATTCCGTTGCACACTAAAACACTAAGAATTAAGAGAGACGCTTAGCAATTCAAAGCTGACATCAACCCTTTAAACTATTGCTACGGCACCAGGGTTTTCTGAGAGACCTGGGTCAGAACAACAGAAATAGTACATCAATGGATGAACCACTTCTGGGGTGGATGTGCACTGGTATATTTAGGTTTCGGAGGGCCAAATACCCATGGTACTTCCCACCCTGATAATATCAGCCCCCAGCTGTCTGCTCTACCTTGCTTGGCTGGATACTAAAAATGGGGAGGAACCCACGCTTTTTTTTTTTTTTTTTAAATCTTATTGTTCACAGCAGAATACAGTTATCAACAAAGCTTGGCTGGCTTCACACTACGGTTTTGTTCCTGTCCGTGGGATCCTGTTTTTTGCCGGACCCCACAGATAGGAACGGACAGGCCTGGACTGTAAACTCCAGATGCCATTTATGTGTCCGGATCCAGGATTTTGATGAATCCAGACACAGAAAGAGCTGGGGGGAGCCAAACCTGCAAAGCGCAGGAAAGTTGTGTCAGCGCTGTTCACTTTCACTTTAGCAGTATATCTACATACACTGCTAAAGTGAAATTAAATAAAGGAATGGTTAAAATAAAAAAATAAATGCTCACCTGTCCGCAAAGTGTCCCATGATGCATCCACCTCCGATGGCTAAAGGACCTTAATCAGCTGACCAGGAAGGGGCGGGGCAACCCTATCAGTGTGGTTTAAATCGCCCACCCACCAAAACCGATCGGCGGGTGAGCGATTTAAGGGTATGTGCCCACAGGACGTTTTTCCAGCAGTCCTGAATGCAGCAAAATTGGTTCTGGTTTCAAGGATCTCTAGAGTCCTTGCCAGGAGATTTGCTGCGTTCAGGTTTTGCGTTTTTATCAAATTTTTCATAGCGTTTTTGCTGCTGCATTTTTTCAGTGTTTTTACTATTGTCTGCAGCAAAAACGCAGGAAAAATAGAACATAATCATACTTTCCCATCCACAGCAAAACCAGAGGTTATTTGACACTTGCAAAACCAATGCGTGCAGGGGCGGACACAAACTCTAGTGGGCCCTTGGGCAAGAAATTTTTTTGGGCTTTCCCCCGCCTCTCATAGTGAAACAAAGTTATGTACTATTAAATATGCAACATGTAAGTTAGGGTGCCTTCACATAGGCGAGTTTTTTGTATCCGGTTAGATCAGGAGAAAACTGCATCTGACTTGATATGCTTTCACACTGGCGTTTTTTGCCACTAGCAGCAGATCTGGCATATTTCCGCACCTCTGACGCCTAATGGGCGACTTGTGGCACCGACCCGGCAAGCCCCATTCATTCTCCATGGGGCTTGTGGCCAGCCGCAGCAAGTGCAGTTGTGCTAGATTCGCGTTACATGGTGCCACTAAAATATACAGTGGATATGCTGCGTTTTTTAGTGCAGGAAAATCTGCACCATGTCAATTTTTGCTGCGGATTTTCCCATCGGAAATGTACTGTATATATAATATTGAGGATATGCAGGGCTGGATATAATATCTGGAGGGTGCTGCTGGGCTGTATATATTATTTGCCAGTTGCAGCCTCCAAATTATATATACAGGCCAGCACAGCCTCCAAATTACATATATAGCCCACTAGCCCAGCATTGCCTCTAGTTAATATATACAGCCCAGCACAGCCTCCAAATAAAATATACAGCCCAGCATAGCCACCAGTTAATATATACAGTCCAGCACAGCCTTCAGGTAATATATACAGCGCCCAGCACATACTCCAGGCAATATATATAGCCCACCACAGCCTCCAGGTGATATGTACAGCCCAGCATAGCCTCCAGGTAATATATACAGTCCAGCATAGCCTTCAGGTAATATATCCAGCCCAAAACAGCCTCTAGGTAATATATAGAGCCCATCATAGCCTCTAAATAACATATATAGCCCAAGACAGTTTCAGTTCTCTCTCAGGGCGGAGCCCCCCAAATCATGCCTGCCATGCTTCAGTTCTCCACCAGGAACCCCCAAAATCATGCCTGCCGGTCCCAGTCCCTCAGTCCTGATCAGCTTCATTACTCTTACTTCGAGCAGGCAGGGCAGGCCAGACCAAGAGGATCATCCATTCATCCACTGTCCGCACATGAGCTGCAGCGTTATGGGGCTGCAGCCACCGTCCGGCCGGCGCCACACGCACAGTGAGTGACAATATTATCACTCAGTTTGTCTCCTCCTCTCCTCCCCCACAGCGTCAGGTCGGCAGCGCAGCACAGCACTGACGCTAAGGCTGAGCTCACCTCAGGCCTGGCTTCTCAGCACCGGCGCTTGCACAGTCACACTTGTCTCTCTCCCAGGACCCACTCCCGCCGCCACCTGCAGTGCTGCTCTTCTCCTTGAACCTCGGTGCTCCACATGGCTAATTTAAATAGGTAATTACCATCTCTACTGACATCCCCACCATCATTATTGGCGATTTCAATATCCCTATTGACACTGCCCACCCAACCTCCTCTCAACTTCTTTCCCTGACCTCCTCCTTCCGTCTCTCTCAATGGTCCTCCTCTGTCACCCACAAAGATGGACACACACTGGATCTCATCTTTACCCGTCTTTGCTCCCTTACTAACCTCACAAACTCAACCCTCCGCCTGTCTGACCACAATCTGCTGATCTTCTCCTCCCTCACCTCCCCTACTACACCACCTCCTCTCCGCAAACTTGATCATCCCCGCAGAAACCTAAAACACATTGATCTACACTCACTCTCAGAATCCCTCCTCCCTCTCGCCAACATAACATCTATACGTGACACAGACACTGCCACCACTCTCTACGACACCACATTAACCAAGGCACTCGACCTAGCCGCCCCCTCACATACCACGCTCCACGCACTAACAGGCAACCCTGGCATACCACCCTCACTAAAGACCAGAGACGGGCATTCAGGGTCGCCGAGAGGCGATGGAAAAAATCACGTTCCACTGAGCACTTTGCGCTGTTCAAACAGTCCCTCATCGCCTTCATGACTGCACTTGCTACCGCCAAACAAACCTTCTTCTCATCCCTAATAACCTACCTGTCCCGCAATCCCAAACAACTTTTCAAAACATTCAATTCCTTACTCTGCCTGCCTGCTCCCCCTCCCTCTCCCCTTATCTTTGCAGAAGACTTTGCCTCCTTCTTCAAAGAAAAGATTAACAGAATAAGATACAGCTTTGATCCACTGTCCCCACAGCCTCCCCTTTCACCTATACTGCCCTCTCCTTCCATCAACTGCTTTCCCCTCATAACTGAAGACCAGCTCTCCTCCCTCCTGTCAAAATCACACCTCACCACCAGCGCCCACGACCCGCTCCCATCCCACCTCATTCCCAACCTCAGCTCCGTTATCATCCCAGCCCTAACTCATCTTTTCAACCTATCACTTACCACTGGCACCTTCCCCTCAGCCTTCACACACGCCTTGATCACACCCATCCTGAAAAAAACTCTCCCTCGACCCCACAACTGTCTCCAACTACCGCCCTATATCTCTCCTGCCTTTCGCCTCTAAACTACTTCAACAGCATGTCCACTCTGAGCTGTCCTCTCACCTCTCCTCCTGCTCCCTCTTTGACCGCCTGCAATCTGGTTTCCGACCCCTCCATTCCACTGAAACAGCCCTGACCTAAGTCACAAATGACCTACTGACTGCCAAAAGCAAGCGCCACTACTCTGTTCTACTCCTCCTCGACCTGTCAGCCGCCTTCGACACTGTTGACCACTCCCTTCTACTTTAGATCATGGAATCTCTTGGCATCACGGACCTTGCCCTCTCTTGGATCTCCTCATACGTAACGGACCGGACCTTCAGCGTCACCCACTCCCACGCATCCTCCTCACCCTACCCTCTATCTGTCGGGGTCCCCCAGGGCTCGGTTCTTTGACTGTTACTGTTCTCAATCTACACTCTCGGCCTAGGGCAATTCATTGAGTCCCATGGCCTCCAGTCAGTAGCGTAGCTAGCGGGGGGCAGGGGGGGCGATCGCCCCGGGCCCCCCTGGCTTGAGGGGCCCATTGCCCGCCCCCTGGGGGGGGCCCGCACTCCCTCTAGGGGCCCCACACCCCCTGGGGGGCCTTGTGCTGGCAGCCAGCTGACGCGCGACCGGAGAGGAGGGAAGACGGGACTTCCTGTTCTGCAGCTCTGCCCGCCCCTCCTCCCCTCCTACAGCAGACGCACGGCGGCCGTGGTGAATGTCAGCACCCTTCTCTCCCCCGGTCCTCACACCTCTCTACCACCACCCCCCCCGGTCCTCACATCTCTCCACCAGCACCCCCCCCCCCAGTCCTCACATGGGGGCCCTGGGTGGTGATCTCGCCCCAGGGCCCTAAGCAGGCTAGCTACGCCACTGCCTCCAGTACCACCTCTACGCCGACGACACCCAAATCTACCTGTCTGGTACTGACATTGCCTCCCTTCTATCCAAAATTCCACACTGCCTGTCCGCCATCTCATCCTTCTTCTCTGCTCGCTTCCTAAAGCTGAACATGGACAAATCCGAGTTCATAGTCTTCCCCCAAGACGCTCCCCCTCACTACCTGACCTATCCATTGTCGTCAACGACTGCTCTCTCTCCCCAGTCTCCCACGCCAAGTGCCTCAGGGTTATCCTTGACTCTTCCCTCTCCTTCAAGCCCCATATCCTGGCCCTCCGCACCTCCTGCGGACTCCAGCTCAAAAACATCTATAGGATCCACACTTTCCTTGACCACGACACTGCTAAAACGCTTATTTACGCCCTCATCATCTCCCGCCTCGACTACTGCAACCTCCTGCTTACCGGCCTCCCCAGTACCTCCCTTGCACCTCTTAAATCTATCCTGAACTCTGCTGCCTGCCTAATCCATATGTCTCCCCACTACTCCCCTGTCTCCCCCCTCTGCCACGCCCTTCACTGGCTCCCTACTTCCCAGAGATCCTGGTTTAAAACATTAACCATGACATACAAAGCCATTTACAACCTGTCCCCTTCATATATCTCTGACATGGTCTCCCGATACCTACCCTCACGCAACCTGCGATCCTCCCAAGAGCTCCTCCTCTACTTTCCCCTCATCTCTTCTTCGCACAACCGCATACAGGATTTCTCCCGTGCTTCACCCATGCTCTAGAACTCACTGCCCCAACACATCAGACATTCTCCTACCCTGGGAACCTTCAAAAGAAGCCTGAAGACCCACCTCTTCCGCCAAGCCTACCACCTGCAATAAGACCCACTCCACCATGTCTGTGTCTGTGTGTGTATGTGTGTGTGTGTGTGGGTGTAAGTCTGTGTCTTTCCTCCCCCCCTGCCGCTTTGTCCTCTGTCCTCCCCTCTCCCCAGCGCCGCTTAGTCCTCCTCCCCCTCTCCGCTCTGTGCTCCGTCCTCCCCCTGCCTGTGCCACTTCATCCTCCCCCTGCCTGTGCCACTCCGTCCTCACCCTGCCTGTGCCACTCCGTCCTCCCCCTGCCTGTGCCACTACATCCTCCATCCTTCCCCTGCCTGTGCTGCTCCGTCCTCCCCCACCCCGCTGCTTCGTTCTCCGTCCTCATCTCCCCGCCGATCTTTGCTCCGTCCTCCCCCACCACTTCCTCCTCCTTCCTTTGTCCTCCTCCTCCCCTCCGCCACTTCATCCTCCCCCTGCCTGTGCTGCTCCGTCCTTCCCCCACCGCTTCCTCCTCCTTCCTTTGTCCTCCTCCTCCCCTCCACCACTCCATCCTCCCCCTGACTGTGCTGCTCCGTCCTCCCCCACCCCGCCGCTTTGTCCTCCGTCCTCCCCCTGCCTGTGCCGCTCCGTCCTCCCCCATGCCACCACTTCCTCCTCCTTCCTTTGTCCTCCTCCCCTCCGCAACTCCTTCCTCCGTCCTCCCCCTGCCTGTGCTGCTTCGTCTTCCCCCACCCCGCCGCTTCATCCTCCGTCCTCCCCCTGCCTGAGCCGCTCCGTCTTCCCCCACCCCACCACTTCCTCCTCCTTCCTTTGTCCTCCTCCCCTATGCCACTCCATCCTCCTTCCTCCCCCTGCCTGTGCTGCTCCGTCCTCCCCCTGCATGTGCTGCTCTGTTTCCCCACACCCCACCGCTTTGTCCTCCGTCCTCCTCCCCCCTGCCACTCTGTGCTCCATCCTACCCCTGCCTGTGCCGCTCCATCCTCCCCCACCCCACTGCTTCCTCCTCCTTCCTTTGTCCTCCTGTCCTCCTCCACTCCATCTCCATCCTCCCCCTGCCTGTGCAGCTGCGGCCTCCTCCATCCTGCCGCTTCGTCCTCCATCCTGCTCTCCCCCGCCGCTCTGTGCTCCGTCCTCCCACTGCCTGTGCTGCTCCAGCCTCCGCCACCCTGCACTTCGTCCTTCATCCTCCTCTTCCCCCCCACTCTGTCCTCCGTCCTCCCTCTGCCTGTGCTGCTACGGCCCCCCCACCCTGCCGCTTTGTCCAACGTCCTCCTCCCCCTGCCACTCTGTGCTCCGTCCTCCTGCTGCCGCTCCATCCTCCCCCTGCCTGTGCTGCTCCATCCTCCCCACCTCACTGCTTCCTCCTCCTTTGTCCTCCTCCCCTCCGCCACTTCATCCTCCGTCTTCCCCCTGCCTGTGCTGCTCCGTCCTCCCCCACCCACTGCTTTGCTCTCCGTAATCCTCCCCCCGCTGCTCTGTGCTCAGTTCTTCTGCCGCTCCGTCCTCCCCCTGCCTGTGCCACTCCATCCTCCCCCACTGCTCCCTCCTCCTTCCTTTGTCCTCCTCCCCTCTGCCACTCCATCCTCCCCGTGCCTGTGCTGCTCCATCCTCCCTCACCCCGCCGCTTTGTCCTCCCTCCTCCTCTCCCCCCACCGCTCTGTGCTCTGTCCTCCCCCTGCCTGTGCTGCTCCATCCTCCCCCACCCCATCACTTCCTCCTCCTTCCTTTGTCCTCCTCCCCTCCGCCACTCCATCCTCCATCCTCCCCCTGCCTGTGCTGGTCCATCCTCCCCCACCCCGCTGCTTTGTCTTCTGTCCTCCTCCCCCCTGCCGCTCTGTGCTCTGTCCTCCCCCTGCCACTCCATACTCCCCCTGCCTGTGCTGCTCCATCCTCATCCACCCCACCGCTTCCTCCTTCTTCCTTTGTCCTCCTCACCTCCGCCACTCTATCCTCCCCCTGCCTGTGCTGCTCCATCCTCCCCCACCCCGCTGCTTCGTCCTCCGTCCTCCTTCCCCTGCAACTCTGTGCTCCGTCCTCCCCCTGCCGCTCAATCCTCCCTCAGCCTGTGCTGCTCCATCTTCCCCCACCCCGCCACTCCGTCCTCCGTCCTCCATCCTCCTCCCCCCTGCTGCTTCGTCCTCCCTCCTCCCCCCACCACTCCGTCCTCCCCTTACCTGTGCCCCTCCATCCTCCTATCGCCTGCCACGCCGTCCTCCCCCCGCCGCTCTGTCTTCAAAGTCCCTCCCTATTCAGCCATCACCGCCTTGCCCATGTAATCCCTATTTCTATATTCTAGAATACCCGATGTGTTAGAATCGGGCCACCATCTAGTAAATAAATAATAATAATAATAATGTCGTGCTGGAGGCTGGAGGGGCCCTGTCTCCCTTGGGGCCCCCGTTCAATGATCGGGCGGTAGGTCCATCCTTGAATGTGTGGGCACAGCGTTTCTGTGAAACACATTTGTTTTGCTCAGGTGCAGGAACAAATTACCATACATTAGCATAAAACCAAGGGTAAACTGCATGCGGAAATCGCAGGAAAAAACACAGGAAAAATGTCCTGTGGGCACATACCCTAAACCTCGCTGATGCGGTCATGTGGCTCATCAGCTGATCGGTTGCCCCACCCCTTCCTGGTCAGCTGATTAAGGTCCTTTAGCCATCGGAGGTGGATGCATTGTGGGACACTTGGCGGACTGATGAGCATTTGTTTTTTTATTTTTAACCATTCCTTTATTTAATTTCACTTTAGCAGTGTACTGTATGTAAATAGTGTATGTAGATACACTGCTAAAGTGAAATTACGGGAACAGAGAAGTTTTAGTGTTGAGCATGCTCAGTACACTAAAACTGAATCCAGGAAACGATCCGATTTTTCCCAGATCTGACGCCCATAGACTCCCATGTTATGTGCGCGGATCGCCCCAGATTCATTTCTGTCCAGTTTGGTCTGGTTTTTTCACTGGAGCCCAAAATCTTTTGGGGCCGGGAAAAAACAGGACAGAAACAAATCCGGGACTGAACTGGCAGAATCGGAGGCACCATAGGGATACATGGGAGGCAAAAACGGATCCTGTTCTGTCCTTTTCAAAAACAGACAGAACACGATTCCAAAAACCATGGTGTGAAGCCAGCCTTTGTTGCGTTCAACAAACTTGAACAGCCTTTCAACAAACTTTATTAACATACGAACAATACCAGAACACAGACTTTACTTTAGTCTAAGTTCACGTTCGAGCCTCAGACACCCGATGTTTGGTAGAACCTCAAAGTGTTCATGTTCTCTCATCTCTGGTTACAGGAATTGGAAAATAGAGGTACAAACCAAATGATTCTTTTTTTACATACTTCCGATTATATAGGAGAAAAGCTTATAAATACGCCGCTGTCGTAATTGTACTGACCGGAAGAATTGTGGTGCCGGCTCATTTATATCACATACATTTCTGGTCCACATTCTCGGAGAATCCCATTGATTTGGACTTGTCCTATTACCACATTGAACTTTTTGACATTGTACTCTACATCGCTCTGTAAATACGCCGGCGTTTCTCTGCCCATGTGAACCCTATATTTAGATGTTGTGGTCATAATTCTGGCATAAAAATATCCTGGGCGTCCGCCCGCATGACATCCGGAAAATTCCACTCTTCATTCTGGGTACAAACCTTTATGTGTAATGTAGTTTGGGAAGATGATTTTGGAGCGGAGCGTTCATCGGGTTACACGTCAACAATTAATGGTCATCAGTCATCCCTTGTCTCCTGTAACCGACACAACGATGATCATCATGATGAATCGCCTGACATATAGAGCTATATCGCTACACGTCCCCATCTAAATCGCCCCAGTTACCCTGTAGTAATACCTGATTTTATAAGCTTTGAAGTCAGGTCAGAGCAAAAGTAATTGAATGAAAGATATGTGATCTGCGCTGAGCAGTAAGATCTGATTCGGAGAGATTAAAGTGATGCTACCCAGGAAAAAGGCGTCAAACAATGGACCGGATTAACGCTGTGCTCTCCATGGGATTTTGGCGCCACCTGGTGTTCAACTATAATAATTGCAATTTATTCAAGTTCAATTTTTAGTTATTTCTCTGGCATATTTCATTATTTTATTAGTTTAGATTAATCAGGATGTACATAAATTTCTTCTAGGACATTTAAATATATTGACACTTCCACTTCATGAAAGAGGTTGCTGGATGGAAATCAATATTACCTATCGGTGGGGTCCGATTGCTGGAACCTATATCGATCGGCACAACAGAGAATTTTATCTGAGTTACGAAATGGAGCGTCATGTCTGACTCTACGGGGCTTCTGCAAAGAAAAAAGAATGAATGTAATGGTGGTGGAGGATTGCATATTGCCACTCCATTCCTCTCTTTTCACAATCACATAAGTTGCAGCATTCAGAACTCATCGATCAACAAGTGATCACCTCCTGTAGAAATGGTTATAGCTCTTTAAAATAGTTATTTAAAAGTTATCAACTTAGAAAAAAACACTTTTGTGCTTCTACAAACATCAAATTACTAAAAGGTTAAATATTATTAAGGGTTGTTACTCACACAAATGTATATCTCACACCAGTGCTATCTGGTGTTTTATTGCATCACCCACCCTTCAATGTTATAGCGCCGACTAGCTTTTTCTTTTCATGTCAAATCGGTATGGGAAAAACCCCTGCATGCTGCAACTGGCAGCAAATCTGGCAAGCCAATGGGTGCATACAAAAACCTCGGACTGCACTCGGATGACATCTGAGTGCAGTGTGATCTACGCTGAGATGAACAATGGAGAAATTAAGTTCTGCATCCTCTCATCATCTGTGCTTCGATTCCCACGTGAGAGAATCAGATCACAGTGAATGCACTCGGTCACACTCGCAGAAGAGTATGAGCCGAGTGTCATGTGCATTTAGCATCCGATTCTTTGACATGAGAGACTCATCGCATACCAGTGTGTGCAAACCCTAAAGGTACCGTCACACGCGGCAATATTGCTAGCAATTTCACTGGCAATTTACTGGTTGCAGTGAAATCATGGACACATTGTTCTATTTTGTTGCGTGTACAAATGAAACAATGTGTCCATGATTTCACTGCAACCAGCAAATTGCCAGTGAAATTGCTAGCAATATTGCCGCGTGTGACGGTACCGTAACAGATAAATGAATCACAGCATCCATCACTAAGAAAATCCCAATATTCCAATTCCTAATTCTAAACTAGACACAATTAAGATGCACATTTTTTGGTAAAATATTACAATATTTGTCACTAGTGTCAAAGACACAGCTCATACATAGTCTGGTATTTTCTGTCGGAACAAATGGATGGAAAAGAAAATCAATGCCTTCAAAATGTGGAGCTGGAAAGGGAAGTTATCAATACTATGGATGGCAAGAAGAACAAGCACATCAATACTGGAGAACATCAAGCCAGACAGTCACTGGAAGGAAGGATCACTGAGCTACGACTTGTCTACACATCATACAAAGAGAACAATCACTGGAGAAGACCCTTGAGGACTTATCTAGGCTTGGAAAAGACTCTGGGTCATTTATCTAGGTCCACCAGGGTCTTCCCCAAGCCTATCTAGGCCTGGAGAAGACCCTGGTGAACATATGTAGGTTTAAGGAAGACGCTGGTGGACCCATCTAGGCTTGGAGAAGACACTACAAAAAGGGAGAGGGAAAAGGGAAATTGTGCTGCTCACCAGCTCACACCTATGATCCCCAGGCACCCAGAATAGTGGCTGGCCTCCACTCGTTCATGAAGAAAGGAAGAAAACCTGCTGTCCATATATACAATCCAGGGCCCTTAGGGGTCTGGATGTATACGCTTTTATTATGAATAGAATCTCTGAATAAAGGACATCATTTTATACATGGATGATGGCACTGGATCTTAGACCTTTCTTTTGGAGAAGACCCTAGTGGACCTATCTAGGCTGCAGAAAAACTGATCTTCCTACAGAGCGTTCATGTATTTAGTTTCCATGACTCTAGACTGAGTTGAAGGGCATTAAAATATATAAATATCAGGTTATATTATATAGATATATATATATATATAATTTCACCCTTAAATAGGTTTTTAAGTATTGCTTATTCCTTATATACAGTGTATTTCATTATTTACATAAAGTGATGACTACGAACCCATACAAATCCAACCATTATAAATAAATGGTCTCACGTTCCATTGAGCTGCCTGATATGTAGGGATCTTCTCCTTGGTAGCGTTGTGTCTACAGAGGAATATCTTTGCCATATGGAGCCTCTATGGTGGCACATGTAATTTCTATGGCACCTTGGTATGCAGCATTAAGGGGCGTTGTATACAAACTCATGGGATAGGAGATCGTAGTGCGCATAATTCCTAAAGGCAGCACAAAACGGGAACAATAGAATGCTGTCCTTTTAAAGATTAATTAAAAAAATAATTGGAAATTAAAGGGTTAATTAAAAATATGAATGTGCATGTTATCAAAGGCTGCAATAAAAATCATTACAAGGGAAGAAGGGCTGAGGTCTAAGGGAAAGTTGAGACATTTAAGGTCTGGGTAAATGTCAGAGGAGGGGGGTGATAGGATCAGTAAAATGACTTATTTAGAAAAAATTACATTTAAAATTAAATATTTAAAAATATTTTAATTCCCCAAGAAACAGGTGAAGGCAGTAATGGTCGAGCGCTCCTTCACCTCTCCGTGAGAATCTCATATTTATCAAATGTGAATATAAAGCAGCAAAGTCTTCATAATGGAAGGAGTGGGAATAATGTGAGAAATGATGCTTGGTATATAGGCACAAACAGATGGATGTGTCATTATTATAACAGCGTTACCGTTACAGACAATAATTAATAACACCAAGCACATTCTTCCATACAAAGTCTTTTTGGGATAGTAATTTCGCCAGACAATAACCTGAGATTCCGGCTCTCTCCGTCGCTCGCCAATAATAACGTGGAGCCGAGTTAACACAATCGCTTCAGGCTTTAAAACCTGAATTTTCCTTCCACTTGGAGGATGACGGATCTGAGTTATTTAGAAATCAACTTAGTTATGACACATTATCAGCATTATTGCCGGCTTTAATATTTGTGACAGTGGAGAGGAGATGTATCACGGGGTGGCAGTTATTGGTCCCCGGCATCAGTTAAAGGGGCATGTTATTTGATTTGAGTAACAGCTCGGAGCGGCAGTTTAGGAGGAGAAGTGTATTAGTGAGGAACAGTCTCATTTAATAACACAGAAACCAATAAAAGAAAAGAATTCCGCCTGTTTCCAAATTGAATTTATGAATATTGCTTGGCCGGATTAACGACCGGGCGGGAGCCTGTCAGATTATCAGTCACTCGCTTTATGTGGATTCCAACCCAAGCGCTGAAGGACGGCGATGGATAAAAGGAATCTAAGCAAATAGGACTAAGGCGTGTTATAGGGAATAATTAAAAGGGCTTTAATTACAGGATTGTATAGACATCATTTTCTTCTGGTCTGCGAAAATAGTCGTAATTTTGTTAATCAGCTTCTTTATACTTCCCACATCTATCATATCCGAGTGTGTGACTAATGTTCATATAGAACCAGGTTATGATGCACATTTGCACCGGGCTCATGCACTCCCCTCCCTACTCTTCTGAAATGCTGAAAAATGGACCATCTTTATAGTATTCATTTGATTTTATGGTTAGGACTAATAGTGATTAATCATATTGCACCATATTCTGCATCATTTTATAGAACATTCATTCAATGTCTATGTGGCTCTCACAATACAACAGCTCAGCCTCATCTGGGGAATCTTCTATGGCTTGTTCTGAGAAAGAGCATTTACCTATTAGTAGGTTTGGGTCAAAGGGAACATAATAGATATGACGTGCGTAGGTTGAAGATTGTAATTTGACGTGTGCAGGTTAAAAGTTCTAGGTTGACAGGGGTGTACCCTGGCCATTGAGAGGAGAGGAAGCAGAGTCTTTAGCTCCTGCTCCCCATGTTGACGTTCCTCCTAAAAACTGCCGCAACTGTAACTGCATCGGTGGTATATGCCGGCGAAACAGAGAAGCACCCGGCCCAGTATCCATCCGGGCCCTCCAGTGGCTTCAACTGTGGGAATTACGCACTTTTTAAGGAGTGCAGGCCGGCTTGATCCCGACCACGCTACTACCAAGATGGTGGACCCCTCAGAGGGGGAGGAGCATGACGAGATGGAGTTGGAGGGCACACACTTTCCTACTGGCCCTCTGGATGTGGCACCCCACTGCCCTGATTCCTCTGGAGACTGCTGCAGTTCTCAGGGGGATGAGTGGGCACCGCACACATCCCTGCTTGCTATGGGACTGACCGGAGACACAGCAGGTCCTGGAGGTAACGGGAGGCGGGGGTGACCAGCTCCATGGGACTGCTGTTCTGATCAGTCTTGGCCATAGGTTTCTATATAAATTGTTTTCCCAATGTTCTGCCCTGTCAGCTAGCGTACGGGTCAATGGCTCCCTGTCAGCCCTGTTCATTATTAGAAATGGGACTCGACAGGGCTGTCCCTCGTCTCCCCTCCTCTTTGTGGTGGTCATAGAACACTTGGCCAATGCCATTAGAGGAAGCAAAAATATTCATGGCCTACAGATGGATTTGTGTCATCATAAAACAGCATTATACGCTGATGACCTCCTTCTCTACATTTCCCAACCACGGATATCAATCCAGTCTATCATTCAGGAGATTGAGATTTTTAGCACCTTGAGCAATTTTAAAATAAATTTCTCTATCTGCGAAAGAAGTTTCCTCCCTTAAGACAAGCTTCCCCTTTAACCTTTAAATGGAAAGCAGAAACTATTAAATATCTGGGAGTGCATATTCCTTCTGACTTATCGAAATTATACATGCTCAACTACCAATCTCTTTTTTCTCAGTTGGAAACACAATTAACTTCATATCGGACATTACAGTTATCTTGCATGGGAAGGATAAATGCTGTGCGGATGGACATCCTCCCTCGACTTTTATACATTTATCAAACTGTCCCAATGTTACCCTATAAAGACTTCTTCCCCAAACTCTGCTCCCTTATAAGGAAATTTGTATGCAAAGGCGAGCGACCTAGTGTACACAGGAAGATGTTAACGGACCCTGTGGAGTCCAGTGGGGTGGGTTTTCCTGACCTTTACAACTATTTTCTAGCTACATCCTTTTTCCGTCTGATTGACTGGCAGTATAGATCTCACTTCAAATGTTGGGAGGCCCTGGAGCCAGGAGGGTGTGAGGGTCCCTTTACGTTTTCTACCATGGTTATTCCCTTTGGATCTGCGACAGATTAATGATACTTTTGATCTTACTATGGGTACCCTACAAATATGGCAGTCGTACATCAATAAGTCTCCCGTAAGTGGATCCTTGAGCCCACTTGCTCCACTCTTTTTAAATCCTGCTTTTCAACCGGGGATGCACAGGGGTTTTCTTATGCTGGACGAGTGTAGAGGATGTTTGCATAGGTCAGATTCTCCATCATGGTGAAATGCTCTCCTTTGAGTTGTTACAACAATACTCATCTTCCAGGCCACTTCGGTGGTTTGAATTCCTTCTATTGTGCTCCTACCTCTCCTCAGCTATCTAGTTGGGCGGATAAGACACCTCCCCCATGGAGGAATTGTTTATGCACAATTCCCCTCTTTCCCAAGCGGTCTCTGAGATTCATCGAGTTATTGCAGGGGAGGGCGTGACTGGCAAACACTCCTTTCAGTTGGCCTGGGAGAAGGAGTTGGGTTGAGAGATTGCCTGGGCTGATTGGAAGAAAAGCTTTCAGTTTACGAGTAAGATGTCAAATATATGCACAGCCCAGGAACGAAATTATAAGGTACTATTTAAGTGATATTGCTGCCCACATCGACTTCATATCCCTCGGTTTCGAAAATGTGTTGGTGTTGCATAGCAAAGGTGGGAACTATGCCCCACATATGGTTGGCTTGTCTGGCAATTAGAGGTTTTTGAGAGGGGGTGTTCTGAAATTATAACCTCATCACAGGCAAATGATTGGTTGGTAACCCTGAGATGGCCTTGCTGTCTGTGTATCCCGGGTCGGTGAAGAGCATCAAGAGAGACATTCTGCGCTTTTGCCTATCAGCTGCCTGATCCATCATCCCACGCTACTGGAAATCCTCATTGCAACCTCCCATAGCTGAATGGTGTTCGGAAATGCTGGATATCTTTCGTATGGAGGAGCTGGCGGCTGAGAGCTCCGGGTCCATGGACAATTTCAACGTTGTTTGAGTTGAGTGGATTATGTTCAGGGATTCTCCTGACTTTCCTAAATTATTCTTCCAGCTGCCCTAAGCCAAAGTAATACGGCCTGAGCAAGCGGCATAAGGGTTCCTGATTACCTTCACCATTTCTTCCTCCCCTTCAATCCTTCCTACTATTCTTTTCAACTCCCCCCTTCCCACCCTTTGAGTTTTCTATCCCTTATCTCTTTTTCCTTCCCTCCTTTTCTTTTTCTTGTTTCTATTGTTAACTTTTCTCTTCTCTTTTTTACACTATGTATTTCTTTTCTTACATTTTTGGTGTACCTGCAATTCTCCTAGCAATTGGAAGCTGGGTGTCTTTGCAGGACTAATTGTGAGTCTCCTTGTAATTCACCTGTTGGCTTGCTGACTCACCAGAATGGCTTCATGATATAATGGCACCGGGGTTGTTATGGTACCTCACAGTATTTGGGATACAGAGAGCATTAGATGGTTGGGGATTTCTCCCCATCCTTTCCATTAGCTTTTGTAATTTTGAAACTGTCATATGCTATTCCCAATATCACATAATGTATACCGTCTTATATGTTATTTAGTTCTTTGGAATTTTGTAATTTCTGTACGATTTACTTACTTAATTTCTTCCTCCTAAATAAAAAAAGATTGAATCAAAAATGTTGTAGGTTGACTTGTGTGGATTGAAGGTTGTAGGTTGACGTGTGTAGGTTGAAAGCAATCTCAAGGGCTTTTTCCAAGGATAGACCATCAGCGAGTCATCAGTTGGAGTGCAGGAAACGGGATCTCAGCAAGTTATCACAAAGAATTATTATTATTATTTATTTATATAGCGCCATTACATTCCATGGCGCTTTACATGCTACAAAGGGCAGACAAGGACAAGTAACATAGTAACAATAGAAGTAACAATAAATGTTGACAGTTCGGTTGTACAGAAACAAGAGGGGAGAAATCCTGTCCACAAAGGCTCACAGTCTACGAGGGGCGGGTGGGGATACAGTGGGAGGAGGAAATTCCAGTCATGAGGCGGTGTGGTGGACCGGGTCTTATTGCAGGTGGTAGGCTTGGTGGAACAGGTGGGTCTTCAGGCTTCTTTTGAAGGTTCCCAGGGTAGGAGAATGTCTGATGTGTTGGGGCAGTGAGTTCCAGAGTCTAGGTGAAGCACGGGAGAAATCCTGTATGCGGTTGTGCGAAGAGGAGATGAGGGAGGAGTAGAGGAGAAGCTCTTGGGAGGATCGCAGGTTGCGTGAGGGCAGGTATCGGGAGACCATGTCAGAGATGTATGGAGGGGACAGGTTGTGGATGGCTTTGTATGTCATGGTTATTGTTTTAAACCGGGATCTCTGGGAAGTTGGGAGCTAGTGAAGGGCTTGGCAGAGGGGGGAGACAGGGAAGTAGCGGGGAGACAGATGGATTAGGCGGGCAGCGGAGTTCAAGATAGATTGGAGAGATGCAAGGGAGGTATTGGGGAGGCCGGTGAGCAGGAGGTTGCAGTAATCGAGGTGGGAGATGATGAGAGCGTGAATGAGGGTTTTAGCAGTGTCGTGGTCAAGGAAAGTGCGAATCCTATAGATGTTTTTGAGCTGGAGTCGCAGGAGGTGGCGAGGGCCTGGATGTGGGGCTTGAAGGAGAGGGAATAGTCAAGGATAACCCGAGGCACTTGGCTTGGGAGACTGGAGAGAGAGAGCAGTCGTTGACGACGA
Source organism: Allobates femoralis (assembly GCA_033576535.1). NCBI lineage: Eukaryota > Metazoa > Chordata > Amphibia > Anura > Aromobatidae > Allobates > Allobates femoralis. The sequence continues at coordinate 155,065,319 of JARQOC010000010.1, forward strand.
TGGATAGGTCAGGAAGTGAGGGGGAGCGTCTTGGGGGGAAGACTATGAACTCGGTTTTGTCCATGTTCAGCTTAAGGAAGCGAGCAGAGAAGGATGAGATGGCGGACAGGCAGTGTGGAATTTTGGATAGAAGGGAGGCGATGTCAGGACCAGACAGGTAGATTTGGGTGTCGTCGGCGTAGAGGTGATATTGGAGGCCATGGGACTCAATGAGTTGCCCTAGGCCGAGAGTGTAGATTAGTAACAGTAATGGTCCAAGAACCGAGCCCTGGGGGACCCCGACAGGTAAGGGGTAGGGCGAGGAGGATGTGTGGGAGTGGGCGACGCTGAAGGTGCGGTCCGTTAAGTATGAGGAGATCCAAGAGAGGGCAAGGTCCGTGATGCCAAGAGATTCCAGGATCTGTAGTAGAAGGGAGTGGTCAACAGTGTCGAAGGCGGCTGACAGGTCGAGGAGGAGGAGAACAGAGTAGTGGCGCTTGCTTTTGGCAGTCAGTAGGTCATTTGTGACTTTGGTCAGGGCTGTTTCAGTGGAGTGGAGGGGTCGGAAGCCAGATTGCAGGCGGTCAAAGAGGGAGCAGGAGGAGAGGTGAGAGGACAGCTCAGAATGGACATGCTGTTCAAGTAGTTTAGAGGCGAAAGGGAGGAGAGATATAGGGCGGTAGTTGGAGACAGTTGTGGGGTCGAGGGAGGGTTTTTTGAGGATGGGTGTGATCAAGGCGTGTTTGAAGGCTGAGGGGAAGGTGCCGGTGGTGAGTGATAGGTTGAAAAGCTGAGTTAGGGCTGGGATGATAACGGAGGTGAGGTTGGGAATGAGGTGGGATGGGAGCGGGTCGTGGGAGCTGGTGGTGAGGTGTGATTTTGACAGGAGGGAGGAGAGCTGGTCTTCAGTTATGGGGGGGAAGCAGTTGATGGAAGTAGAGGGCAGTATAGGTGAAAGGGGAGGCTGTGGGGACAGTGGATCAAAGCTGTCTCTGATTCTGTCAATCTTTTCTTTGAAGAAGGAGGCAAAGAATGGGCTATGTTGGGACTGCAAATAGGATGTTGCAGCTCATAGGGATTGTCTTTCAGATCGCACCCCAACAAATTATTAATTGGTTATGATAAATGTAAAGAGGTTGTCCAGACTTGAGGTGACTGAAGACTTTTAAATCCTCACAGCAGATGCACTGTACACTGTCAGCATTCTTAGGTCCCAGTGCTGGGAGCAGGAGGTCATTTGACTGCTACCACAAGATATGCATACATGCGGTCACCAGCTAACTAGACGAGCACAAAAATGCACAATACAAGTGAATGGAAAGAGTTTGTGACTGTGCTACAGTTTTGTCTATGCAGGCTATGTGCTACAACCTCGTCTATGCAGGCTATGTGCCTGTAATAGTTATTCAATTGGGATCATATGCTTACTTGAAACGACTTCCTACATCAATTAAACTTTCATTATATTTGCTATACAAGGTAAGTCCAGCCTAATTTGTAGGAGAGAATGTTGTCAGAGTTTGGGAACGCTGGAGAAACATATAGGCACCTGATCCTGCAATGATTCCTATCTCACCGCCTGCAGCCTTCTCGGCCTGTAGTCACTCAAGGTAAGAGGTGAACCCCTACACCTGTACATTTTTACCTCCATTAGACCACCAGGTACTTCTCAAAAGGCGCTTCCCCAATCGCTTGTCTCCCAGCCTAATTTGTAAACATCCTACAATTTAGCATTCCTGTGAATCACTAACTTAATACTGTATTTACTTGTATAACCTTTAACAGTATGTCTTTCCCCCGGCCTGTATTCATGTAGTAAAGAATTCAGCACCAAAAGGTTGCACTCCAACAAACTTTACTCCAAAATCTTCATTCAAAAGCATAGACGACAGACAGTAAAAAATTGCAAAGATAGCAGAGGTCCAGGACACCGGTTTACGTGTTTCAGAGGCAAATATGCCCCTTAGTCATACGAGGTTATGACTAAGGGGCATATTTGTCTCTGAAATGCGTAAACTGATGTCTGGGACCTCTGCTATCTCTACCATTTTTCTACTGTCAGTTGTCTATACTTTTAAATGAAGATTTTGGAATAAAGTTTGTTGGAGTGCAACCTTTTGGTGCTGGATTCTTTACTACTGATTGGATTCTCCTGGGATGGCAGCCAGGCACAAAGAGGACAGGTGAGCTGAAAAAGACTTTTTCATTTACCCTGTATTCATGTACTCTATGCATGTATTGTAATATAAGCTGCTTTACTGTTTGCTGTACTACATCTAGTGTGGGATTCTGTCTTTGTTCTTCTCAGAATAGGACTCATCCAATACACAAACCTGTAAGACAGAACGAAGCCTGTTAACTTCTGGAAACTTCTCAATGTAGTCACATGTTCAAAAGTAGGTGTGAATGCTCCCCCATCAATGGGCTGATCCCAGGAGCCAGAAAAATAGACTCATGTTTTGTCCCAGTTAGTTGTGTGGTGGCTTCTGACACTGGAGGGTCTGTGGCTGTGGCCAAACCCTCGTGCCCTGTGTGGATTGATAGAAGCTGCCATGTGGGATTTTGTTGTGTCCCTCACCTGCTGGATCCATTGAACTCATCCAAGGACTATTTCTATATTTTCATTGGCGTTGGATTACCGGGTGGCGCCCACGGATCTGTTCCGTTTGTGTTGACTCATTGTGGACTGTAAGGAACAATATTCATATTTGATGTTTTATGCTCCCTGCCTCAATAAAGCTCTTTGGGTTGATCATCGGCCTGGTGTCCCTTCCTCCTGTTGCACTTTTTATTTCCATTTGTTGGCTTTGCTTCAGAAACGGCATTTTTGATGTCCCCCCCACATGTGATCTATCGGATTAAGGTCCGAAAATTGGACTGGCCATTCCATAACCTCTATTTTGTTGAACTGGAACCAAGATTTTTCTCGTTTACTGTTATGTTTGTGATGAAGTGGCGAGTTCATGCTACAAAACGCATAGGCTCAATAAAGACTTGTGATCAATCTTCTGTGGACGTTGTTTTTGGTCTGCGCGGTGTGAGAAGCCCGGCTCCATCTCTTTCCTTTGGATTTCTTCTCTTCAGTGTAAGACAACATGACCTCTTCAAGTATTTTGATATATACAAATTGGTCCATGATCCCTGGTATGTGGTGAATAGGCCGGCACCATAGTAAGAGAAACCTGCCCATATCATGATGCTTCACCACCAGGCCTCACCGTCTTCAGAGAGGACTGTGGTGAATTCAGAGTTTGGGGGTCATCTGATAAACTGTCTGTTGCCCTTGGACCTGAAAAAAACAATTTTCCTTTCATCCGTCCACACAATGATCCTCCATTTTTATTTAGGCCACGTGATGTGTTCTTTCTTCATGTCTTTTCTATGACAATGGGACTTTGGGGGGCGTCTTGCTAATAGATGATCTTAACATCAGCATCTTCTCACTGTCACCATCCTCACATGTAACTTGAGACATCTCTGATCATCCTGGAGCTGATCATTGACTGAGCCTTGTCCATTATGGATATTCTTCCATCCATTCGATGGTCATCTTCCGCTTTCTTCCACGTCTCTGGTTTTCCATTATAAAGCATAGGATTGTTGCGAACACCTGATCATTGTCTGCACTTTAGAAATGTTACCTTCTCCAAACTTTATAATCACAGTACATGGTTATTCTGAACAATGTCTGGAACAACCCATATTTCTCACGGCCACTTTACACACAGATATCTGTGACCAACTTCTGAACAGATCTCTTGTTGCAGTGAAATCATGGACACATTGCTCCATTTTGTGCACAGCCAAAGCTGTAGGAAGCTTTGCCATCCTTGCCGCGATACCATCGCCCTCCGGAGGACTTTGACGGCGCTGGTGCTCCATCACCAGGTATTACAGGTGGCGTCACGTGACAAAAACTCTTATCCACTGTACATAACCCCCTTATTGAAGTGTCACCCAGGTCACGGGCTCAGGCGCTGCCACCCATGGCATCCCCGTGAAAACTCCTCCGAGCCTGATACCAGAGTACCCCAGGGCCTGGCATATACACTACTCACAAAAAAAAAAGGATATTTGGCTTTCAGGTGAAATTTATGGAAAAAATATAAAGAAAAAATATGGAAAAAATATAAAGTTCATGCTGCATTGATATTTTATTCTAAAAGTAGGACATTTAAGAAAAAGCATGCAATTGTTATTTCATCATCTCAAATAACTTATTGAAACAAAAGCCAACAATAGTGGTGGATATACGCCAACAAAAATGTCAATGTCTTATGTGCCATTGAGCATCAGTTAAAGGTTGAGAACAACGTCTAACGCTATTCACAAGTCAAGTTGTTGTTTGCGAAGGAGGCATCCCACTCTTCTTAAAGGAAGGACTTCAGGTCATTGAGGTTATTGGGTACATGTTTATGTGTCTCCAGATGGCAACTCAGCTGATCCCATAGGTTTTCTCAGGTCTGGTGGAAATGTAGGACACTCCATTTGAGGTCCCCTAGTATCTAGCAGCCCTCCCTTAATGATGCAACTGTGATGAGCTGGAGCATTGTCGTCCATGAAAATGAAATTAAGCGGGTGTTGTTCATGCAGTGGCGCAATGACTGGATTAATGATGTTATTCAAGTAGTAGGCGATAGACACTGTACCATTCAGAAAGTGTAGGGCAGTTCTGTATTGGCTAGACTGCCTACACTGTAACACTACCAACACCAAAGGCTTGTCTGGTGGCATCAGTGGCAGATGTATAGCACAATCCTTGATGTCTCCAATATCATTGGTAGCAATCATTTTTGCTCAACGTTAATCAACTTTTATCAGTGAACAGCACTAAGGCCCATGGGTCCCTCTTCCAGCATAAATGCTCCATGGCCAAGGCAAGATGATGATGCCTGTGCCCGGTCAGGTTCAAATAGTCTGATGTGATACTTGGTTGCCTCTTACCAATGTGCCTGAAGTTGAGTAGCATTCATCACCCGGTTCGACAGGGCATTGCTCAAAATTAAGCAGTCATCAGTGTGGGATGTGGCCAAAGGACACAATAATAAATTATTGATAAATTAATAATAAATTACTGATAGGGGTTTGTTATAAGTCCCCAACAATAATGGAAGTGGAGGAGAATATCCTCATAAAGCAAATAGACGAAGCAGCGACTCAGGGAGAAGTCATTATTATGGGGGACTTCAACTACCCTGAAATACATTGGGGATCAGAAACCTGCAGTTCCAGCAAAGGTAATAGGTTTTTGACAACTATGAGAGACAATTATCTTTCACAACTGGTTCAGGACCCAACAAGAAGGGGGGCACTCCTGGACCTAATATTAATCAACAGGCTGGACCGCATATCAAATACATGGGTTGGAGGCCACTTGGGTAATAATGATAATAAAATAATAAGTTTTCAATTATCCTTTACTAAGATGTGTAGATGTTCATATTTTTTGTCTGTACCTTTATTACTCATGTCACCACTTATATGCATATGAGCTTTGTCTGCGGTATCTGCATAGGAGTATAGGTGCCACTTTCATGTTCTTTATTTATGTGACCATATTTGTAGAAAGAGCTATTTTTGTATAGACATTATTATATATACAAATGTGTTGACAGATCTGCACTTTATTGAGTAGTCCATAAGAACCATAGCACATAGGCTGCAAACCCACAACCTCATGTGGAGGTTTTTACTATATGTGTGTCTTTTTTTAATGATTTTTAAGAGTGTGTTTTTTGCATAATATACTTGTGTTAATAAACTTTTTCAATGTATTTTCACATAGACCTCTGTTGTTGAGTTTTGGTATAGGTTATAGAACCATATTTATAATGATTACTGATGAGCGAGTATGCTTGTGACTACTCGGTACTCGCACGAGTATCACTGTACTCTGGCTACTCGGCGAGTACCGAGTAATCTCGCGATACTCGTGCTGTGCTCGTGGTCCTCATCCCTGCATGTTGGCGCTCTTTAGAGAGCCAGCCCACATGCAGGGATTGGCTGGCAGATCCACTGCAATGCCACAGCCCTGTTAGTTGTGGCATTGCAGTGATTGGCCGGCCTGCACAGCGTGACCGAGCCTTTATAAGACCCGGCCGCGCTGTCCAGACAGTGAGTGTAGGGACAGTGTCTGCTGCTGCTTAGGGACAGATTTGCGGCCCTCATAGTTAGATCCGGAGCAGGGCTGCAAACTGCTGCTGACCACAACAGTCCTTCTCAGGACTAATCTAGGAGGATATAGGCAGGGTGATCCAGATCGGAATCCAAGCTTTTCTGTGACCATAACAGTCACCAGACTGTTGTACTTCCTAGCTTGATACAGGTTAGGGACTAAAATCCTACTTTCCTGTGACCATAAAAGTCAATAGACTGTTGTACTTACTAGCTTGATACAGGTTAGGGACTAAAATCCTACTCTCCTGTGACCATAACAGTCACCAGACTGTTGTACTTACTAGCTTGATACAGGTTAGGGACTAAAATCCTACTCTCCTGTGACCATAACAGTCACCAGACTGTTGTACTTACTAGCTTGATACAGGTTAGGGACTAAAATCCCACTCTCCTGTGACCTGAACAGTCACCAGACTGTTGTACTTACTAGCTTGATATAGGTTAGGGACTAAAATCCTACTCTCCTGTGACCTGAACAGTCACCAGACTGTTGTACTTACTAGCTTGATACAGGCAGGTTCTAAAATCCTACTCTCCTGTGACCTGAACAGTCACCAGACTGTTGTACTTACTAGCTTGATACAGGTTAGGGACTAGAATCCTACTCTCCTGTGACCATAATAGTCATCAGACTGTTGTACTTACTAGCTTGATACAGGTTAGGGACTAAAATCCTACTCTCCTGTGACCTGAACAGTCACCAGACTGTTGTTCTTACTAGCTTGATACAGGCAGGTTCTAAAATCCTACTCTCCTGTGACCTGAACAGTCACCAGACTGTTGTACTTACTAGCTTGATACAGGTTAGGGACTAAAATCCTACTCTCCTGTGACCATAACAGTCACCAGACTGTTGTACTTACTAGCTTGATACAGGTTAGGGACTAAAATCCTACTCTCCTGTGACCTGAACAGTCACCAGACTGTTGTTGTACTTACTTGCTTTGATACAGGTTAGGGACTAAAATCCTACTCTCCTGTGACCATAACAGTCACCAGACTGTTGTACTTACTAGTTTGATACAGGTTAGGGACTAAAATCCTACTCTCCTGTGACCTGAACAGTCACCAGACTGTTGTACTTACTAGCTTGATACAGGTTAGGGACTAAAATCCTACTTTCCTGTGACCTGAAAAGTCACCAGACTGTTGTCGCTGTATACAGGCAAAATGCGCAAGGGCGTTGGCAAGGAAGAAGGAAGTGAAGTGAAGGTGGTGCAGGCAGAGGCTGAGGTCGTGTGCAAGTACTAATTTCGCAACAACAAAGGGGCACATCTACTCGCTCGCACGTCCTGTCCCAAATTCTTGGGGCCCGCAGCAGTACACCGCTCTTGAACCAAGACCAGTGTCAACAGGTTGTTACTTGGATAGCGGATAATGCTTCACGTCAGATTGGCACCTCCACAAACACCCTGTCTTCCACACGGTCAAGTGTCAGTAGCCGTGATACTGCACCGCACATTTCCCAACCTGATCCTCCTTCCTACCACCAGGCCGAGTACGCGTCCACGGACATTACTGATCCCACACTAGGACACTCGGAAGAGCTGTTCACGTATCCATTTGCAGAATCTGGCCTCTCGCCAGCTCCTGTTGAAGTGGGTGATGAGATGGTATGTACAGATGCCCAAATATTTGAGCAGCCACGTTCTCACAAACGGAACGTTGGCAAAGTGTCTCAACAAGGGGTGGACGATGATGAGACACAATTGCCAGGAAGTCAGGAGGAGGATCAGGGTGCGGAAGAGGAAGATGACGTGGTGGATGATCCAGTAGCTGACCCAACCTGGCAGGAGGATATGCAGAGCGAGGACAGCAGTGCACAGGGGGAGGGAGGTGTAGCATCCCAACAGGCAGTACGAAGCAGGGTCGTGTCCGCAGGCAGAAGGCAGGCAACCGTTCCCCAGAACAACAACACGACTCAAGGTGCCTGTGCAAATGTTAGGTCTTCCTGAGTCTGGGAGCTTTTTAAGTTGGCGCCAGATGACTCTAAAAAGGCCATTTGCAACACCTGCCATGCCAGCATCAACAGGGGTACGAAAACTAGCAGCCTGACCACCACCAGCATGATCAGGCACATGTCAGCCAAGCACCCGACTTTGTGGGAAGTACAACAGAGTCGAGGAGCGGTGCTTGCTGATGTCACTGCTACGTCTTCGCGTGTTGTGCGTGCGAGCCAATCCCCTGTCCATGCTGGCCGCGAAGAAGCCTCTGGCCCTGCACCTGAAGTTGCCCACGCACAAATAACACCACCATCAAGCACGTCCTTGTCCCAGCGCAGCGTTCAATTATCCATTCAGCAAACCTATGAACGCAGGCGCAAATACGCTGCCAACGCCCCATATGCCGCTGTCCTAAATTCTCACATTTCGCGACTCATAGCGCTAGAATTGTTGCCTTTCCGGCTGGTGGAGACGGAAGCATTCCGCGACCTGATGGGGGCTGCTGTCCCACGTTACTTGGTCCCCAGCCGCCACTATTTCTCCAGATGTGCCGTCCCCGCATTGCATAACCACGTGTCCCAAAGCATCACACGTGCCCTGAACAACGCTGTTTCAGCCAAAGTCCACCTAACCACAGACACGTGGACAAGTGCTTGTGGGCAAGGCCGCTACATCTCCTTGACGGCACACTGGGTTAATATTGTGGAGGCTGGGACCCAGTCTGAGCGAGGGACAGAACACGTCCTTCCCACACCAAGGATAGCAGGCCCTACCTCTGTCAGGGTTTCACCGACACTCTACAGCTCCGGAATGTCATGCTCCTCAGCCTCCTCCTCCTGCGCATCCTCATCCACTGTACCCTCCACACCAGTCCCAAGCTGGAAGCACTGCAGCACTGCCTCTGCGAAGCGGCAACAGGCTGTGCTGAAGCTAGTCTGCATAGGTGACAAACCCCACAATGCAGAAGAGGTGTGGACAGCTCTGAAACAGCAGGCAGATCACTGGCTCACACCTCTGAACCTAAAGCCAGGAAAGGTCGTGTGTGACAATGGTCGGAACCTGGTGGCAGCTTTGAGGCGAAGCCAGCTGACGCATGTTCCATGCGTGGCCCATGTGCTCAACCTGGTGGTTCAGAGGTTTCTAAAGTCATACCCAGAGCTGTCTGAACTGCTGGTAAAAGTTCGCCGCCTGTCTGCACATTTTCGCAAGTCACCTGCTGCTTCAGCCGGCCTTGCCGGCTTTCAGCGCCGTTTGCGTCTTCCGGCCCACAGACTGGTGTGTGATGTTCCCACGCGTTGGAATTCAACTATGCACATGTTGGTCAGGATATGTGAGCAGAAGAGGGCAGTTGTTGACTACCTGCATCACCTAAGCCGTCGGGAAATGGGTCAAACTCCACACATAACACCTGAGGAGTGGAGATGGATGTCCGACCTATGTACCGTCCTCCAAAACTTTGAGGACTCCACCAAGGTGGTGAGCGGCGATGATGCCATTATTAGCGTCACTATACCACTACTCTGCCTTCTAAAACGGTCTCTGCTGAAAAACAAGGAGGATGCATTGCAGGCGGAGCGCGATGACTTGGAGCAAGAAACAGTAGTGGGTGTGGGTGATAACACACAGCCCAGCCTCATCTCATCACAACGTGCAGTGGAGGACTATGACGAGGAGGAGGAGGATGAAGACTTGGAGCAACTCTCTGGCCAAATTGAGGATATGACATGCACGCCAGTCATACCCTCGATTCAGCGTGGCTGGCCAGAGGACAGGGGAGATGAGGAGGAGGAGGAGGAGGAGGAGGAGGACAGCATGTTCAGTCATCGTGTTGGTCTGGATACTGAAGTGATGGCTGTTAAGAGTCTGGCGCACATGGCTGACTTTATGGTAAGCTGCCTGGCTCGTGACCCTCGCGTTCAGAACATCTTGGCCGACAATCAGTACTGGTTGGCAACACTCTTAGACCCACGCTACAAGGAGAACTTTATGTCTCTCATTCCTGAGGCGGAGAGGTCAGCCAAAATACAGCAGTTCCAGAAGGCCATAGTCACGGAAGTAGGCAAATAATTCCCCTCACAAAACGCTAGCGGCATAGGTCAGAAATCGGTGGACAACCAAGGCGTACGGCCGAGAGGGGCACAAGTCCAATCCGCCAGAGGTAGGGGAACAGTCTTTATGATGTGGGACAGATTTCTCAGCCCCTCACATACCACAGCCCCTGAGGTGCGGGGTAGTGCCACAAGAAATGCTAAGTTTGGCCAGATGCTGAAGGAGCACCTTGCAGATCGAACAACTGTACTGCGAGATTCCTCTGTGCCTTACAATTATTGGGTCTCCAAGCTGGACACGTGGCATGAATTGGCTCTGTACGCCTTGGAAGTCCTGGCCTGCCCTGCCGCTAGTGTTTTGTCAGAGCGTGTTTTCAGTGCTGCAGGTGGAATCATTACTGATAAACGCACCCGCCTGTCAACTGAAAATGCTAACAGGCTGACTCTGATCAAGATGAACAAGGGTTGGATTGGGCCAGACTTCACCACACCACCAACAAATGACAGCGGAATTTAAATTTTGTTCTGGGAATTTGCCATGTACCTCCACTCACCCATGGGTACACACTTCTGGACTTTGGCATATCGCTGGACTGCTCCTCCTTCTCCTCATGTGCCACCATGATGACCGTTACAATAGTTAGGCTGTTGTTTCAGGTATACCCCCAGTGGTAAATTTTTTTCACCCATTCTTTTAGAATGGGCATTACAACGACAGTAGACCCACTCCTTTTCAATGGGAAAAATGTTTTGAGGCCCTCCTGCACGTCTCTATCCAGGGACAATGTGGAGCCTCCCAATTTTTGCCTGCCCTGCCAAAGGGCTATACTACAATACACCCAATTGAGGTTTACAGGCCCTCATGCATGTCTGTATGCATGGGTCATTGTGGAGCCTCCCAATTTTTGGCTGCCCTGCCAAAGGGCTATACTACAATACACCCACTTCAGGTTTACAGGCCCTCCTGCACGTCTCTATCCTGGGACAATGTGGAGCCTCCCAATTTTTGGCTGCCCTGCCAAAGGGCTATACTACAATACACCCACTTCAGGTTTACAGGCCCTCCTGCACGTCTCTATCCTGGGACAATGTGGAGCCTCCCAATTTTTGGCTGCCCTGCCAAAGGGCTATACTACAATACACCCACTTCAGGTTTACAGCCCCTCCTGCACGTCTCTATCCTGGGACAATGTGGAGCCTCCCAATTTTTGGCTGCCCTGCCAAAGGGCTATACTACAATACACCCAATTGAGGTTTACAGGCCCTCATGCATGTCTGTATGCATGGGTCATTGTGGAGCCTCCCAATTTTTGGCTGCCCTGCCAAAGGGCTATACTACAATACACCCACTTCAGGTTTACAGGCCCTCCTGCACGTCTCTATCCTGTGACAATGTGGAGCCTCCCAATTTTTGGCTGCCCTGCCAAAGGGCTATACTACAATACACCCACTTCAGGTTTACAGGCCCTCCTGCACGTCTCTATCCAGGGACAATGTGGAGCCTCCCAATTTTTGGCTGCCCTGCCAAAGGGCTATACTACAATACACCCACTTCAGGTTTACAGGCCCTCCTGCACGTCTCTATCCTGGGACAATGTGGAGCCTCCCAATTTTTGGCTGCCCTGCCAAAGGGCTATACTACAATACACCCACTTCAGGTTTACAGGCCCTCCTGCACGTCTCTATCCTGGGACAATGTGGAGCCTCCCAATTTTTGGCTGCCCTGCCAAAGGGCTATACTACAATACACCACATCTCACTTTTTGGCAATGGAGTTTTTACGGCCACTCCTCCTGCCTCTGCACGTCTCTATCCTGGGACAATGTGGAGCCTCCCAATTTTTGGCTGCCCTGCCAAAGGGCTATACTACAATACACCCAATTGAGGTTTACAGGCCCTCATGCATGTTTGTATGCATGGGTCATTGTGGAGCCTCCCAATTTTTGGCTGCCCTGCCAAAGGGCTATACTACAATACACCCACTTCAGGTTTACAGGCCCTCCTGCACGTCTCTATCCTGGGACAATGTGGAGCCTCCCAATTTTTGGCTGCCCTGCCAAAGGGCTATACTACAATACACCCACTTCAGGTTTACAGGCCCTCCTGCACGTCTCTATCCTGGGACAATGTGGAGCCTCCCAATTTTTGGCTGCCCTGCCAAAGGGCTATACTACAATACACCCACTTCAGGTTTACAGGCCCTCCTGCACGTCTCTATCCAGGGGCATTGGTGAACCTCCCAATTTTGGACTGCCCTGGCAAAGGAAAATACTACAATAGACCCAGTTCCTCAAAATGGGCACATTATGTCAAGACAGGGCTTCATGTACGTCTCTTCTCAGGGTCATCGGAGTGCCGCACAATGTTTTCACGTAAAATCTTTCATGTAATCACAAAAAGTAACATACACCAGCTGTATCTCACTATTGGGTATGTGCCCTTAACATTTCCACCCTAAATATTCATTTTGGTATCATTTTGGAAGGTTTTCTGGAGACTCCGTAAAATTGGCGTGAAACTCGGACAAGATTGTTCACAGCTGTGACTTTTGAGTGAGAAATGCTTCCAGGGGTCTTCCCCATTGTGTTGCCATGTCATTTCAGCACTCTTCTGAGACTTTTGTGACATTTTTAGGGTTTCTACATGCTGCCGGCAGTCATTTCATAAAAATACTCGGGTCTCCCATAGGATAACATTGGGCTCGGTACTCGGGCAGAGTACACGAGTATCTCGGGATGCTCGACCCGAGCTTCGAGCACCCGTGCATTTTAGTACTCGCTCATCACTAATAATGATTCAATCCCCTAGTGCTGTTAAACACACACCTAATTCATCCCTTCAAAGGGGCCACAAGGACACTAAACTTCAGGAAGGCAAATTTCCAACGGTTGAGAGATGATCTTAGTGCAATAAACTGGGATGATATCCTGAGACATAAAAGTACATAAAGCAAATGGGAGACGTTTTATTAGCATCCTGAATAGGACCAGTGCATGATATATACCCTATGGGAATAAACATGCTAGAAATAGGAGGAAACCACTATGGCTAAATATAGCAGTAAGAGGCGCAATAAGTGATAAAAAGAAAGCATTTAGGGAATTAAGGCAAGTACTGTATATACTCGTGTATAAGCTGACCCGTGTATAAGCCGACCCCCTACTTTTGCCCCCAAAACCTGGGAAAACCTAGTGACTCGTGTATAAGCTGAGGGTGGACCCCAGCACAGGTATACAGCAGCCTCCCCAGTGGTATATAATATACAGGCCCCAGCAGTGTTACAGCAGCAGCCCCAGTGGTATATACAGCAGCAGTCCCAGTGGTATATACAGCAGCAGCCCCAGAGGTATATACAGCAGCAGCCCCAGTGGTATATACAGCAGCAGCCCCAGTGGTATATACAGGCCCCAGCAGTGTTACAGCAGCAGCCCCAGAGGTATATATAGCAGCAGCCCCAGTGGTATATACAGCAGCAGCCCCAGTGGTATATACAGGCTCCAGCAGTGTTACAGCAGCAGCCCCAGAGGTATATACAGCAGCAGCCCCAGTGGTATATACAGCAGCAGCCCCAGAGGTATATACAGCAGCAGCCCCAGAGGTATATACAGCAGCAGCCCCAGAGGTATATACAGCAGCAGACCCAGTGGTATATATAGCAGCAGCCCAGAGGTATGTAGGCCGCCCACCCGCCACCTCCATCAGTATACAGGCGCCCCCCCCATCAGTATCCAGGGCCCCCCTTGCTGCCGCAAACCTGTAAAGTAAGATCATTATACTTATCACTGTCCTGTCGCCGCCGCCGCTGCTCTGCATCACGCTCCTCCGGCTTCCTCCTCTGGCGCACAGACAATGACGTCATTGCCTGCGCCCACCGGAGGAGGAAGCCGGAAGAAGCCGGATGAAGTTGGAGGAGCGCGATGCAGAGCAGCGGCGGCGGCGACAGGACAGTGATAAGTATAATGATCTTACTTTACAGGTTTTGGCAGCAAGGGGGGGCCCTGGATACTGATGGGGGGGCGCCTGTATACTGATGGGGGTGGGCGGGCGGGCGGCTTGTGTACTCGCCGTATGACTCGCGTATAAGCCGAGTGGGGGACTTTTCAGCCCAATTTTTGGGCTGAAAAACTCCGCTTATACGCGAGTATATACGGTAGGTAGTGATGAAGCGTTAAATAAATACAGAAATTTGTAAAAAGCAAATCAATCAGCAAAGATTGAGACAGAGAGACTCATTGCCAGAGAAAGTAAAAATAATCCCGAAATATTTTTTAACTACATAAATAGTAAGAAACTAAAAAATGATTGTGTTGGCCCCCTTAAAAATAGTCTGGGTGAAATGGTCGATGAGGATGAGGAAAAAGCCAATATGCTAAACGACTTTTTTTTAGCAGTATTTACACAAGAAAATCCCATGACAGACAAGATGATCAGTGATAACAAAAACTCTCAATTAAATGTCACCTGCTTAACCCAGCAGGAAGTACGGCATCATCTAAAAATCACTAAAATTGACAAATCCCCGGGGAGGATGGGATACACCCCAGAGTGCTGCAGGAATTAAGTACTGTGAAAGATAGACCATTATTTTTAATATTTAAAGATTCTATAATAACAGGGTCTGTACCACAGGACTGGCATACAGCAAATGTGGTGCCAATATTCAAAAAGGGGACAAAAACTGAACTTGGAAATTATAGGCCAGTAAGATTAACCGCTACAGTGGGTAAAATCCTAGAGGGTTTTCTAAGAGATGCTATATTGGAGTATGTGAAGAAAAATAACCTCATGACCCAATATCAACATGGTTTTACGAGGGACCGTTCCTGTCAAACTAATCTGATAAGCTTCTATGAAGAAGTAAGTTCTGGACTGGACCAAAGAAATGCAGTGGATGTGGTGTATATGGACTTTTCAAAAGCTTTTGATACGGTGCCACACAAAAGGTTGATACATAAAATGAGAGCAATAGGGATAGGGGAAAATATGTGTAAGTGGGTTAAGAACTGGCTCAGTGATAGGAAACAAAGGGTGGTCATTAATGGAACACACTCAGAATGGGTCACAGTTAACAGTGGGGTACCACAGGGGTCAGTGTTGGGCCTGCTTCTCTTTAACATATTTATTAATGACCTTGTAGGGGGCATACAGAGTATAATCTCAATATTTGCAGATGACACTAAACTCTGCAGGGTAATCAATACAGAGGAGGACAATTTTATATTACAGGAGGATTTATGTAAACTGGAAGCTTGGGCTGATAAATGGCAAATGAGCTTTAATGGGGATAAATGTAAAGTCATGCACTTGGGCAGAGGAAACAAAAGGTATAATTATGTGCTTAATTGTAAAACACTGGGCAAAACTGTCACTGAAAAAGACCTGGGTGTATGGGTAGATGACAAACTCACATTTAGTGGCCAGTGTCAGGCAGCTGCTGCAAAGGCAAATAAAATAATGGGATGTATTAAAAGAGGCATAGATGCTCATGAGGAGAAAATAATTTTACCTCTATACAAGTCACTAGTGCGACCACACTTAGAATACTGTGTACAATTCTGGTCTCCGGTGTATAAGAAAGACATAGCTGAACTAGAGGGGGTCCAGAGAAGAGCGACCAAGGTTATTAGAGGACTGAGGGGTCTGCAATACCAAGACCGGTTATTAAACTTGGGGTTATTTAGCTTGGAAAAACGAAGGCTTAGGGGTGATCTTATAATAATGTATAAATATATGAGGGGACAGTACAGAGACCTTTCTAATGATCTCTTTACTCTTAGGCCTGAGACTGGGACAAGGGGGCATCCCTTACGTCTGGAGGAAAGAAGGTTTAATCATAATCACAGACGTGGATTCTTTACTGTAAGAGCAGTGAGACTATGGAACTCTCTGCCACATGATGTTGTAATGAGTGAGTCACTACTAACATTTAAGAAGGGCCTGGATGCCTTTCTTGAAAACTATAATATTACCAGTTATACATACTAGATTCTTTGATAGGGCGTTGATCCAGGGAATTAGTCTGATTGCCGTATCTGGAGTCAGGAAGGAATTTTTTTCCCCAATGTGGAGCTTAGTGTTGCCACATGTTTTTTTTTTGCCTTCCTCTGGATCAACATGTTAGGCTATGGGTTGAACTAGATGGACTTCAAGTCTTCCTTTAACCTTAAAAACTATGTTACTATTTTCTGTGACTCTTCCAGTCTCTCTATATCTCTAGGTGTAAGAGAAAATACATAATACCGGGCACTGCTTCAATTCCTGGGACAGCAGATTCTGCTCTAATCACCACTAAGTACCCTTTATGCTGCTGGGGTGCACGCCTTATTAGAGTACAAACAGTTCATGTGAAGAAAAAAGCAAGCGGCACTCTCCATTTGAGTAGTGATGTCTCCTTTATTTCAAAGTGTCAATGGACATAATTCATACGTGACGATGTGCGGGGAGAGGGTGTGGAGGACGGCGGACGACGGCAAGCTGTTTTGCTGTGACAACAGCTTCAACGGGTCCCGTTGAAGCTGTAGTCAAAGGAAAACGGCTTGCCGTCTTCCTCTACACCATCTCCCCGTACATCGTCACGGATGAATTACTGTATGTCCATTGACACTTTGAAATAAAGGAGGCATCGCTACTCAAATGGTGAGTGCCGCCTGTTTTTTTCTTCACATGAACTCTCTCTATATCTCTGTTGTACTTTAAGCTCAGTGGCCTTTTCTGTCTGAGCACCTCTTGCTGGAAGGCTCGCAGTGGAGAGATTCTGTTTGTCAATACTTACCTTTCGTCTTGGTCTCATGATGTCAAAATATGAACAGCATGATGAGGAGCACTCACTGTGTAAATACCAAAAAATGTATTAGGTGATTCTTGGATCAAAACACCTGTTGTGAATTTTGCCACTAAGCTGCATGTTAAGGAACAGCAATGTTGTGTGTTATGCCCTGCTGTCACCTCTATGATATCTGGGATCAGAAGGTCACGGCTAGAGATGAGTGAATCTGATCAGGGCTGGGGTTTTGGTGATTTGCATATATTATTATTTGCATATCCAAAGTACAGGAGCATGCAGCACTGTGCTCGGGTACGCTTGGTATCTGACTCAGTGCAAGCCATTTGCAGTGTGTAACCATCTCACACTCGGAATAAAATCAGAGTTTTCTGCTATAGTGTGTTGTATCTAAAGAAAACAAAAAGAAAACCTCCCACTCCCGGAAGTGTTTGCTTATGGCTGGCTGTAAGAGGGAGAAGAGCAGAACAGGCAATCAGTGATGGCGTGGTTCAAGTTCATGTCCAGAACAGTTTCACCGAACCAAACCTAAAAAGGTTCGCTCATCTCTAGTCACTGCGTTTGCTTTGCCGTAAGTTGAGATCAGGAAACTATCCCCAAACTTGCTCGCCAACTTAAAATTCAGCACAAACATTACAGATTTTGCTAGGGATCAGGAACCCCAGCAATAAATTGCTATAATTTTTTGGGAGAAAACTTTGAACTTTTAAATGGCCCTACAACTTTCCCTGTTTGGGGCCAAAACGCTCGCCGGAAGACCCGCTGGGTGTGAACAACACAACCTTATAATTAGTAGTGTTCCTGCCATTCGGTCTACTGGCTTGTATCAAGCTGTAGAATTTTAAAATGAATTCATGTAATTTTCATGGAGAATGCAGGTGTTTTGATACCTGCAGTGATGTGGCAGCAGCTGGGAAGTCTAGGAATCTTATAATGTCCTTAAATCGTCTGTTTAAGAAAGCTTAATATTTTTTAGGGAATTATTTATTTTTTTTATTATTTATTTATTTATTTTTTTTGGGAGAGCAAACCTTTATTATAGAAGAGAGGGTATGGGGAAGTGGAACAGCTCACCGTTGATCTGATTCTGCTTCAACCGGTTCCAGACTTGCTCGGACAACGCCCTGGTTGTGGGTTGGTGCATATAAGAAAGGAAGGAAATCCAGCAAGGAGGTTCCAGTATTTTCTTCTTTTTATTTAAATAATACAGTACATCCAACAGAAAGGCAGTACAAGTATACAGACAGGCCAACGCGTTTCGACGCACTCAGGTCTTAATCATGGCTCATTTTGATGATTCGGAAGTATACTTATATACACTCCCCCATGTTTATCACAGATGTTGAAAATCTGCCCCATAGTATACAATTAAATCAAATACAATGACAATTAATACAATCATAATAAAATATCTGATGATAATCTGCTTAAATCATACTAGAATATATAAATGTTAATATTGAAGAATAATATCATGTCTAATATTTAGACCAAGTGGGATCCTAGTACCTAAACTGAAGATGCAAAAACTTTCTTTTTGTAACAGTTTGGCGTCTCTGGTCTCCTCCCCTGAAAGAGTAAACTATTCTGTGAATACCACAGAAAGAGAATGTGGTCGTATTACCTCCATGCACTGATGCAAAGTGTCGGGATGCAGATGATATATTAACCGCATTGGTATTTACAGCATTGGATAAGCGTCTACAAATCCGGCGCTTTAATTCTCCAGATGTGCATCCTACATATTGTAACCTACATTCAGTGCACTCAATCAGGTGTATCACATAATGTACTGCAACAATTTAGGAAAGTATTGATATCGTATGTTTTCCCATTGCTAAAGGATCTAAAAGTGCGGCTTTTTTGTGCATAATTGCATGCAGTGCATCTTGTGTGACCGCACTTATAGAAACCTCGCAATGTCAACCATGTACTTGTTTCTTTTCTAGTTGCAGTAGTGAAAAAACTAGGAGATAGAATATTCCCTAAAGTAGGCGCTTTCTTAGCGCTGAATCGTACCGGAGATTCAGACAGAATCTGTGAAAGTTTTGGATCCTTATTCAGAATAGGAAGATATGTCCTAATGATACCAGTCACTTTGTTGTAACATGGGCTATACATAGTGCTAAAAGTAATCGGGCCACAAATACCACTTTGCTGTTTGGGTTTGTTGTGAAAGATCAGTGAATGTCTATCTATATTCCTAGTGATGTTATCTGCTCTTTTTAAATCACTATGTGTATATCCTCGGTGTCTCAATCTGTTTACTACTTTAGCAGATTCCCTCTCATAAATTTCCATGGAAGAGTAATTTCGTTTGGTTCTTATAAGTTCACCCACTGGTATATTAATTGTCACGTGTTTGGGGTGACATGATGATGCTCTCAGGATTGAATTGCAGGTGGTAGGTTTTCTATAGGGTTTGATGTTAACCCTTTCTTTCTCTTGATCCCCTATCAAGGTGATATCCAAGGAGTCTATACTTGCAGAGCCGCATGTTTGAGTAAACCGAAGATTGTATTCATTTAGCTTTAAATAATTGATGAAATCCTGTATTTCATGGGGAGACCCCCCATACCAGCAGGGTATCGTCGATGTATCCAGCATACCACACAATGCTGGTATGGAAAGGGTTGTTGATGTTAAGCATAAATTCCTCCTCCCAAATGCCCATAACCAAATTTGCTAAAGTGGGGGAGAATTTTGCTCCCATACTCACACCACGTCTCTGCAAGTAGAATTTTTTATCAAAGGAGAAAAAGTTATGTTTCAACAAATACTCTACCGCCATAACAATGAAATCCTGAGTGTTTTGTGTATAGATACTGTGTTTCTCCAAACTTGATGTTAAATATTTCAAAGCTACTTCATGGAATAGATGGGTAAAGTCCAATTACATCACAAGATAACCATGTATAGCCAGGTTTCCATTTGAACTTTGAAAAGCTAGCTATGACATATGTTGTGTCTCTAATAAAGCCTGGCAGACGTCTGACCAGAGGCTGGAGTTGCTGGTCGACCCATGCACATAATCTTTCCCCCAGAGACCCAATGCTGGCAATAATGGGGCGACATGGAGGAGGAAAGATATTTTTATGTACCTTGGGGAGAGAATGGTATATGGGTATAACCGGACAATCCACCAGAAGAAATTCAGCAGTTTTTTTGTCCAGCACATTCAAGCTGAGACCTTCATCAAGAAGTTTAGAAAGCTCTTCTTTATATTTTCTGGCAGGATTGCCCAGTAACTGAATGTATAAATTGGTGTCTGACAGATCAGTCATGACAATGTTGTTGTATAAACCTGAATTTAAGAGCACTACTGTACCTCCCTTGTCTGACATTCTAATAGTAAGATCCTCATTATCTTTCAGTTGTTTTAGAGCGATATGTTCTTCAATTGTTAGATTATCATGGCAATGGTTAGGATTTAAATTCAAGAGAACCAATTATTTTTCCACCAAATCCTGGAAAATATCCAACACATCTGGTCGAGATTTTATTGGATAAAAACATTTATTATTGCATAGTGTCAGCAGCATGTGAGGCCATCTCTTCTACACTTATGTGATAACAATTCATATGAAAGTAGCATATGACCAATATATGGCTCATATACACGGTCTTATAGGTCTGTTCACATTCATGAAACACCATACTACGGATATTGCTTCTTGAAAATGTGCAATCACTATTTCATTTCATACATTTAAAATACACATTTTTGGCATGTGCACAACTGTGTTATTTATATAATTCATATTGAATTTGTTTGTGCATTGCTGCACACTAGTCTTATTCAGCATTCCAGATGAATTGGTGACCTGAATAAACTTGTTTTCATCATTATTTCTCCTCCAAATATGTCAGGCTTCAACAATCACTCCACCTAACTGTAACCCAGGTGTTACCTTGTGGTATGGGGAATTGGATTTTTAAGTGATGTGACTTCTGCAGCCCACCCTATGGAGGGGTTACTGAGGAGCTAGGCAATAGGATTGCGTAAACATTAGGATCTTGTAAGTGATTGTGTTTGACTGCTGGCACTGGAAGAGGTGGACACCTAGGTAAAGCAAAGAGGCATCATCGCAGACCTTGGTGCCATCTTAGCAGTGCAGTACAATACAACTATATTTTGCTACAGTTGCTGTTGTGCTTGCTAATATGTGCATGTAGTATACATTTTGGCTATGGATTCACCACAAGATATGTCTGCTTTGGAGGAGGCCATCTTCATTACCACCCCAGGGGCAGAGGGTGCGTCAGCAGCACCAGAAATGGAGTATTCTGCAGAGGAGATAGACACATATGTGACCTGGAGCTCTACCGTTCTACCCACACATTTGCTGTGAGATGTGGATCCAGTGCTGGGCTCAGATGCCAGAGATGGACCTGAGCTTACAATCAAGAGGTGACCCATTCCCCATGCCATCTGGAAGCACCAGATGTCAGACTCCAGAGGATCTTGCACACATGCCTGGCTGTATTACACTTGGAGCCAGTGCCGCAGCTACTGGATAGGAAAATCCACCAGGACCAGAAGCATGATGAGGACAATGAAGAGGATGAGGACGATGAAGAGGATGAGGAGGATGAGGAAGAGGAGGAGGTTGAAAATGCAGAAGTCCCTGTTTCCCATTCATATGTAGCACTCTCTTCATAGGCCTTCAACTGGGAAAATGCCATGTAGTGACCCCTGCCCTCTCCAAACAACTATCCGGTACGGCATGAACTACCCAGTTGTGTCTCCTTTGTTGAGAAGATTTTGCTCGCAGATGCCATTGCCCGAGAGTTGTTGCTTGTGCGGAACCCCAGTGGTTAATGTGAACAAGTAACATCACAAGGGTTAACTCCCAACACTGGACACTGCACTAGCACCTCTAGGCCAGAAAGGGGAGCTCAAGCAGCTCCCTGATATATTCTGGTCTGAGGAGGAAGTAGTTAGTGGAGAGTTGACAGTTGACAGTTCAGTTTAGTGCAGGGAGCACTAGCAGGAGGACCTGTAAATGGGAGCAGTGCTGAGCTCCTGACAGGGACCACTGACTACTTTCAAGCCTGAAGCCAGGGTCTGAGGAGAGGAGTACAAGAAACTGAGGAACATATATGAGAGACTGAGTTACCTCATAACTCGCCCCAGAGGAGCGTAGAAGCCGGATACTGGATCCGAATCTGTGACATAAACATGCAGCACAGAAAACACCGGGATAGTGGAGGTTACATACCTACACCGTACCTCAGCAAAGCAACACGGCGGGGTCAGAAGCACAAGGAAAGACTCAAGTTGCCTAGCAAAGGGGGTACCTATGAGGAGAGACAGGGCCAGCAGCTCAGCTAAAGCAGCAGCAGGGCCACACACAAGGCGCAGGAGTAGGAAGCTGAGGACTCGGACAGGGTGGGAGCAACCCGACCCCGGTACAGACTCCGTGGACAGTACTCTACTGAATACCATCACCAGTAAAGCCTTGGAAAACTTCAAAACCGTGAGTGTGTGTGATCCTTGTGCTCAAACCCTGTGTACCCTCACAAACTACCATCATCTCTACTACTACTCCTATCCTACAACATCCATAGCACTATCTATAGACTATTACTACCACTGCCCCGGGGAATCAAGCTCTACCTGCGGAGAGCCATTACATCTCCAGCTGCCAAACATCATCCCTGGAGGTTCTGAAGCAGCGGTGGTCCCCTCACTCACCACAATCCGTGGGTGGCGTCATGACAAACTCCCCTGTAAATATCCCCCCATTTATTGCGGTTATATTTCTGGACCTCAATGGGCTGTATGGTCCTAGTAAAAGGGATGAGAGGGAGAGAGGCGCAGATCTAAATGTAGATGTATATAAGTCCAACCATATATTTGTAGATAATCTCCTCACCTTTCTATCGTATTGTATGGCATATATCCTCAAGGTGCTGGAGCTGAAAACAATTCTTCCTGGTCTACAGCTTTGTGCCGGATGGAAGGTTATGTTTTAAAATTTTTAGCCGAAACGCGTAGTTTTAATGTGAATAAAAATAATTTGGAAGTAAGAACAGAGGCTTCTATTTCTCCCTGGGAGCGCCTGTGATCTCCACCGGATGTCTTTTTGAATCTGAATACCTCCATTTATTGCGAAACCCGGGACATGGTCCAGACCAAGACCGCCATGTTATCCCCAGCAATACCCTGGTCCAGTACCGAGTACCCCGTCCCAGTGGGCTCCACAACTTGGGTCTAAGTCCAATCACTTCCACAACCAAAGTACCTGAGGAAAGGTGGTGGCATTTCTCCAGCAGAGGAGGTTTGGCATCCTACCCGAACAAGATACTGGGCATCAGTGCTATGACAACTGGTCCACCCTGTTGTGTGACTATCTTCCCAAAAGATTCAGCACAATCTTTGTCAGGGAGGAGGTCACCTTCATGAAAGTGATGGGTAACAAGAGGTGATTCAAGGTTGGCGTAATTCAGGGTACCATCTCAAATGACTCTGAGAAGTGGCAGGAAGAGGCTGACCGGGAGAGAATGTGGTGTCGGGTTGAGGACAGGACTCTTGGTTAACCAGCCAGCTGCACCCAAGCCCACAGAGCCTGTCAGTGTGGCCCAGATTGGTCCCATCTATCCTAGAAAGAGTGGTCATCCCCTAATTCCTCCATTGTCTTCTCCAGCGGTGGCCATAATCGAATCCGCTAAGTGGCAGGTGGAGTATTCCCCTGGAGGATTAGCCCCTGTGACTTCCCCTGGAGACAATCATGCAGTGGAGTACCATCAGTAATGGTGACCTTCAGTCCGTGTAATGCTGAGAAAGCTGGAAGAGAATATTTGCGCCAAGTTCAGTGGACTTACCAAATAAAAAGGCATGTTTTTGGGTCACTGACCCATCCTTTTTTTAGTTCTTATTCAACAGCGAAGAATGTTTTTTTGTTGATTTTATTTTTCTCCTTCACAAGTTTGCACTTCCCCCACTGCATTTGCAGGCATGCATGCAGCCTTTGGGCTACAGCTCAAAGCCCTTAATGGAGTCTTCCCTTCATGGACTTCCACAATTTTAATAGACTAAAAAAACAAGCACATAAAACCAAAATACACTGTGTGTGCAGAATTATTAGGCAAGTTGTCTTTTAGAGGATTATTATTATTATTGATCAACAGCTATGTTCTCAATTAGCCCAAAAGACTCAAATATCAAAGCTTAATATTTTTGGAAGTTGGAATGTTTTTTTTTTTTAGATTTGTCTATTTTAGGAGGATATCTGTTTGTGCAGGTAACTATTACTGTGCAGAATTATTAAGCAACTTAATAAAACCAATTCTATTCCCATCTCACTTGTTTATTTTCACCAGGTAAACCAATATGACTGCACAAAATTTTGAAAAAAACATTTGACATGCAAAAACAAACCCCCCCCAAAATTAGTGACCAATATAGCCCCCTTTCTTTATGATGACACTCAGCAGCCTCCATCCATAGATTCTGTCAGTTGCTTGATTTGTTTATGATCAACATTGCATGCAGCAGCCACCACAGCCTCCCAGACGCTGTCCCCAGAGGTGTACTGGTTTCCCTCCCTGTAGATCTCACATTTTAGGAGGGAGCACAGGTTCTCTATGGGGTTCAGATCAGGTGAACAAGGGGGCCATGTTATTATTTTTTCTCCTTTTAGACCTTTACTGGCCAGCCACGCTGTGGAGTAGTTGGATGCATGTGATGGAGCATTGTCCTGCATGAAAATCATGTTTTTCTTGAACGATATCGACTTCTTCCTGTACCACTGCTTGAAGAAGTTGTCTTCCAGAAACTGGCATTAGGTCCGGGAGTTGAGCTTCACTCCATCCTCAACCCGAAAAGGTCCCGCAAGTTCATGTTTGATGATACCAGCCCATACCAGTACCCCACCTCCACCTTGCTGGCGTCTGAGTCGGAGTGGAGCTCCCTGCCCTTTACTGATCCAGCCTCTGGCCCATCCATCAGGCCCATCAAGAGTCACTCATTTCATTCGTCCATAAAACCTTTGAAGAATCAGTCTTCAGATATTTCTTGGCCAAATCTTGACGTTTTATCTTATGTTTCTAGTTCAGAGGTGCTGGTTTTTCAGCCTTCCTTACCTTGGCCATGTCCCTGAGTATAGCACACCTTGTGCTTTTTGCTACTCCAGTAACTTTGCAGCTCTGAAATATGGTAAAACTGGTGGCAAATGGCATCTTGGCAGCTTCACGCTTGATTTTCCTCAATTCATGGGCAGTTATTTTGTGCCTTTTTTTCCCAACACGCTTATGGCGACCCTGTTGGCTATTTGCCATGAAACGCTTGATTGTGTGGTGATTACGCTTCAAACGTTTGGCCATTTCAAGACTCCTGCATCCCTCTGCAAGACATCTCACAATTCTGGACTCTTCAGAGCCGTCACATCTCTCTTCTGACCCATTTTGCCTAAGGAAAGGCATTTGCCTAATAATTAAGCGCACCTTATATAGGGTGTTGATGTCATTACACCACACCCCTCCTCATTACAGAGATGTACATCACCTGATTTACTTCATTGGTAGTTGGCTCTCAAGCCTATACAGCTTGGAGCAGGACAACATGTATAAAAAGTATCATGTGATCAAAATACTCATTTGCCTAATAATTCTGCACACAGTGTATGTAATAAAATATTTATTAATCATATAAAATACATTCATGTAAAAATTAACATGAAATCTTTCTATTACATACAGAAAACTATTAAAACGTAGCAATGCCAATAATTGCCACCGGGTGGCACCACACTACCTTGCAAGGTGTGCAGAGCAACTACATGGACAAAAAAAATATTCCCAAAGAAGCTTGCCCCTAGAACCAATGACTAAGTATGTGTGTTCACACGCTGCATATTTGCAGCGTATTTTTACGTGAGTGCTGTTGCAGTTTTTGTAGCCAAAACCAGGAGTGGAACAATCAGAGGAAAAGTCTAATAGAAACAAGTGCTCCACTTCTGTATTTAATCACCCACTCCTGGTTTTGGCTACAAAAACTGAAAGAGCACTTGCGTAAAAATACACAGCAAATACGCAGTGTGTGAACTCACCCTAAAAAAGAGCTTTACAGGTATCGGCTCCAGGTCCGGAGGAGCTGCGTGTGGGACATGGTTCCTCCGGACCTGAGTGAACTCGCGGGTGGTCACAGGGAGACCGCAGCCGTCCTGTCCTCGCCATGAGCGGTGGGTGCAAGGCTGCTTCTCCCTCCGTGCACCCGATAAGTATATTGAGCTGGAAAAGAAAGGCGCAACATAGGGTATACCTGAAGTGTTTTTGCGTTGTGAGTTATGGTTTGCTCACCGTTTTTGGTTGTGTAAGTCAGAAGGAACTTTAAAGGCCTGTGATATCAACCCGATATCCTGACAATGACGTTCTGCAGCAGTATCCCTCCAGAGACAGCAAAGATCCAGGGAGAAAAGGAAAAGGCTTTCGTCACCCTGTAATAAATCTACTGGAGACATTTATTTTTTATTGTGATTTTATTTCAGTAGATTTATTACAGTGTGACAGAAGTGCGGACCGAATCCCTTTGCTTTTCCTACTTGGATCTTTGCGCTCACCCGATGGGATCCGCTTCCAACTCCGCAGCATGAAATGAACGTGCTGCAGAGGAGCAGACACCCGCGCCGCAGCTAAAAGAACACTGCGGTCAGAAACAGCATAGTGAGGATTTCTACAAAACCCATCCACTATGCTGCTACTGTATCCTTACAGTGAGTATGCAGCCTAATAAGAAATAAAGATGTCCAATCTGAAGTAATAAATACTTTGATAGATAGACTAAGCCCCCGTCTGATCCCAATACATGTTTCGGCCTGTGCCTTCTTCCAAAAGGACTCCCCATTATCGTCATTGCCACATTTGAATAGTTTTATGTAATAGAAATATGTCATATTAATTTTTACATTAATGAATGAGCCCCCAGGGCAGTGGGGAACTCGGGTATCGGGGCCCTCGCTCTACTTGGGGATATCACTGGTGGCCTGCCCAGACCCATGGCCCCGAGGACCAATCACAGGTGTATACTCATCAAAAATCAATAGGGTATATTAAATTGCATTAAGAAGGATCCAGTGGTGGGAGGAATAGTTGACTATAAATCCAGAAAACGAATAGTGCACAGCATATCAGCTAATGATCAAGTTAACAAGCTGCCAAACTGGTAATAAGATCAATTTGAGTTAGAGCCATATGCGGAGGATAGCCATGGGTCCCACCATTCCAGCCTCTCAGACTTAACGGCAAGATCATGTGCCAGGGTGGTTTCGTGTTGCAAGTGCAGCCCAATTTGTGAGGTCAATTCGCCCTTGGAGGGTATGGAGAGAAGCTTCCAGTGTCTGGATAGGCATAGTCTAGCCGCAATTAAAATATTGGTTACAATGGGGCAGAGCATTGCAGGGATGTCCTCAAGGCCGAGGCCCAGCAGAGCCATGGATCCGCCAAGGTCGAAGGGAAACCCAACGACCTCGGAGATCAGTGACTCAACTATGTTGCAGAAACCCTGGACCCGGGGGCAGAGCCACCACACATGTTCCATGGAGCCCACCTCCAGGCCACATTTCCAGCACAAGGAGGCTGAGGACCGCTGGATTTTTGCCAGTTGAAGGGGCGTCAAGTACCAGTTTAACTGGATTTTCTTCGCCTGTTCCAAATGTAGGATACAAGATGAAAACCTAGAGGTGTGGTTTGCGGCTCTAATCCAGGAGTCCAAGGGGGCCGAGAAGGAGAGCCTTCGCTCCCAGATCATCATATAAGGGAGCTTTTGCTGAGCCCCAGCCAAGAGCAAGGCCCAGAACAAAATTGACACCCCATGAGTAGCAGAGCATTGGGGTTTCAAATATCTTTGTAAGCGATCATTAACAGGGGATTCGTCCCATGACGGCACACAGCATGTGGAGAGGAAATGGCGAACCTGGAGATATTGGTAAAATACTACATTGGGGAGAGCATAAATACTGTGTAGTTCTGAGAAGGGTCGAAGGTCAGGACCATCCATTAGGTCATATAACGTCAATATATTTGAGGCCACCCAGCGAGACAGAGACAAATCTGGTATACTACGTTCTATTGCCCCGAGAGAAATAAATCTAAATAAAAAGGCAAGATGAGAGTAGCCAACAAGGTACCATTACTTGCAAGTTCTTAATGCAGTTTCCACAGTTCACAGTACAGTTCAACAATTCACAGTGTAGTTCTTTCACACAGTTAACTCCGGTTACACTCTGAACCCTCTGTAGCCAGGTGCACTCTCTGAGACCCTTCACTTTCTCTGTAACCTTTCCAGCGTTTCTCTCCGTTCTTCCCTGTGGGCTGTATGGGGGCAGCTCGGTCCCTTGTGTGACTTCCCCCTGTGTTTATGGGTGGCAAGCCCGGGTCCTATGTGCTGCTGATTCTCCAGCCCGTGTGTTGGGTGACCAGACCTGAAATCTGTGTCTCCCCATCGGTGTGTTCATGTACCTGCTTGTTGCTTCGATCATCCAGAGCCAACACTCTGGTCCCAGCCTAGCCTTGGGTGTCCCTGTCTTGCAAGGGATCACCGGGCTCTTTCCGACCCGTGTGACTACCTGGATACGTCAAGGGAGTCTGTCCGGTCGGTAGTCGGTCAGTGTTGACATCTCCCTCAGACCCAGTTACACCGGTCCGGTCTCTGTCTTTCCTTTCTTGGGACTACGGGCTGTAGAGCAGGCTTTCTCTCTGGGGAACGTTGTCTCTCCTGATTCTGCGTCTCCAGGGAGCCCTGACCCTTCTGGGAAGTGTCACTTTCTGTCCTAGGTCTTGGCAGCTCTGCACCCACTGGCAAAGAAGATATGAAAACGAGCAGTCTGCCGGACCCTTTCTCTATCTGTGTATCTGATGCCATAAAGAAGATATGGAAATGAGCAGTCAGCCAGACTCCTTCTCTATCTATGCATCTGATATCATAAAGAAGCTATGGAAATAAGCAGTCAGCCAGACGCCTTCCCTATCTATGCATCTGATGTCATGAAGAAGCTATGGAAATGTGCACTCAGCTGGACCCCTTCTCTATCTATGCATCTGATGTCATAAAGAAAATATGGAAATGAGTAAACAGCCAGACCCCTTCTCTATCTATGCATCTGATGTCATAAAGAAGCTAGGGAAATAAGCAATCAGCCAGACGCCTTCTCCCCTTCTCTATCTATGCATCTGATGTCATAAAGAAGCTATGGAAACGAGCAGTCAGCCAGACCCCTTCTCTATTCATGCATCTAATTTCATAAAGAAGCTATGGAAATGAGCACTCAGCCAGTTCCTTTCTCTATCCATGCATTTGATGTCATAAAGAAGCTATTGAAATGAGGAGTCAGACAGACCCCTTCTCTATCTATGCATTTGATGTCATAAAGAAGCTATTGAAATGAGGAGTCAGACAGACCCCTTCTCTATCTATGCATCTGATGTCATAAAGAAGCTATGGAAATGAGGAGTCAGCCAGACCCCTTCTCTAACTATGCATCTGATGTCATAAAGAAGCTATGGTAATGAGCAGTCAGCCAGACCCCTTCTCTATCTATGCATCTGATGTCATAAAGAAGCTATAGAAATGAGCAGTCAGCCAGACGCCTTTCCTATCTATGCATCTGATGTCATGAAGAAGCTATGGAAATGTGCACTCAGCTGGACCCCTTCTCTATCTATGCATCTGATGTCATAAAGAAAATATGGAAATGAGTAGACAGCCAGACCCCTTCTCTATCTATGCATCTGATGTCATAAAGAAGCTAGGGAAATAAGCAATCAGCCAGACGCCTTCTCCCCTTCTCTATCTACGCATCTGATGTCATAAAGAAGCTATGGAAATGAGCAGTCAGCTGGACTCCTTCTCTATCTATGCATCTGATGTCATAAAGAAGCTATGGAAACGAGCAGTCAGCCAGACCCCTTCTCTATTCATGCATCTAATTTCATAAAGAAGCTATGGAAATGAGCACTCAGCCAGTTCCTTTCTCTATCCATGCATTTGATGTCATAAAGAAGCTATTGAAATGAGGAGTCAGACAGACCCCTTCTCTATCTATGCATTTGATGTCATAAAGAAGCTATTGAAATGAGGAGTCAGACAGACCCCTTCTCTATCTATGCATCTGATGTCATAAAGAAGCTATGGAAATGAGGAGTCAGCCAGACCCCTTCTCTAACTATGCATCTGATGTCATAAAGAAGCTATGGTAATAAGCAGTCAGCCAGACCCCTTCTCTATCTATGCATCTGATTTCCTAAAAAAACTATGGAAATGAGCACTCAGCCAGACCCCTTCTCTATCTATGCATCTGATGTCATAAAGAAGCTATTGAAATGAGGAGTCAGCCAGACCCCTTCTCTATCTGTGTATCTGATGTCATAAAGAAGATATGGAAATGAGCAGTCAGCCAGACCCCTTGTCTATCTATGCATTTGATGTCATATAGAAGCTATGGAAATGAGCAGTCAGCTGGTCTCCTTCTCTATCTATGCATCTGATGTCATAAAGAAGCTATGGAAATGAGCTGTCAGCCAGACCCCTTCTCTATCAATGCATCTGATGTGATAAAGTAGCTATGGAAATGAGCAGTCAGACAGACCCCTTTTCTATCTATGCATCTGATGTCATAAAGAAGCTATGGAAATGAGCAATCAGCTGGTTCCCTTCGCTATCTATGCATCTGCTGTCATAAAGAAGCTATGGAAATGAGGAGTCAGCCAGACCCCTTCTCTATCTATGCATCAGAAGCCATATAGAAGCTATGGAAATGAGCAGTCAGCTAGACCCCTTCTCCATCTATGCACCTGATGTCATAAAGAAGCCAAGTAAGCCAGTAAGTTGCCAGTGAAATTCCTAGAAAATTTGCCGCGTGTAAAGGTAACTTAAAGTACGCATTCAACTCAGGTATCTGAGTCTCATCATCAACATCATCATTATCTCCTCCATCAGGGTTAACGTCTGGTGACGAGAGTCTAGATTATTCTTGGACCTTACTTCACCCGTCCCTGGATCTAACTCCAAACGATTTTGGGCATTATTGCAGATTGTTGACTCTTTGGAACAGACCTCTGATTCCCATGCAATAGTATCAGTGAATTTGGCACCCTGCGGTACAGGCAGCCACAGGAACAACTAGTGCATTTAGTGATTTCCACATCTGGTACACCTCATACGCACAACACCTTCTACCCCAGGTCTGTATGGGGAGCTCCACTTGCTGCCTTAAGTAAGATCCCCTATAAATACCGGTGCTGCGGAAGGAGTTAGTCAGTCCGTGCAGTACGGAGCAGTACTGTGAAGAAAACCTGGTAGAGGAGCCGTGCTAGGCCCGAACCAGAGAACAGCCTAGCCAGTGCAGGAACCCGAGAGTGAGGGTCGGAGGCAAAGGCGAGAGACAAATTGGGGGCAGAAGAGCCATACCGCTTCACCCCAGGAAGCAACCCGGACATCGGAGTCCAAGTCTGCTGAGGAGCATTTAGCCAGCAGAAAACACCAGTTTACCGAGTAGACTCCAGTCTCCTGGTCCACCTGTATTAGCAACCATCACAAGAGCCAGGCACACCAAGGGAGAAATAAAACCAGTGGCAGTCCACAGAACGTTCTTACTAACCACTATACGGGTGTGAGAAACAGAGGAGGCCAGGCCAGGTTTCATACAGGTCAGGGCTTCAAAACAAGTAAGACAGGAACGAGGAGGCCTTACAAATCACTTGCTGTGGAAATCTTGAAGTGCTTCCCAACCACCTGGAGTGTACCCTGGACAGTGTCGGTTTAACATCAAGTAAAGGTATGGAAAACTACTCCCAATATGTGTGTCAGTTCTTACAGCCCTGATCCTGTCCAACACCGAGACTGTAGAGAAACCCGCCTGCAGAGCCACCTCCCTATGCCAAAACCTACTCCCTCATCACTGCCCCGGGGACCCCACTCCACCTACAGGGAGCGTCACCATCAGGCTGCCCATCCATCATCCCTGAAGGTCTGCAGCAGCACTGGTGTCACCAGACACCGTAGGTGGCGTCACGATCTATTCAACAAAACCCCTTTATTTTTCAAAATCCCCCTTTTTAAGCGACCACCAGGGCATGGACCCGGGTATCGACCACCCGTGACAATCCTCCGTAATCAACGCCTGGGGTCTGAGTTCCCACAGCCTTGGGGTGGGTCATGAACAGCTCTGCAGACTCGTCCATCTTTGGTACCTCACAGTTAGTAGGGCAGCTGGAGAGTTGTGACTTGTGGGGAAGCAACAGTGATTGGGGTGCCACCTCTGAGAACTTGACTGTGTGTGATGTTATGGTTGAGTTGGAGGAGAGGCCACTTGATATAGCGCTTGACATCCACTGTAGCGCATGCTCTTTCTGGGCCTCATCTACAGGTAGCAATGTGCTGCTGCCTAAGAAATGGATGATATTAGGCCAAGCTGACATTTTTCTTTAGCTTGGACAAGCCAGTGAAAAAAAGCTTTCAGTAACTTTAGCACCTACCGCACAGACACCAAGAGTTTTCCCCTTTCCAACACACCTATTCCCCTTTCCACCATGACCACGGCCTTTACCACTCATATTTGATGCTAACAGATTTGGAACTAAGTTGTTCTCTGTCACAAAAGGCCTGTATGAGACCACAGCAGATTTGGTAAACACTAGTTCTATGCCTCAAAAGAGCATAGGGCAATATTTAGTGAGATTTAGGAAACACTGATTTTATGCCCAAAAAGCTGTGGATGGGAATACAGCCAATTTGGCAAACATTGCTTCTCTGCCAAAAAAGGGCTATTTCAGGAAGGAGTCACTAAACCTACTACCTAGCAAATAAATCAAGTCTCTATCTGTCTATCTAGCAGGCACACAGTATTAACAGCGGTGGCAGCAGGTAAGTCCCTAACTGTAACACCGTGAAAATGACAATGAGGAGAAATGGCCGCTTATCATACGCTAAGAAACATGTGCTTCCTGGAGTTTTACCCGCAGTCTAGCACTATATGGGACATTCACTCATTTTACAATAGGCGTTACTCACTTGTTCGTCTTCAAGATAGCAGCAGGAACAGTTCTCATGGTTTTATTTTAAGTTTCATTAACCTGCCACAAGATAACAGAACATGAGCCTCCCTTCAGCCTAAGGCTGGGGTTACACATAGAAATCCGTTTTTGGAAGTGATTTCCATGACCAATCCGTTTTTTTCTGGGTGCTTATTGAGCTCCCTGCACTCCTGAACGTTTTTGGACTTTTCATTAAAAAAACGCATGCGCGAACGCATGCGCAAACGCAAGTGCGCATATGCCATGCGTTCGCGCATGCGTTTCCCATAGGGCCCCATGTTAAAAAAAAACGCATGAAAACGCATGCGTTTTTTAACTGATGCCAAAAACGTTGCATGCAACGTTTTTGACTCAAAAACGGACAGGGCAATGTTTTGAGCTCCAGAGAAAAACGGACAGGGTGTTTATTACATCCAATCCGTTTTTCTGTCAGTTTTTGGACTTAGAAAAAAAAAATGAGAAAACTGAAGCCAAAAACGGACTGAGGGCTTATGTGGAACCCCAGCCTAACAGGAACATAAACATACAGTATACAGTCCGTTCAACAGCGGGCTTGTCACACCGATTTCACTGACTCTATAGTATTCAGATATGGATTTCAAGTCTCTTTACCTTCGCATCAAGTATGGTAGCATCAACATTCAGTCAGTGCACACACAGCACCTGTAATGGTGGGTTTACACGCTGCAATATCGTTTCGATATCGCAACTCAATGGCGCGGGAGCGCGCAATTAGTGCACGTTCCTCCCGCATCGCATTGAATGTTTACACGCTGCGATATCGGATTACAACGTCCGTGCGATGTCTACGCCCCCCAACCCAGGATCGCACACTTAACATGGGAGTGAATGGGTGACGTATGAAATCGCATCGTAGTTGGGCGTTTACACAGCACGATCCGGCTTCAATCGCTATGCAATATCGGGGCATTGAATAGCACGCTCATTCAATCCCCGATATCGCATTGACATCGTTCCTGCATCGTATTGGACGTTCACACCATACAACGCAGGAACGATTTCGCCTCCGACGATTGAACCACGTGACTTTTGATTGAAATTGTACTACGATATCGCAATGTGTAAACCCGCCATAACAGCATAGCACTCTGAATACTGGCTGCCTGGCTCTCTGCACATGTCAAACCCATAAGAGACACACACATGGGTGGAAGTTAAGCAGTTAGTCAGACCCATCTAGCACTTTGACTAACCTGTACCTGTACAGGTAAGACCCAGAGCAAATATTCCAGGATTACATCGCAGTTAATCACTACCTCTGCGATACATACCATCCATTCACAATACAGCTGGTTGCCAACTCACAGCACATATACACAGTATGTAGGACACTTTGATACAATGTAATCAGTGTATAGCTTATATACTGTATATATGGGGCACAGTCCATTAATGGCACAGTCCATTTAGAGGATGGGGAAGGGGAAAAAATTATGCCTGCCTGGCCAGGAGCTGATTCACACACGACTCACTCTTGTCATAAATGACAGCAAACAGTCCTCATCAGGCTAACATGACAACTCCATGACTAACAGCGAGTCTATCAGTGTGCAAATTTACATCCTGCATGATGCACGGTCACAGCAGAGGCATTTCTTCCAATGAGTCAGCGACCCAACAAAATGCATTTTTAGAGCAGTCCTCTTTAATCTGCATTCTTTTGAGAAGCATCCCACTGTTGCCACAGCTCTTTCACTGATAACAGGGATGCACGTGCCAGTTCCATATTGTAGGTCGCTCCTCGCCAGTGTCAGAACGTCACAGGGGATACTCCTCTTAGAGCATTCTCCAACACCTGCCCCACAGCACACCACATCATGACCACTGCACAAAAAGAGGATGCAGGAGTTAGGGGATGGCCACCCCTTCTAGCATACACTGAGGGTAACTTGGTCAACCCCGACAGACCCTTCAGGATTTCTGGCTCCTGTGGGTATTACTCCAGCTGGCTGGCTCCCATGGTCAGACCCGGCCAGCAGCCGATGCTCCATTCTCTCCATCTTGGCCTCCTGCTCCCACTCTTCAACTTCCTATGTGGTGGAGAGCCAACTTAGCCTTGCCATGTACCAACCCTTGCAGCCCTTTACTTTTATGAAGGTGACCAGCTTGCCAACATGGTGGGTGTGGAGTCAAGAAGGCAGAGATTCACACTCTAGGGTGGAGATATTCACATAGCAATGGTGACCAGTGCCATCTTTGGCTATGAACCTGTACCCTTTACTCTGAAAGAAGTCCATCACCTGGCCCTGGGAACATTGCTCCTCAAAGTCGGCCCACTTAGACCCTTCTAACCACTCTTGGACAAGGGATTTTGAGGGGTGGTTCAGGCCTATAAGGATCGTTGCTGTGAGGGGTTAGGGGGCCCCACATGGCATTCCCCATTGAAGGCCTCTGGCAGTGGTGCTATGGAAGGAAGGGAAACAGGAGCTTCTGGCACTACTACCTCATACTCCTCAAACACCATATCCATGGGCTGCAAAACTGGTTTTAGGTGTAAGTACAGGCAGGCTGCAGGGTCCTCTCTCCGAGTAAGGAATGGCTTATGTCCTGAGCGCTGTTATGGTGGTACTTCTTCAGGCATATTTCAAGCAAAAAATGCTCTTGCAGCACAGGCAAGTATAAAGTGAACAACTCTATTTACACACATCGCTGGAGAGGAAAAAAGGGATAGCACATTTTCAAGAGCAATATATGTATTATAGTCAGGGCCGGACTGGGACCAAAAAGCAGCCCTGGAAAACAAGCCCCACCAGCCCACATACTATATCACCCATCAGCCCCGATTAGTGAAATTTGCTTTTACGTTGTCGTGGCCTCATCACTTTCTTAAAGGAGTTATCTGAAGAGCCACATGTGAATGGTGCAGCAGAGGGAATAATCAACCGCAGCTCCATTTACATGGTGATCTTCAAAGCCATGTTTCTCAGAACTGTGGGCTTCCAACGGTCACATACACAGCGAAGGGAAAGTCATCACTTGACAGAAGAGAAGTGATGACACCATATTCGGGAAAATCAATTTAAACAACAGTTAAATGCTGAAAATCAAAGTCCAATACCACCTCTCTGATAACAGGACAGGAGAAGAGGTACTGTGCAGTGAATATATACAGAATAATGCAGATACTGAGGACTTCACCCAGTATACAGGACAGGAGAAGTGGTACTGTGCAGTGTATATATACAGAATAATATAGATACTGAGGATTACACCCAGTATACAGGACAGGAGAAGTGGTACTGTGCAGTGTGTATATACAGAATAATACAGATACTGAGGATTACAGCCAGTATACAGGACAGGAGAAGTGGTACTGTGCAGTGTATATATACAGAATAATATAGATACTGAGGATTACACCCAGTATACAGGACAGGAGAAGTGGTACTGTGCAGTGTGTATATACAGAATAATACAGATACTGAGGATTACAGCCAGTATACAGGACAGGAGAAGTGGTACTGTGCAGTGTGTATATACAGAATAATACAGATACTGAGGATTACAGCCAGAATACAGGACAGGAGAAGTGGTACTGTGCAGTGTATATATACAGAATAATAGATACTGTGGATTACACCCAGTATACAGTACAGGAGAAGTGGTACTGTGCAGTGTATATATACAGAATAATACAGATACTGAGGATTACACCCAGTATACAGGACAGGAGAAGTGGTACTGTGCAGTGTATATATACAGAATAATACAGACACTGAGGATTACACCCAGTATACAGGACAGGAGAATTCTACACAGCATACCCAGGAGGCTGTGGTATATACTGTAGTTAGGAGGATAAGGCATATAGCCAAGATTCACCTACATCCTGGAGATGGGGACAGATGAAAGGCGGTGGCGACAGCAGGTCCAGTGATGGGTGAAGAAAGGAAGATGGAGACACCATGAAGAGCAGAGTGTGAACGCTGCCCGCAGGAGAACCTTCTGATGCTGCACTGGCCACCAGCACACAGGAGGCCACACATATCTATAGAGTATTAGCCCCACACAGGCCCCCACATATAGGACCAAACCCATCCTCTGTATTCAGTATTAACCCCACACAGTCCCTATAAACAGTATTAGCCCCACACAGGCCCCCACATACATGAGCTCACACAGCCCCTATAAACAGTATTAGCCCCACACAGGCTCCCACATACATGAGCCCACATAGCCCCTATAAACAGTATTAGCCCCACACATGAGCCCACATTTTCTATATATTATATTAGCCCCACACACATGAGCCCACAGCCCTATACATTATTTCCCCACACAGCCCTATTCACTATTACCCCCACACATGAGCCCAGACAGACCTACACACTATTACCCCCACGCATGAGCCCACACAGCCCTATACAGTATTACCCACACACATGAGCCCACACAGCCCTACACAGTATTACCACACACCACACACACAGCCCTATACAGTATTACCACACACCACACACAGAGCAGCCAGCCTTGGCCCTGCCACACACACACACACAGCAGCCTGCCCCAGTCCTCCCCCCACCCGATACGCATGCACACACACACAGCAGCCAGTCCAGGCCTTGCCACACATACACAAAGCAGCCAGCCCAGACCCTGCCACATACACAGCAGCCTGCCCTAGCCCGCCCACACACACAGCAGCCTGCTCCAGCCCCCCCACACGCACAGCAGCCTGCCCTAGCTTCCCCCACACACATAGAAGCCTGCCCTAGAATCCCCCAACACACACAAGGAAGCTTGCCCCAGCACCCCCCACACAGCAGCCTGCCCCAGCAGCCCCCACACAGCAGCCTGCCCCAGCACCCCATACACACATACAGCATCAGAGCCCCCCCCCCCACACACACACACAGCAGCGTGCCAAAGCCCCCCCACACACACACACCAGCCAGCCCAGGCCCTGCCATACACCCAGTAGCCTGCCCCTGCTCCCCACACAGCATACTGACCCCCCACACACACACACAACAGCCTGCCCCAGCCCCACACACACATATAGCAGCCTGCCTCAGCACCCCACACACACATCAGCATGCCCCGCCACCCCCATACTCACATACAGCAGCAGGCCCCCACAAACACACAGCAGCCAGCCCGGGCCCTGCCATACACCCAGTAGCCTGCCCCAGCTCCCCCACACACACATAGCAGCCTGCCCCAGCACCCCACACACACATAGCAGCCTACCCCAGCACCCCACTCACACATAGCAGCCTGCCCCAGCACCCCCACACACACACGTACAGCAGTAGGCCCCCGCACACACACAGCAGCCAGCCCAGGCCCTGCCATACACCCAGTAGCCTACCTCAGCTCCCCCACACAGCATCCTGCCCCAGCCCCCCCACACACACATAGCAGCCTACCCCAGCACCCCAGACACACATCAGCCTGCCCCAGCTCCCCTACACACCAGTCTGCCCCAACACCCACACACATGGCAGCCTGCTCCAGCCCGCCACACACACATGGTAGCCTGCCCCAGCCCCCCAGACACACATCAGCCTGCCCCAGCACCCCCCCCACACAGCAGCCTTCCCCAGTACCCCACACACACACACACATACAGTAGCAGGGCACCCCACACACACACAGCAGCCAGCCCAGGCCCCCCCCACACACACAGCAGCCACCCCAGGCTCCCCACACACACACACACACACAGCAGCGAGCCCAGGTCCCCTGCACACAGCAGCCAGCCCAGGCCCTGCCACACTCAGAGCAACCTGCCCCAGCACCCCCCCACACACAAAGCAGCCTGCACAAGCACCCCCCTCCCAGCAACCTGCCCCAGCTTCCCCCACACACACAAAGTAGTCTGCCCAAGCAACCCTCCCCACACAAGCACAGCACCCCTCTTCCTTAATACTGGAGAACCAGTATTAGCAAATAACAAACTTTGTGACAAGGAACTCACTTCCTCACTGCTGTCCGCTGGCTGCCTGCAGTGATGACTTTGCTGGTCTGGGACCGGGAGTCAACAGAGAGCGTGCTGCGAATGTAAGTGGCACCATGTGGTGGGGTGTGTGTGCGATGCCCCTGGGACCGGCGCATAGGAGCAGCGCTAGTATGCAGGCGCCGGCGGAAGGCACAGGCACCTGTGATGTGCGGGCACACCGGGGAGGGGGGGGGGGAAGGCACAGGCACCTGTGATGTGCGGGCACACCGGGGAGGGGGGGGGAAGGCACAGGCACCTGTGATGTGCGGGCACACCGGGGAGGGGCGGGG
Organism: Allobates femoralis; assembly: GCA_033576535.1. Taxonomy (NCBI): domain Eukaryota; kingdom Metazoa; phylum Chordata; class Amphibia; order Anura; family Aromobatidae; genus Allobates; species Allobates femoralis. The sequence continues at coordinate 155,104,534 of JARQOC010000010.1, forward strand.
AAGGCACAGGCACCTGTGATGTGCGGGCACACCGGGGAGGGGGGGGGAAGGCACAGGCACCTGTGATGTGCGGGCATGGGGTGGGGAGCATGTTCAGCCTCACCCTGTGCCCCTCTATCATATCCCCTGCCCGGACCTCACAGAAAGACTACCAATGGTCCATAAAGGACAAACTCACCCCTGCTCCACCATGGCCCAGTCTGCAACTAGGCCCCGCCCACTCCACACCGACCGGCCCACCGGGAGAACTCCCGGTGCTCCATGCTGTCAGTCCGGGCCTGATTATAGTGTTTTATGATTGTGAACAGGCCTATAAAACCATGTATGTTAAGCATATAATAGACATATACTATTTTTATCTAAATTCCTAGTAGATAAGTGTTAAAGAGGTGGCCTCACGCTACTGACCCTCTGCAATGATAAAGGTTTTTTTTCTCAAAAAAAAAAAATTAATAGCTCTCTTAAAGGGATGTTTAAAGGAGATTTGAGGGTTCTTGAAGTTCACATCTGCTGACACATCTGGCTCTCTTCCAAGGGTTCACAGGTTGCGGGTGTTCAAACACCTGGAAACTCGAGGAAGCTTAAAACCTCTCTTAAAGCCTTATTAAAATGACCAGGTTGAAAGTTATAGAATTGATGGGAGTATAGGTGTGTCACGGTCCGCGCTGCTCCAATGCAAAAAAAACTCAACTCACCAAAGAGTCAGATAATCATAGTCAGATTTCCATCCTTTTATTCCTTCCTCCAAGGAGGAAGGAATAAAAGGATGGAAATCTGACTGATGATTATCTGACTCTTTGGTGAGTTTTTTGCATTGGAGCAGCGTGGACTTTGACACACCTACACTCCCATCAATTCTCTGGATATAACCACTTGTTAGTGGTCGGTGGAGGTCCTGCAGCAGCTTGGAGCATCTTCAAACGCTTTCAAACCAGTTGTGGGAATCACAACTGAACCTTGTGAGTGGACCCTCAGCACCACTCCACTACTCTTAGTGTCACTAGTGATAGGGCACTATTGCGCCTCTTGTCCCCACCCTCTTATATTTTTACAGGTTGAAAGTTAGTTGTAGACCCGATGGCTGTGAACTCAGGTAACCTATAGTCCATCAAAGTTCTCAACCACCGGGGCTCCCAGTGAGCATTCTGGTCTCAAACCTTCAAGGAATGTTTTAGGGCCATTTAAAGCTTCCGAACAGTTACCAAACAAAGCTGAATCTGAACTGGCCAAGTTTGTGCTAAATTTGAAATTAGTGAACCTTGATTGGTAAAGTTTGCTCAACACTAGTCATCATGGAAGAAGAAAGAGGATTCCAATGGCTCCTGTAAAGCTCTAGTGAACTCCACGTCCAAGAGCGTTAAGGCACTGCTTTAAAATATTAGTGGCCACACAAAATGTTGACAATTTGGGCACAATTTGGCCATTTTAAGTTAGGGGTGTACTCACTTTTGTCACTAGTACTTTACACATTTATGGCTGGGGGATGAGTTATTCAGGGAACACCAAATTGACACTATGACACAAGCTGGACATTGACTACATTGTATCAAAGTGTCACACCGTTAGTGCTGTCTTATGAGAAGATATAAAATATTTTAAAAAATTTGTGGAGGAGTACTGACTTTTGTGAAATACTATACACACACACACACATGTAGGGAGAGAAAATTTCCTATTAGGTTTAAAGAATAATAATATATTTTTTAATCAAAGCCAAGATCATAGAGTGGTATGTAAATATATGTTAGATGAATTAGCATTCAAAATGCAAAGTCTTTTGATAGAGTATTCCATCACAGAATTTCCTATCAAAGGCTGAATGATGGGATTCTGAATGTCTATCGAAAATTACTACTATCAGGTAATTAACAATATCTAGGGAGCTTCCAATGGTTAATTATTAAGGGCTATGTGAATTGATGTCTTATAATGTTTCTTCCCTTTATTAAAGCAAATCTGCAAAAGACGTATCTCTTTTTGAATGAATTTTTACTCCTTAGTATTGGAATTATTTACTGTCTTTGATACAAGATAATTTGGATTTTCCAACAGCACATATACAGCAAAAGCAATTTGTTGAAAGTGAGGCAAAGAATTTGGTGTTTCCCCCCCCCCACTCCCATTGCACGCTTAAGTGTTAGAGCAGATAAAGTGGTCATGTGCTGCAGGGATCTCATCTTCTGTAATTATTTGGTAGTTACTTTTGCAAAACAACTGTTTCACTCACAAAATGACAATTACAATCAGTTTTATGAGTAGGGGCTCAGACACTTGGGCGTATAAATCGCACGAGTTCAATGCCAGAACATCTCACATCTGACCAATGTTAATAAATGAGTGAGAGCAGACGAACATTTGTGTTCTGCTTTTTCACATCCAGATTTTGGATGAGAAAAAAGTTGCAAAACGCTGCGACTGGATCCGAATATTATGCAAGACTCTTCAATGCAAGTCAATAAGGCTGGCTTTACATTAGCGTTTGTGTCTGCATGCTGATGGCATGCAGACACAAACGCTGTCAAAAGCAGGGTGTAAATGATGTGTCCGCAGCGGATAATGTCCGCCTGCGGACACATCACTAGGGAGCCCGGCCAGCCAATCGGCGCTGTCCGGGGGTGGGCCGGAGGAGGAGTTCAGCACCGGAGATCTCCGTGCCCTGGCCGCCGGTAAACTTCGGGACATGTCGGCGGGGAGAACAGCTGATTTGACAGCTGTTTGATTCTCCCGCGCCGACACCGAGAGGAGATGTCGGCGCGGGAAGATTCAAACAGCTGTCAAATCAGCTGTTTCTCCCCGCCGACTTCGCTAGCAGATTACCGGCGGTGGGGAGGAGGAGAACATCAGAGGCTCCAGCTGATCTCCCAGTGGCCGTCGGTGATCTCCTGTGACATCACCGGCGGCCACCGGGAGAGATCTCAATGTGATCCGCAGCGTTCTCCTGTGTCATGCAGAGGACACTGCGGACCCATTGAGATCAATGCATTTTTTGTGCGCTTGCAGGCGCTTGCGGATAGAGCAAGCGCCGCGAACGCACAAAAAAATGCTGCAAGCTGCATCTGGAGTGCGGTCGGAGGGCGCATAAATTATGCGCATCCGAACGCAAATGCTGCCAAACGCAGCCATACGCAGGCACATGCGTTCCCATGTTAAACATAGGAAAGCATGTGCGCAAGCATGTGTGAATAGACAGATAAGTTAGCTGGATCATCTTACCAGTCTCCCGCTGCTTACTTCAGGGGACGCTCATTACGCTTCATGCATATTCACTGCACTGACCAGCAGCAGCCAATCACAGATGCTCACTCTCTGTGACAATCAGACTGTGCGCTCACATTCTGTACTGGTGTCTCTGCTTGGTTGCCATACACATTAGTCATATTGTGTAAAATAAATAAATAATGGAAAAAAAATGTTTAAAAAGGGTTTTACTGTATTTTTAATTCTCAGCTCAGATAAAGCAAACAGCTGCGAGCTGCCACCCTCAGGTCACCTGAGTTCAGAACTGTATCTGAACTCAGGTGACCCCCATCTGTGACGTCACCCCGCACACAGTGGTAGCTGGAAATTTCTGGTCCCGTCGTGAGACGACATTGCAAAGGATTGTGGAGGCTATGTGGGAGTAATAAAGATGGAATTAAGACATGTGTTTGTGTTTTTTGCTCTAATAAAATTATTTTTCTCTGTGTCTTGTGTATTATTTACTATTTACTAGAGATTCGTAATGGCCAGGTCTAAAATTGGCCTGACATTATGAATCTTGGGCTCAGTGCCAGCTGCCAATACAAAGCAGGCATTATAACCCCTTTATTACCCAGCCTGCCACTGGCACCAGGGCAACTGGAATAGTCAGGGTACAGTATCAGAAAATGGTGCTTCCAATGAATGTGCCATTTTCTGGGGCGGCTGCATACTGCAATTAGCAGCTGGGGCTCAGAACACTTGGGCCTCCCGACGCTGGGGATTACAGTCCCCAGCTGCCTTGTTGTACCTGGCTGGCAAATAAAAATCCTGTAAAGCCTCACTTTCTTTTTTTTTTTTTTTTTTTAGTTATTTCTGCCATTCTACCACCCCCAATGCAAATTGCAGCCTGCAGCCACGCCAGAAAATGGTGCATTCATTAGATTTGCTGTAACAGTGTTTCCCTTCCTCTGTTCATGGACTCTAATGTACACAGCCCCATGTCAGCATTTCTTGTTTTGAACCAAGTGGGGGAGTCTGCCTTTGTTCTTCTCTGCAAGTGCCTCTTTCAATGCACAAACCTGTAGACAAAATGGAGACTGGACTTCTGGAAACTTCTCAATGTAGACACATGTAGGGGCTGATCCACGGAGAGAGAATCCCTGAGGAAGGTGCCAGGAAGGGCGCCGAAACGCGTAGGAAGGAATAAAGAAGTATACTGCTACAACATCTTGCATCTCAGGTGATTTTGTGGAGTCAGCGGCGCGGACCGTGGTACACCTTGCTTCCCATATTTTCAAGGAGAGAGAATAGACTCATGCTTGGTCAGATGTGCGATGACTTTTGAAAGGCTAGGATCTGAGGCTGCAACAAGATCCTAGAGCCTGTGTGTTGATTGTCAGAAGGTGCCACATGGGATTGTGTTGTGTCCCTCACCTGCTGGATCTAGCTAACTCATCCAAGAACTTTTTATGCCTTTTCCCTTGCGTCACATTAATGGGTGGCACCCCAGACTTGTCTCTGCTGTTGTGGATTTATTACAGACTCTCCAGAATTATCTTCATGTATGCTGTTCCATTTTCCCTGTCACATCCACAAGTACAGGGCTGCTGCACAAGGGCATGTCTATATACTTTTTGCTATTGATGGGATAGGCCTAAAGGGTCCTCTTGAGTTCATCATCTGCTTGTGCATATCCGCACTATACTGCAATAGGTCAATTTTGGTGACTCTGGAGTAAAGTATCTGTTGCTAGAGCACCCTTGCACCTACCAATGTGGATGATTGCTCTGGGGCGACATATCTTACATCTAGAAAGAAAATATTACCCTACCTGCCTGGTCAATGTTTCATTTCCTGGGTATGTTTGCCCACCGAATTTATTAATGATCCTGGCCTGTACGGGCCATAAGACGGAGCAATAAATACAATCCTTAGTATTCCTGATGAGCCCTGTAACCAGGGCCGGCCCTACCGCTGTGCGAGTTGTGCGGTCGCACAGGGCGCCGCCTGCCACACTTCAAAGGGGGCGCCGTCGTTCCCTGGCCCTCCGCTCTGCCCCGGGCCGCCGATGTGCCCCCTGCCCTCCGGTCTTCCCCCTGTGGGCTCCCCCCTGTGGGTGATCTCCCCCTGTGGTCTCCCCTGCCCTGCGATCCCTCCCCATGCCTCCTGTGATCGCCGCTGCCTGCGGTGATCACCTCCGCCCGTTCTCCTCTTCCCGCTCCCTCTTCATCCTCACCTGTCTTCTTTCTTCTCCTCTGTCCTCCGCTGTTCTCCCTCTTTCTTTCGGTCTTCTGCCTCTGTCCTCCGGTCTGCTCCGGGTCTTCTCTGCGCTGTCCTCTTCCTGCGGCGTCCTCCTTCTTCTGTCGGCTCCTCTGCACAGTCATCTCCCAGCATAGAGATGAGTGTGCAGAGGAGCGGTGTCACAGCCAGGGCACAGCATCTGTGTGATTGCTGTGCCCTGGCTGTGTTAACCCTCTAAGTGCTGTGATCTCAGGGATCACAGCACTTAGAGGATCCAATCATCATGGAAACGATTTCCAGAGACTACAACAAGGGATCAAGTGTCCTCTTGTTGTAGTCTCTGGGATCAGCGTCATGGTGCACGGTATGGCAATGATCTGTCATACAATTCACCAAGACTATGATCCCAGAGACCACAACAAGAGGACACTTGATCCCTTGTTGTAGTCTCTGGGATCAGCGTCATGGTGCATGGTATGGCAATGATCTGTCATACCGTGCACCGGACGCTGATCCCAGAGACTACAACAAGGGATCAAGTGTCCTCTTGTTGTAGTCTCTGGGATCAGCGTCATGGTGCATGGTATGGCAATGATCTGTCATACCGTGCACTGGATGCTGATCCCAGAGACTACAACAAGGGATCAAATGTCCTCTTGTAGTCTCTGGGATCAGCGTCATTGTGCACGGTATGACAGATCATTGCCATACCATGCACCATGACGCTGATCCCAGAGACTACAACAAGGGATCAAGTGTCCTCTTGTTGTGGTCTCTGGGATCATAGTCTTGGTGAATTGTATGACAGATCATTGCCATACCGTGCACCATGACGCTGATCCCAGAGACTACAACAAGAGGACACTTGATCCCTTGTTGTAGTCTCTGGGATCAGCGTCGGGTGCATGGTATAACAGATCATTGCCATACCGTGCACCATGACGCTGATCCCAGAGACTACAACAAGGGATCAAGTGTTCTCTTGTAGTCTCTGGGATCAGCGTCATTGTGCACGGTATGACAGACCATTGCCATACCGTGCACCATGACGCTGATCCCAGAGACTACAATAAGGGATCAAGTGTCCTCTTGTTGTGGTCTCTGGGATCATAGTCTTGGTGAATTGTATGACAGATCATTGCCATACAGTGCACCATAACGGTGACCCCAGAGGCTGTAGGAAGAGGACACTTGATCCCTTGCTGCAGTCTCTGGATTGAGCAGTGGCGATCGAGCGTCGTGGGATCTTCATTGTGGACTACGTCGGAGGCGATCGAGCGTCGTGGGACCTTCGTTGTGGATTACGTCGGATCTTTTTATAATAAAGATGGAGTCCGAATTGTGTCTGTGTTTTTTTTTCAAATAAAAAGATTTTTCTCTGTGTGTATTTATTGACTATTTACCGTACTAGAGATTCCTAATGGCGGGTCTAACATTGGCCCTATATTATGAATCTCGGGCTTAGTGCCAGCTGCCAATAAAAAGCTGGCATTAACCCCTTTATTACCCAGTTAGCCACCGGCACCAGGGCAACTGGAAGAGCGTGGGTACAACGCCAGAAAATGGCGCTTCAATGAATGCGCCATTTTCTGGGGCGGCTGCGGGCTGCAATTCGCAGCATGGGGGGCCCAGAACGCTTGGGCCTCTCTATGCTGAGGATTCCAGCCCCCAGCTGCCTAGTTGTACCTGGCTGGACCAAAAATATGGCGGAGCCCCACGTAATTTTTTTTCTAGAATTAGTTCTAGAAATTTAAAAAAAAATGGACTTCGCTGTATTTTTGGTTCCAGCCAGGTATGACGAGGCAGCTGGGGGCTGGTGGCAGTCCGTAGCTGCCAAGTTGTACCTGGCTGGACCAAAAATATGGCGGAGCCCTATGTCATTTTTTTCTAGAAATAATTCTAGAAATAAAAAAATAGGCTTCGCTGTATTTTTGGTTCCAGCCAGGTATGACGAGGCAGCTGGGGGCTGGTGGCAGTCCGTAGCTGCCAAGTTGTACCTGGCTGGACCAAAAATATGGCGGAGCTCTTTGTCATTTTTTTTCTAGAAATAATTCTAGAAATAAAAAAAAAATAGGCTTCACTGTATTTTTGGTTGCCAACCAGGTACAACTTGGCAGCTAGGGGGCTGGAATTAGATTAGGATTAATTAGGATTAGTAGCGTTTTGGATATCCACAATGCTGTATTGTACAGTAGCTGCACAGTGGATGGATTAATGAATCCCGTTTCCACTGTGATTCTTCATTACGCAGCATATTCTGACCTGTGGTATGGTTTCCAGAGCTGCAGCATGTTAATCTATTTCTGCAGAGATGCTAGTCCTCTGAGTGGGAGAACGTAGCGTCCGTGTTATGATCAGGGTTCTTGGTGCAGCATCTTCTTGCTGTATGCTCCCGCTCAGAACACTACCATCTTTGCAAGCATAAATTGACATGTTGCGGCTCAGGAAGCTGCCACCACTGCCACATGTCAGTTTACACTGAGTAAAATAGAAGCACAGTGGAAACTACATTCATTAATCCATCCACTGCGCTGGCACTGTACAATGCAGCATTTTGGACGCAACAGAAAATATGCAGTGCTAGAATGCTGCTAATCCTGTTCAAGGGCACAGGTCCTAAAGGTTTATTTTTTTTAATAAACATTTATGTGCCATTGTTACCATCAAGGGTGTATGATTATGTTCATGGAGCTGAGGGGCATCATTTTAATGCAAGGTGTGTTGTGTGTTTAAACACATGCATAATAGTATATATTCACATGAACCCATTATTGTTAAATGGTTCCTTGAAGCGTAATCTCTTATGGTACCGGTACACACCGCAATCTCCCCTGGCGATATGTGGCGATTTGACATGCACGGTCACGTTTCTCGTGCCCGACTCAGATCGCCGATGGCGGCTTCAGAATAAATGAGAGCTGCTGTTGTTCTCTGATTTCCTCGGGATGTCAGTTTTATGTGAGGAAAGAGTGAAGCTGCCACTGATTGGCTGCATGTCTCATGTGACATGGTCTGGGGGCACCAAAGGGGAATTTTGCACAGGGCGCAATTTAGCCTGAGGCCGGCCCTGCCTGTAACATAAGGAAAAGCAAACCGCCTCAAGCGTGGAGGAATTGTCTATAAAAATCGGGAAACACAAAAAGACCGGGTGAAAGGCCCCCGTTAAAAGAATACTTCAAAGCAATCTTGGATCACAAGCCAGGTTTTGAAACGGGTCCTATCCATCTCCAATACTTGCCATTCTCTTAACCTTCACATAAGAAGGATCTTTTAGGGCAAGCATTTTTTGAGTGGGGGCATCACTTGCTTGGGCTGCGTATTATTCCCCACGGCTAGTTAGGAGTTGGAAATATGGTCATTTATGACCTTCTATACCGGTGATTTGATTGTATTTTCCTTACAGTGTATATATGTTTTGTACTGTCTGTTAACTTGTGTGTCTTGGAAAATTTGAACTTTTGTATTAATAAAAGTAAACTTTTTAATTTAAATAAGTTGGTAATCCTGATCGTTGTGATAAAAACATAATATATTACCTCCTAATATCATTAATAGTAGAAAACGTTTCCATTTTCCCTGTCCCAATAAAATTCTTTGGATTGCTCATCGGCTGTTGTCCCTTCCTGCTTGTCACACACCCCGTGACAGTGCCATTTTCTGGTGCTGTACCCTTCTCTTCCAGTTGCCCTGGTGTCAGTGGAAAACTGGGTAATAAAGGGATTAATGACAGCTGAAGATTGACAGCTTGTCATTAAGCCCTGTATTGGTAGTGTCAGGTGTCTTCTGATACCTTCCCATTACCAATCCGGTAAGTGAGTAGTTAATAAACACCCACACAGAAGAAATTCCTTTACTAGAGATAAAGCACACTGACAACCATCATTCTCCAATTTATTAATCCCATCACATTCTCTCAAACGATAATCCACTACGAGATCCCACGTTGCAATCTAAGCTCAACTGCATTGAAGGCTGCGGTGAAGAAGAAACATCCTGTCATTGCGGCCTCCGAGCACAAAATGAGTGAGCCGAGAGCTGCGGCTGGGTAAGCGATGAGTCACTGAGGTCACCTGAGAACAGCTGTGTCCTTGGGTGAGGTGCCTGACTCAGAGCTCACACAACTGTAGCTCTCCGGGCTTTCATTCTGTGCTCAGAGGCCACAGTGACAGGTTGTTTCTTCTTCAGCGCGGCCTCTGATGTAGCTGAGCAGAGATTGCGACATGGGACCTTGTGTTGGGTTGTTATTGGAGTGGTATGCTGTTGGGACTTATAATAAAGGGGTAAATGACGTTTGTCAGTGTGGTTTATTTCTAATAAAAGGATTTTTCTCTGTGTTAGTGTTTTTTAACTATTTCCTCACAGGGTTAATAATGTGCGGGTCTCATAGAGACGTGAACATTATCAATGGGGGCTTAATGACAAGCTGGCAATCATCAGTTGTCATTATGCCTTCTATCACCCCGATGCCACAGTACCAGGACATTGGGAGGAGCCGGGTAAAGTGCCAGGGATTGGCGCTTTTAATGAATACACCAATTTCAGAGCTTCTATTCTATAGCGTGGGGGGCCCAATAACTATAGCCCCCACCACACTGAGAATACCAGCCCCCAGCTGCCTGGTTTTACTTTGTCTGGCAATTAAAAATATGGTGAATCCTATGCGTTTGTTTCTGCCAGACAAGGTAAAACTATGCAGCTGAGAATGGCAGCTCACAGCTGCCTGCTTTATCTGTGCTGAGAATGAACAATTCAGTGAATCACTACGCATTTTTTTCCATTTATTTTGCACAGTATAAAGGCAGGTGGGTTGCCATACACTAATGTGTATGGCAACCAAGCACAGCCACCAATGCAGATTACAGGAGCACAATCTGATTGCAACATCCAATCACAAATGCTCTTACAGAGAGTGAGTGTCTTTGATTGGCCATTGCCGGTCAGTGCAGTGAATATTCAAGAAGCTTAATGGACGGTCTCGGAAGCAGCAGTGGGAGACTGGTAAGATTATCTATAGCTATCCTATAATCTAATATAAAAAGAGGGAAGCAGCACAGCAAAAAATTATAGGATGCAAATCAACCAAGCCGTCTTCAAAGCTCTTCATACAGAAGTTGAAAAAAGGCTGCAGCACTCCTGGTGTGACGACAAAAATCAAGCCTTTATTCCGGCCATGGGTACAATATGGCGACGTCTCTGCCTCACATGGCTTTTGTCCAGTAATCACTAGCTGGTTCACCCAGTTTTTTTATACATCATTTTTAATATTATAATTAATATATTAATTTATCAAAAAACTGTGTTAAAAAAAACATTTACAATACTAATCTTTAGTGCATTTACATTGCTCACAAGTGGCTACACATTCTGTTGTGCAAATAGAACATTTCATCCATATCCTATGTCCTGTTCTGTATAAAAACGTTATTATCCTGTAATTGGAAGTCTCATAGCAACCATGGACTGTAATTTCGCTAATTATAATGATCAAAAGAGCGTATATGAGATAGTACATCCCCACTGCTCGTCTCACATGTGTCCCGGATGTTACACTGCGCATGCTCCCACTTCCTGCTGTATTCGATCATGCGGACAACTGGAGGCGGAGCCACGGTGCAATCTTGTGTGTCCGCACCTGCGCACTGCTCACATTGCTCCAGACGACGCCATCTTACTGCAGCCTGGGCTTAATTTGTTATCTATACGTAATATTACTATCCAGTGTTCTGGAATTTTTAAGTGCAAAAAGTGTTATATGTGTTACTTTAATATGTGCATTATAAATATTTAACATATAATCCTTATTTACTCTAGCAAAAAACTGGCCACAGGCATATCACTCAGAACTACTGTGGCGCCCCACTATGTAGGTGCCACAGAGGGGTACTGCACCCGTAAAAGAGGTGTAGTTACCCCAGCTGCAAAGTGGATTTATGGATGGTAGGCGGAACCCTACACCCACATCCCTCATTAGATCAGATAGTGAGAGGGAACCTGGGAGGGTATATAGTCACCTCTAGGGGGAACTAGAGACAGTCTAGGACTCGGGGAGAGAGGAGGTCCTTTTGCCTCCAAGGAGGTCTATGGCTGGAGGCCTTTTGGGCTTCAGGTCTTTGCCTCCAGGTTGGAGAGCTAGTGGAGATCCAGGCAGGGAGCCTGCGGCAGGAAGAAGGTTTTTTACACAGGATTGGGGAAGGGAGTTTGTCTCCACCACTGAACTCACTGAGCTTCCAGGCAGACCAGTGTGATGGTTGGCTCCATCTTGAAATTTAATTTTGAAGAGAAACACCGGCGCCACTTTGCCGTTTCTTCAATCCTTTATTTTTTCTTTAAAAAAATCACAAATATAAAGGGTAATGCCATACGCGTTTCGGGGATAGGACCCCTTAATCTTTAGCACATACAATGATTAAAAACATACAATATATACACAAATACAAAAGACATACACATAAACACCTGTGTTGCATTAATTAATAACAGAGGATCATGTTAACCCTTATCCTGCTAGTGTACTCAAAAGAAAGCCTGATAAACATAGATGAGAACAGACTTTAGAATAAGTATTCATGATACTGAGGAGTGGCTGAAACACTAGGATGGCACATAGGATCATGACCCAATGTCATTGAAAATGGCATCAAATCACATAATCCATATGGTGTTATAATTCAAAGGGGATATATATACAGTATAATAACTTAAGGTCAAGATCATAAGTATTCAATAGCAAAAAAGCAAATCATTTCTGTAATTAAGTCCATCCGGACTTCTAGCTCCCAAGCACCAAGCACAGTATCCAATAATTTTCTCTGTTGTGGAGTGATTGTTCCCAATCGCCCCCACGATAAGGTTGCACCACCCTCTCAATACCCTTAACTCTCAGGGGGGTGATATCTCCCCTGTGCTCGTCCCTAAAATGTCTGGATAACCCTGACATATTCATTCTTGTAGTGTTTGCATTAGATTTAATTGCAGTAATGTGTTCTGACATCCTTTTCTTAAGGGTACGGGTCGTACAGCCTATATAGTATTTATTACACACCAGGCACGTTGCCATGTAAACAACATGTGTGGTGTTGCAATTAATGTAAGTCTTGATGTTGTGCACCCGTAAAAGAGGTGTAGTTACCCCAGCTGCAAAGTGGATTTATGGATGGTATGCGGATCCCTACACCCACATCCCACATTAGATTAGGCAGTGAGAGGGAACCCGGGAGGGTATATAGTCACCTCTAGAGGGAACTAGAGGCAGTCTAGGACTCGGGGAGAGAGGAGGTCCTTTTGCCTCCACGGAGGTCTTTGGCTGGAGGCCTTTTGGGCTTCAGGTCTTTGCCTCCGGGTTGGAGAGCTAGTGGAGATCCAGGCAGGGAGCCTGCGGCAGGAAGGAGGGTCTCCCAGCTGAGGGACCCAGGGAAAGGCAGAACAGATCCCAGACACAGAGAAGGGTGCAAGAAGCTCGGAAGGAGTTCGCTCAAAGGAGGGAATTGGGTACCGGAGCCTGCACCTGTGGTAACCTTTAAGGCCCACAGAAAATCCGCAACACGGTGGTATCTCTAGATATTCCTACGCGACCATTAGAGGGGACCAGACATGGCTGGCTAACTGCTGTGCAAAGAGTCGCAGTGCCCAAAGGGCTGCAGTGTTCAACAGAAGGTTTACCTGACGGGAGCAAGGGAAGGAAAGAGAGACAGCAGGAGTTGAGATCTACTCTTCATGAGGTCAGGCTTCACACAGCTACTGGGAAGCAGGGAAGAAAAGGCACAAGAAAGGCACGTAAAGGGGGTTCCGTCTATCTACCAGAGATCCGCCTGCAGCCACCCATAGCCACTTGTCATTCTAATGTCATTCTAACACCTAACTGCACTTAGGACTGTAATGACTCTGCAAAAGTTCCAGTAAAGTACCCGGTCAAGTGACTTTGACTCTGCTACATCTTTCTTTCCACAAAACTCATTCCTTCCCCAGGAATCACTGCCCTGGAGGTCCCAGTCCTGCCTGTGGAGGACTATACCATCTCTGCCGCAATACCACAGACCTCCGGAGGACTGTGGCGGCGCTGGTGATATCTCACCAGGTACTGCAGGTAACCTCACGACAAACTATAAACTTGTACATACTCCCCTGTATATAAAATCCCCTTTTTTTCAAGAAAATAGTCTACAGGATAAGGGATCAGGCGTGGCCGCCATTCCCTGTGACACAATTAACCCTTTTGCCGCCTGATACCCGAGTGCCCCACACCCTGGGCGACACATTACCAGGACTACTGTTTAATACATTTATCAAATTCGCCAGCTGCCATTTGTAAGTGTTTAAAAGCTAAAATATATCATATCTTATAAGAGGCACTTTTGTTCCCCCAAATTTTGGGGGGAAGTGGGGTGTGCATCTTATAATCTGAATCTACTTTCCGTGCTGTAGGGAGGGGGGCAGCACTTGAGTGGTGTCTGGGGGCTGAAGAGGGCTGGCTGGTGGCTGCAGAGGCAGCGGGAGGTCATGTGCTCACACCCATTAGCCTCATGTAATATGCACTGCACCCGCTGTCCATCACCTTGGTGCTAAACCGCCGAGATATGGACAGGGGAGCAGGTATATTACATGTGCCTGCAGTCTTAAACCATCCTGGATATGGCCTCCCCATCACTGTGTATGGCCCTCCATACGGCAAAAAAACAAAAGGAGCCAGCACAGCCAGACAAAATACTGAAAAATAAAATAGTGTAAATGCAGATATTACTTCCATACTGTAAAAAAATGAGACATTTGGCAAAAGATTAAATAATCTTTTGAGCCACCCTGCTAACGTCAATGCATATCTCAGATAGGGTGGCGCTACTCTATAATTTTTAATTTTTATTGTGTCATGCAACCTCAAACATGAACATAAAGTGAACCATATAAAACTAGCACTCACCTTATACATCTCAGACCTGCTTCCAAGGAAGGTCAGGTGACAGACCAGAACAAAAGGAGGGAAAGAGTAGGAAGGAGTTAGTAAGCCAGTGGGTGCCGAGAAGCCGAGGCCAGTGACAGAGTGATACTTCCTGGAAGGGTCAGGGCTCCCTGGAAGTGCAGAATCAGGAGAGACACCGTTCCCCAGAGAGAAAGCCCGCTCCACAGCCCGTAGCCCCCGGAAAGAGAGGACAGAGACCGGACCGGTGCCACCGGGTCCGAGGAGCACGGCAGCGTTGACGGACTACATGCGAGACAGATTCCCCTGGCGTACCAGGCCGTCACACGGGTAGTAAAAGGGCCCGGTGATCCCTTGAAAGACAGGGACACCAAGGTCAGGCTGGGACCACAGTGTCGGCTCTGGGTGACCGAAGCAACAAACAGGTACATGAACACAAAGACCGAAAGGCGCAGATTCCAGGTCTGGCCACCCAACACACGGGCTGGAAGCACAGCAACACAATAGGACTCAGGCTTGCTGCCCACTCACAGGGAGAGGCTACACAAAGGGACCGAGTTGCCACTATACAGCCCACAGGGGAGAATCTGCAGGAGAAAAGCCGGAAAGCTTGTAGAGAGAGTAAAGGGTCTCAGAGAGATAACCTGGCTGCAGATGGTTCAGAGTGTTCGGAGTCGACAGTGAATAAGAACTGTGTTGAGAACTGTACTTTTGGAACTGTTTGCACTGAAGAACTTGCAAGAAAACCCGGTGAACCCTGTTTAAGTCTTCCGTGTATGATTCCCCATTATACAGAACTTTATTCCACCTTCTACCCTGTCAGGAGCAGCCCCGACTTGCGGTGGGCTCATCCACCTTGCTGCAGCATCTATCTATCCTCCTGACAGAAGCACACTGCAGCGGTGGTCCCCTCACAGACCACAACCCGTGGTGGCATCACAACAACAATCCCCTGTAAATATTTCCCTTTTACTTGCGGAACCCGGGACACGGTCTGGACCAAGACAGCCGTGATATCCCCAACAGTACCCCGGTTCGGTACCGAGTACCCTGTCCCAGTGGGCTCCACATATATACCAGGATGCAGGGGAAGGGGGTCATTCTCTTTTCATTTACCAAATTTGGTGTGCATCTTATAAAGCGAAAAATACGGTAGTTACAAATGGCAGCTCGCAGACGTGTGAAAAATACCAGTGATGGGACAAAAAAATGTGAAAAAAAAACCTGTAGACCCCTGACTGTGCAAAAAGATGATTTTAGTGGAACCCAATGATCCAGATGGAGGGTTCTGGTGATCATGATGCCCTTTAACTTTGTGAGGAACATCATGTAAACCCAGGGTGAGGGTTAAATGTATAAACAGTAGTCCTGGTAACTCTGAGTCATATGCCTGTGGCCAGTTTTTTGCCACAGTAAATAAAGATTTTATGGTAAATATTTTTAATGCACATATTAAAATGAAACATATAACACTTTTTGCACTTTGAAAATCCAGATCACTGGATAGTAATATTAAGTATCGATCACAAAATAAGCCCAGGCTGCAGTAAGATGGCGTCGGATGGAGGAATGAGAGCAGTGCACAGGTGCGGAGACACAAGATGGCACCGTGGCTCCGCCTCCAGGTGTCTGGATGACCGAATACAGCAGGAAGTGGGAGCATGCGCAGCGTAACATCGGGGACACATGTGAGACAAGCAGTGGGGATGTACTATATCATATACGCTCTTTTGTTCATTATAATTAGTGAAATTGCAATCATTGGGTGCTATGAGACTTCCAATTACAGGATAATAACGTTTTTATACAGAAAATAAATGTAGGATTTGTATGAAATGTTCTATTTGTACAACAAAATACGTAGATTGACACAGGAAGGTTAGGAGGAGCACCACAATATATGAATAATACAAATACAGGTGCTCACCATGCCACGGTAAACGTCGTGTAATATAAGAAAAAGACGTGGCATAGAAATGGGAGCACACAAGTGTATAGTGAAAAATATACAAATATAATTTTATTCACACATTTCCAGACACAATTAAAAACACATTAAAACCACAATCACGGGTTCCCGTGCTCGATAAATCAAACCTGATGTGCACATGAATGTCAGATGGTAAAGCTTGTAATGTGCAAAATTCATAATAACATAGTACTGGATAACCAGAGATTACATAGAGTATGGTTCTCAAGGGCAATATAAATTTTGACAAAATCAGAGGTAGTAAATACCGGTATAGGTCAACAAATCTGTATACATAATAGATAGTTCAATACAAATTTTATACAACAAATCACAGATTATTGTGTATGCCCTTTTAGAGACCCCATATGAACAATTGCACTGAGAGGTAACATATAAAATACACATTCACTACATAATGTAGACAAAAATAAACACAAGCCTCCCTAAACCTGCAAGCGGTGCCAAACACCATGTATGAAATGACATTACCTATAGGTACCTATGGTAATATACCATACTCTATGTAATCTCTGGTTATCCAGTACTATGTTATTATGAATTTTGCACATTACAAGCTTTACCATCTGACATTCATGTGCACATCAGGTTTGATTTATCGAGCACGGGAACCCGTGATTGTGGTTTTAATGTGTTTTTAATTGTGTCTGGAAATGTGTGAATAAAATTATATTTGTATATTTTTCACTATACACTTGTGTGCTCCCATTTCTATGCCACGTCTTTTTCTTATATTACACAACAAAATACGTAGACACTTGTGAGCAATGTACATGCACTAAACATTTGTATTGTAAATGTTTTTTACACAGTTTTTTGGTAAATTAATATATTAATTGTAAAATTAAAAATGATGTATAAAAAACTGGGTGAACCAGCTAGTGATTAGAGATGAGTGATGTTCGAGTCATTTGACGATTTCAAACAATTTGCTAAAAATCCGGTGATTCGAGGTTCTGATCGATAACGCTTCGTTCACCAAAAGCGTTACTTACTTTTCACAGTCATGCTTTTGTTCAAAGTTATGATGAGCTTCAGTGTCTAGTAATAAATAGTGGGTGGGAGGGGGAGGCTGGGGAGATGCAAGACAGTGATCCAGCTGTTAGCCTAGTCAAAGAGTTGGTAACTCAACTGGCTTCCCGTCTTAGCCGAGATGCTCCACCAGAGGCACAACACCTCTGGAAAGAAAGAAGCATGTTGTTCATCTACCAGGGTAAGCAGTATAGACGTTTCATCAATCCCAGAACCCATGAGATGGTGTGGCAGATAGTGGTACCGAAGAAGGATGTCCGAATGGTGCTAGAAGCATACCACAATGGAGCAGGACACTTTGGGTGGAAGAAGCTTGAGGTACTGTTACGTGAGAGATTCTATTGGGTTGGCACGATGACCACCACGGAGAAATGGTGCAGAAACTGTGGCCGATGCAATTTAAGAAGGAAGGATTGTGACAGTCAAAGAGCTCCACTACAGCCAATTGTCACCAAACCACCACTGGAACTCGTAGCCTTGGATCACATGAAGCTCACGCCCAGTAGATCAGGTTATATGTATGCCCTCACAATGGTGGACCACTATTCCTGATTCCTAGTGGTAGTACCTGTAAAGGACTTAACAGCAAGAACTGCAGCGAGAACCTTTCAAGCATACTTCTGTACACCACATGGGTATCCAGAGCAGGTGTTGACAGACCAAGGTCTTACGTTTGAAGCTGAAGTGGTTCCAGGAGTTTTGCAATTTGTATGGGTACATGGAAATCCGAACCACATCATACCACCCACAGACCAATGGCATGTGCGAGAAAATGAATCAGGGGTCATAGACCTGTTAAAAACCTTGCCCTTGGAAGAAGGAAACATGTGGCTGGAAAAGTTACTTGACTCAGTGGACATGTACAACAACATACCTGTAAGTTCCACCAATTGCACGCCAGCGTACTTGATGAGGGCAAGACCAGGGAAGCTACCAGTTGACTTAGAAATGGGAGTTGTCTTTCCTGAAACCAGTTCACCTAATGCTGATTGGAATACTGAACTCCAAGAACAGTACAAGAAAGTACAAGAGTGCGTAGAAAGAAGCTTGAATCAAATTTGAGAGAAGCAAGAGAAAGAATGCACCAGCTATTTTCTTAATACCTGGAGATATTGTTCTAAAGAGAAAAAGAAGAACAAACTTGACGACCAGTGGGAAGCAGAACCTTATACCGTATTGCCCTCTAACTTTGATAACAAGAAAGTCTGTTTGATCAGCAAAGACAGAGGAGAAACATCAACAGAAGTTTCTAAAGACCATCTTAAGAAATGCCCAGAACAGTTGAAGCAAAAAGAAGTTGTCTCGTATACACCTCAACCAACAGAGGAAAAGAAAGAGAAGGTGATACACACTGGACTTGGAGATTTTCCTGAAAGTTGGCCTCAATACAATGGAGCCATAATAGTACCATTGATCACTTTACTGCAACCAGTAGAAGTCCAAGAAAGCTGTAAGAACCTGTTCAAGTCCCAGAAAGAAAACCTGTTGTAGCAGAACCAGAGGATCCTGCAATCGGTGAACCTGTCAATCCTATAGAATCCTAACCCGTATCAGAGCAGTCCCTATCTGTGTGTTCAAAAAACCTGGCCATGTGAATAGTTACCTACATGAGCCGGGTCCAGACAGGTCCAGTGTCTGACACGGACTGACTGCAGAAGACAGCTTTCATGTGCAGGACCCAAAGGGAGTGGTGGGTGGCTCCCTTATCTTGCAGAAACAAGAAAACAAACTAGAAAGACACTAATGAGCCATGCACACAGTGAACAGATCTGTAGGACACTGTTCACACCACCAAAAGACTGAATCACAAAAAACAATCAGAAAAACGTGCAAAAATACTCTGTTTTTTATCACTTTTTATGCAGCACTTGCTTTTTACTGTTTTTATCTTTTTTAACAGAGTATTTTTGCACGTTTTTCTGATTGGACCTGTCTGGACGCGGCTCATGTAGGTAACTATTCACATGGCCAGGTTTTTTGAACAAACAGATAGGGACTGCTCTGATACGGGTTACCTTGACGTTCGGTAGAGCAGCTTCGTATACATTTTTTGCAAAAAACGTATCAACTAAATACCCTGTTTTTTATCACTTTTTATGCAGCACTTGCTTTTTACTGTTTTTATCTTTTTTAACAGAGTATTTTTGCACGTTTTTCTAATTGTTTTTTGTGATTCAATCTCACCAACAATGTCAAAACGATGTCGGAAACGACCGCACACCCACGAGATTGTTGACGTCATCGTTCCAACGTCGTGCCGTGTAATGGTACCTTAAGAACTCACAGACAACTGCCAAGCCTACCTGTGAGATATAGGCCTACTCATAGTGAGACACTAGCAGTAGACAGTAGTACACAAGCAGCTGAGACACCAGTGGTACGCAGATCAACCTGTAGTAACTTTGGTCAGCCACCACTTAGATACAGAGAATAGAGTGTACTAAGGAAAATGTGTAAGTATGTACTTGTATGTAAATAGTCAGACTGTAAGGGCTAGTGTACAGTATAGTGGTGGAACTGGACTCAGCCCCAGGAATATTAAGTTAGGAAAAGCAAGTTCCTGGGGGTGGGAGGCTGAAACCAGGACTCCTAAGCCGAAATGCCCATAGGTAAAATGTGAATGTGTTTTTTGCGTATTTATTGCAACTAAGGAACCTGTAGCAGTTAAGCGTATTGTGCCTGCAGGACTTATTGCATAAACTTTGGTGCCTCTTTTGAGCTTTTACTTTAAACATGGACCATAGCCACGGGACTGGTTGTAGCAAAAACCTATCAGCTTGCGACAGATGGACTAGCGCCGTATGGACTGCATGTTTCCTGTTTATTTGTTTTTGTAATTTTTGACTTTTGAGACTTTGTACATTTTATATTGTTTGTAATGTTTTTAAAATGTTGCGTTTTTCTCTGTACAGGAGTACTGAATTTAACTAGGGGGGAATTAGCCACCCACGGTTCGGTTGCCACAGGAACACCTGGAGAAGGGAAGGATTTCCACATCAGGTAAGCTTACTCAACACCTTCCACCCCAGACCTGAAGGGGGAGCTCTGCTTTCTGACTTCAGGCATGGTCCCATATAAATTCAGGCCTGGGGGCGGAGTAAGGAAGTTCAGTACAGAGTAGTACTGAGGAAGACATGCTGGTGAACGGTGCCGCGCTAGGCCCGTGCCAGTGAGTGAGCCCGACCAGCATGAGGGACCCTAGGGTCTGGGTCAGAGGCGAGATAGCCATGGGGAGCGGAACTATACCGGTTCGCCCCAGAAGAGCTACGTCGACAACCCACAAACCAGAGTCTGAGACTGCATGGGTCCACTCAGCCCAGCAGTAAAGACCGAAGGCCAGGGAGATTTCAAGTCTCCTCGCGCAGCAGCACTTGAGGCACAGCCACCCAGCAGATCCAGGGACTGCAGCAGATACAGCAGTGCCCCATCTGCCATACAAGTGAGGACACAGGAGAGGGTCAGGGCCTAGCTTCAGACAGCCCAGGACTAAAGTGCACACATAGAGTAAAAGGGAGGCCTCATAACTCAGCGGATGTTGAGATCCCAAACTGCTCCCAGACCACCTGGACTGTACCTTGGACTTCACCTTGCTCATCACATCAGTAAAGGTACGGAAACAACAACTTTGTGTGTGACTGTTATTGTGGCCCTTGACCCTGCCATCATAAACTGTCTGCAACCACAAATTTACACTACTGCCACGGGGATCTCGTTCCACCTACGGGGAACGTAACCATCTTGCTGCTCCACCATCACCGCAGAGGTCTGTCCCACAGTGCCGGTAACATTACCGGAACCGTAGGTGGCGTCACAAAACACCTTTATTTTGTTTTTATTGACTCTTTTCAACGACCACCAGGGCCACAGGACCAGGCACAGGCCCCGTGACATCCCCCGTGAACTACAACGCCCGGGACCGGGTACCCCAAGGCCCTGGGACAGGTCATCTATCTGTTCTAAGTATTGTACAGGATGGGAAAGACCATGTTAAAAATACATTGCAGATGAATGTCACACGGATGTTAACAGAGGAAAAATAACACACTAACATTGCATTCGCATGCCACACGGAAGACAATACGGGTGTCACTCGTCCTACTCTCCTGGATGACAAAACGGTCAGATTATTCATATAGTCATGTGTTTCCACCCTGAGGCTACATTCACACACTGCGTATTTCCCGTGGTTTTTTTGGCCGCGCTTTTCCACTAAAGCGCATCTGAGTCTGCGTTCCCAGCAAAGTGAATGGAAATTCACTTTTGCCATTCAGACGCTGCGTATTTTTAGGATGTGCTTTTGAGGCAGAAAGCGCGTCCATAAAAAAATGAACATGTCAATTCTTTTGCGTGCTTTCCTTCATAGGCCCCATTAAAAGAGCTGCAATACGCATCACCATTCACACAATGCGCAATTCCAGCGCTTATAAGCACAGGTGCAGGAGGATGTGATGTGACACGGCAGCAGTTAGAATCCTGTGTTCCTGTTCTCGTGTGATATATCGGGGCTGTAGTTTCCCTTTAGCAGTGTATGTACATACACTGTAAAAGCAAAATAAAAGTGAACTATGCTATTAAAAAAAATAAAATAAAATACTGTCCCGGGATGCGAGGGGAACACATCTGCTGCAAGGACCTGAATTAGCTGAGTAGCCGATCAGCTGATGTGTCAGTGATAACACCTGATGAAGATAGCCTGTCTGCTATTGAAACGCGTTGTGGCCCATACAAGGAGCTAATATTAAAATGTTTGAGAATCTGTTAATACAATCCCTTTGCTTTGTGCCTTAGCGCTCATAAACTCCATTATCCATTTTCCCTTTGTTTATGTGTTTTCATTTTAACTCTTTCACTATTGCTAATGGCCAGCTATCTTATTGACAGCTGACATTAGCAATAGGGGCTTGGTGACAGCTTGCAAAAAAGATGTCACCAACTCCATTATTACCCAGTCAGCCACCGCACATGGCAGCTGGAAGAGTGGGGTAACTGCCAGTTTTGGCGTCTCTCATTCAGGCGCCAATTCTGGGGTGGCTGCTGGCTGTGATTCTCAGCATAGGGGGCCCAGAACACTTGGGCCTTATCACACTGAGAATTCCAGCTTTCAGCTGCCTGGGTTACCTTTGCTGGCAATAGAAAATCTGACGAAGCCCAACATATTTTTTTTTTAGTTTTTCTTTAAAAAATTAAAAAAGAGGGCTTTCCTGGATTTTCCATTGCCAGTAAAGGTAACACCAAGCAGCTACTGGCAATAGAAAATTCTGCGGGACCCTTTTTTCTTTTTTTGTTTGAAATATCTTTCTTCAAACTGACCTAGTGGACAGTGCAGAAAACAACGCATCAGCAAAAAAAAAAGCTTAAAAAAATGCAGTGTGTTTTTTTAACTGCTCAAAGAAACAGATCCTCAAAATGCAGGAAAAATGCATCCTCGAAAAAAGCAGCGTGTGAACGGAGCTGTCACGGGTGTGTCAGGGGGCTTGGATGAGACTGTAAAGGCCACTCACAGAAGGTCCCAGCGCTTGGCAAAACAGTCCAAATCCTAAGAAAATGTCTGTGTTGCTTTAAGAGGCATTCCCCTTTTAGTTAAAGCTGAAGATCACTAAGACCCAGCTGATTCCTTACCTTGAGCTGCCTATATATTCCCCTTGAGTCCCAGGATGCACTGCTGGCGATAGCTGCTCAGCTGTTACTGGTTGCATCCTAGCTCAAAGCAGTGTTTCCTGGAGTCTGTTAGTTTGCTGCTTGGATCAGCTCAAGGTAAGTGTATCTCTCCCCTCTTTGTTTGTTTCTCTTCTGTGTTTCTCTAGTTGCTAGCCGGGCTGAATAGTGATCACCTGCTCTGATCCCTGGTAGTCCAGGGACAGTCAGGGAATAGTTATCCTGGTGAAGACAGTTGCAGAAACTGTATAGGGATGTTAGGGGAGGCAGGTGTCAGCGCTAATTGCTCTAGGAGTCACCATCCCCCCTTTTTGCCCTTAGCATCAGAGATTCCTTCTCCCCCCCCCATTGTCGTCCAGCACTGGGTGTCTCCCTACAGCCAGCGTGACATTATCACCAGCCGCACCTTAATTAAATGAAAAGGGTGAAACTGATTTTTTTTTTCTTCCTTTTCTATTCATGGATCCTGTCTCTGCCCAGCAGCTCCAGACTCTGACTCTGGAAGTTGCAGACATCCGGTCATCTTTGAAGGGTCAGCAGCTGTACAAAGTTGTTGTGGGGAACCCAGTGGGTGGTCAGGTCAGACCTGAACCTAAGATTACCCTCCCAGACAGGTTTTCAGGAGGCATACTTTAATCTTCAGCCCCATTCCTCTGGAGATGAGCAGAAGCATGTGGGAATTATTATGTCGCTGTTGCAGGGGGATCCCCAATCCTGGGTTTTCTCTTTGCCACATGACTCTGCATGTCTCCAGTCTGTAGATGTTTTTTTATGCTCTTAGACTCCTCTATGATGATCCTGACCGTGTCTCTTTGGCTGAATCCAAATTGCGTCACCTGCAACAGGGGAATCGGTCAGCAGAGACTTACTGTTCTGAGTTTCGTAGGTGGGCTACGGACACTAAGTGGAACGATCCGGCCCTCAGAAGTTATTTTTGCCAGGGACTCTCAGAAAGGTTGAAGGATGCTCTGGCTGTTTATGAGGCCTCGGAATTTCTGGAGGCTGCCATGTCTTTGGCTATACGTATGGATAGACGCCTTCAGGATAGAAAGAGTAAACCTCTTTTTCCTAAGAACCTTTCTTGAGGCAGTACCCTATTGCCAGGCGGGTGATCAGAGAGCGGGTCATTTCTCCTGAACATGGATGAACACATGCAACTAGGAGGAGCGGCCACCTCCAAAGTTTCTTCTGGCATTTACCAAAAAAAAAAAGGGTCTGATTGTTCTGTGGTGAAAGGGACCATTTTATTGGAGCTTGTCCCTCTGTTCCTAAACGGAGTGGAATACCTGGGACTCAGGTTACCATGGGTGGTGTGGAGGTAAATGAGCCGGAGGTGTGTGTCTTCCACATGTAATTCCTGTTTTATTTTGAGAGCCCAGGTGGTGCTAGAGAACAAAACGGAAAACAATTCTGTTTTTGTGGATAGTGGAGCGGGGGCAGCATGGTGGATGCTAGTTTTGTAAAGACTCATGGGCTTGCCTGCAGTTTGTTGTCTAAACCCATTCATATCTACCATTGACTCAGCAACACCTGTTCGGGAAGTGTTACGCAAATTGTGGATAATATTAAGTTGAAGGTAGAACCCCAACATTAGGAGACACTTTCTTGCTATGTTCTGGAGGGTCTCCACTCTCCCATTGTTCTGGGCCTGCCATGGTTGGTTAAACATAATCCCGTGGTGGGTTGGCAGTCCAGAGACATTGTGGAGTGGAGTGATTTCTGTGTGGAGAATTGCTTGAATACATCTTTTGCTGCAGTCTCTACTGTGTCATTGCCTGCATATCTATCAGAGTATGAGGATGTGTTCTCAGAAAAGGGTTGTCAGGATTTGCCTCCTCACCATGCACACGACTGTCCTATTAACCTCATTCCTTACAAATGAATTACTGAGACATTTAAATAGGTATTACAACAAGACATGAGGTGACGCTGAGTAGAGATGTCTAAGGAAATTAAATTAAGGTCTTTTGTTACTGATGCAGATAAGGTGGAAGTGTTTTTTTTTACAGATCTGAAGTCCTTCTGGTGGAGGTGTGAACTGTGTCCATGTAATGACTCATTCTCTGCAAATTGTCAGCCCTGGGTCCACTCCCAGAGTATACAATATTGGGCACCATGAATGTAGAATCTCTTTACTCCAACATTCCTCACAAAGATGGGATTGCTGCATGCGAATATTTCCTCCAAAACAACAATCTGGCCATGCAACCAGCCCTGCAATTTATCAGATTTGTGCTCCACTACAACTATTTTTCCTTTGGGGACAATGTATACCAACAGTGTATGGGCAGTGCCATGGGAAGCAAAATGTATGGAGACAAAAATAACAAAGAGCGCACCATGAAAAGAACCTTGTGGTCTAGTGGGACATTAATTAGAAAGGTGTGTGGGTTTGCCCCTCACCTTCTGTTGTTGTGCAAGCCCTGCACAACCTCAGAGAACCGCTCTGTTAATTGGACGCTGCTCTGGGTCCGCCCCTCTCTCTCTTCCTGTTTAGGATCACATGGGGGATCTCCGGTCACGTGATGGCCGCATCACCATGATGTCACGACAGGTCCTTTCCTGGCTGTATCAATGTCTCTGCTCATCTACGGCTCCAGCCACAACCCCGGAGGGGATGCTTGTAATTTGGTAAGATATTTGTGGTCAGTATAGGAGCACTCAGAATCAGGAGACGAGGGAAGATATTGAAATGGTTGACAAACCTCTATTTCCTTAAACCACAATTCGTTTCTACAGCAGACCACTGTCTTCCTCAGGTGGATATTACAGAGAGGTGAGGAGAATGACCTCATTTATAGAGATTACAACCAATCCAATTGGATCAATTTGTGATGTCATTAAACCCTAATTAACTCAAGGTCTGCTGGAATAACTGCATTGCTAAATCTCTTAATAACATCTATTTATATGTAGACAACCTTATCTGATACATAAATCCAGAAAAATAAATATATACAGAATGTATACAAGATATATATACATGGAAAATAGCATAAAAAGAAAAAAGATAGCGGCACTCACCGGGCGTGTTTCAAAGGTGCTTTATTTGGGTACCCTCATTCCAGGGTCCCACTCAGGAGGGAGGGGGTGCAGAGACAGCAGAGATGACGGATCTCCGTTTCGGGGCTCCTACCCCTCCCACGGACCTCAATGTCTCATTGAGACATTGAGGTCCGTGGAAGGGGTAGGAGCCCCGAAACGGAGATCCGTCATCTCTGCTGTCTCTGCACCCCCTCCCTCCTGAGTGGGACCCTGGAATGAGGGTACCCAAATAAAGCACCTTTGAAACACGCCCGGTGAGTGCCGCTATCTTTTTTCTTTTTATGCTATTATTGATGTGATATATAGCAGGCACCCAGAGGCGGCCAGCAATGCCCCACCTCGCATATACCCATATGAAAAAATAAGCACTTCTCCTAACTTAGCAGTGCCCAGTGAACAGGACTTTTTTTTGATTATATACATGGAAAATATATGCATAACCCCCCCCCCCAAAAAAAAAATTACTATAGTCTCAAAGGGGTATAGTACCATAGTGAAAGAAAATGCTAAAAAACACATAATAATCACAAAATGAACCTTATTAAATAATTAATAAGATACTATGTAGAAGGAAACCATTCCTTTTCTTGGTACGGTGTTTATTTAACCAAGTATGCATTTTTTGGACTGCACGGCCTACATATTGTAGGCCGTATGTGCATTGTAGGAGATATACCCCATGGCTGGAGTGGCAGTCCACAGTACAATTGATGGTGAATGTCTCTCAAGTGGTTTGAGAACTGAAAGACGTGGCACCACCTTCAATTGCACCACAACACAGGCAACTTGGGGGTCCACTGGAGTAGCAACCCTTCCTTATCTGTGTCAGTTCCTGTGGCTCACATTTCTGTTTCAGTGATGTATATGGACATCGTGTAGGTCAGACCCCATGGATTTCTATTCAATTCCTCTACAAATTTGAGGGCTGTACTTTTATGACCCTCACAGATGAAGAAGAGGTAATCAATAAAGCAGCGGTATAGAATGATATAGCCGCTCACTAGAGGGGACGGCGCGATGAAGATGGATTCGAGTAACCCCATGTAGAGGGTTTGCATAACTTGGAGCGAACCTCGTCCCCATCGCGCAGCACCTCGTCTGTTTATAGACCCTCTAAACGTGAACATATTATTGTTTAAAATAAAGTCAATTGCTAAAAGGATGAAGTATTTCTGTTATCGGCACTAAGGAACTAATCTACAGCTGCCAAGCCAAAAACATGAGTTATGTTATATAAAGCGGTTATGCTCATGGTTATGACTCATGCTCCATAGACCCCCATGTTAATTGACGCGGATCATGTCAGATCCAATTGTGTCCGATTTGGTCCAATGTGCCCAAAATCGGAGCAGTCTTCGATTTTGGGGACAGCAAAAATTCGGACAGAGTCAGATCTTACACAAATCGGATGGCAATAAGGACAAATCTATAAATCTATTAGATCTGTTGCCCATAGGGATACATTGGGACCAAATGTGATCCATGGCTGTCCGTTTTACAACAGACAGCCACGGATAGGCCAAAAATGTGATATGAAAGCAGCCTAAGGAGAATTGGCACTGATCTTCAGCCCATATTCCACAAAGACCACAGACTGCAAGCAATATTCCCAGAACTACCACTGCTCTCCTATAGACAGCCTCCCAACCTAAGGAATCTCCTTGTCAGAAGTGTCCTCAAATCACCATCACAGACGGGCACATTCCCCTGTAACAGCAAGAAATGCAGGACCTGTGCCCACATATCACCAACAGATACAGTCTCTATACGCAACACAAACCAGGAGTATAAGATCATAGACTTTTTTTCATGTACACCCTCCAATGTGGTGTATGTGATACAATGTACAAAATGCACTACAGGAATGTATATTGGGGAAACAAAGTAAAAATTACAAACAAGGATGAATTTACATAGACATACAATAAAAAATGAGCTGGACACGCCTGTAGGAATGCACTTCTCTAGACCTGGGCATAATGTGGCAGACCTAAAAGTTCTGATATTGAAAGGTCACTTTAAAATGATAGAGAGAAAGAAAAATCTAGGAATTCAAACTCATAATAATATTCCAATCTGTAACAATGGGACTCAATGTGACAACTGGATTCATGAGTCATTACATGGACACAGTTCATATCTCCACCAGAAGACCTCCAGATCGGTAATAGACACTTCCACCTCATCTGCATCAGTAACTAAATACCTTCATTTAATATCCTTAGCCCATCTCTACTTAGCGTCACATCATGTCCTGCTTGTATACGGTATATAAATGTCTCATTAATTCATTTGTAATATTGTCTGATGAAGAGGCTATGAAAACTCTGAAAGCTTACAAATATAATGTTTCTGGTTAGCCAATAAAGGTATCACTCCTAGAATACTTTTCTCAAAAACATTTTTGGCGCTTAAGTATTTACATCGATTTTTTTGGCTAACTCGTTATCATTTTGTATTGCACTTCATTATTAAGGTACCGTTACATGATGCAATATTGCCCCAAAGTCACGTGGTGTGGTCAATTGCAATTGATATAGTGAGTGCGTTGTGTCGTGTAACAGGGTGATGTGACTAATTTATCGCTGGAGCGACATCGCCTTATATGTAAGTCGAAACGCGTTGTACTGTACTGCAATATATGACTTTTAAATAAAGAACTCTTGGAAGAAATTATTGTGCCTCTTAAGGAAGCGCTATTCCTCAAAGTCCGGTGCTATTTAAACCGTGCACTCAATTAAATCAGGCGATGTTGCATAAGTGATGTGGCATGATCGAGCAGTGTGACGTCGCAATAACGATCATGTTGGCGATTTAACTGGTTGCGCAACCAAGGCTGTAGGCGTGCCTGTGGGTTGTGTTTTTGGTGCCCCATCTACGCCGATTGGTGCCCAGTATTGTCTGGCGATTGGATGGCCCTGGTAAAGGCGCCATCTTTGATTATCTGGCGTACATCACTACATTCATTTTCTTCTTCTTCTTGTGATTTGTAGAAAATGCATGTATACAAGGTAATCTTTGAAAAATCCCTCTTTTACTATGGTGGATTACCTAGGCATGTATTGGCGACGATAAAAACATAGCGTGTGAATGCACAATGTATGTACTGGCAAAAAGTGCTATGTCAGCATGTCAAGTTGTCATTGATGCTAGTTTCAATCTTCCATCCTACATGTTGCACATATATCAAAATGTAGACTCATGTCAAACCCCTTATTATAATAATTGTCACATATGTCTGGCATGAGCGTTGCGGTCTAGCATTTTATGTGACGGCGCGGCATTTCTTGTGGTCACCCACTATGTGTGGGCGCAACAACAGGCTCCCCAGCCGAAACACCTGATGGCCTCACCCGACCCTGTGGCACCCAGAACCCCTTCTCCCCAACCAACACCGCCACCAAAGTGTCTTTTAAAAATGAAGTAGTTTGTTATTGTGTATTTGTTTTTGGCAATGTGTAAACGCTGTGATCCATCATGTGTATGTTTTTATTTGTGTTATGTGTAGGCGGAAGAGCTGCTTCCCAGGGGTGGGCCATAAGCCCCTCCCCATCCCCCTCAAGGGAGAATATTCCAGAGGATTTTCTAGGTAAGGTTTTTTGTGTCACACAAGCAATTGTTGACCCCAACATGTGTGTTTATGTTACTGATGAATTTCCTTCCCACTATAGGTGTACCATCATTACATACCCACATTACATTACATTATATACATTATGTACCCACCAAGAGACCCACAGGCAGATGCGGCACGCAACTTCACATCAACTGCGGCTTGGCGGCCTCATCCTCATCCTTCAACACCAGGAAGGGCATGGTCCTGGGGACCACCAATAATGTCTGACTTGTTGTAATTGTTTACATTCTGTTAAAGGGATCCTGTCACCTCCAAAATGCCTCCTGAGCTAGCAAAACATGTCCCTGCAGCATCCTATCACTAATCTCACACTTCTTTTGTCTCCTAAAAGCATCCTGTGAAAGTGCATAAAAACGTTTTAATACTCACTCATTAGTGATTATAATTAGCAGTGACTATATTCTTTAGTCACCAAGGCGGGCTGTTTTGCAGCTCCAGGATCCACCCTGTCTCTGTGTGTTTTGCTGTGATATGCAGGCATTGCCCTCCCCTCTCTATCACTCACAGAATGCAAATCATTAGTCCTGCCTTCAGTTTCAGTTTCACAGCAGCACAGACAGAGAGAGGGAGGATCGTGGAGCTGCTAAACAACACCCCCTGGTAACTAAAGAATATGACCCCTGCTAATTATAACCACTAATGAGTGAGTATTAAAAGTTTTTCTCCACTTTCACAGGATGCTTTTAGGAGACAAAAGGAGTGTGAGATTAGTGATAGGATGCTGCAGGGACATGTTTTGATAGCTTAGGAGGCGCTTTGGAGGTGACAGGATCCCTTTAATGTAATTTGTAAAAAAAAAAAAAACATGTTTGGTGACCAAACAAAAAAATACACCTTCTTAAATGATTGTTTTAAAAATGAACACAAAAAAAATAACATTTTTAAACACAAAATGGTACGGTAAACTGGGTGGCATCAGACTGTTAACACCAATTCGGTAAGGGGGTGTGCCTTGAAGGGGGAGTGTCATTGGGGGCGTGTCTTGGAGGGGGCCCCGTTCAAAAGTTTGCTATGGGGCCCTGCCAGTTCTAGTTACGCCCCAGGGTCTCACACATCTATGCCGTGGATAAACCTCACATCCAAACCCATTTTCACAAATAGCCATTAGTATTTTAATAAAAAAACATAGTATTAACTCAATCATAACATTTAATGACACAACTTGTCAAGTAACAAAAAACATAATGTGTGATTAGTACACGACATTTGTGTGGCCTACAGATCGGCCAATCACACAGGCGGGTAGCATCTCCAAAACTGATAGTAATCATCTGCAGGATCTGACGTGGCCGATTGACCTAGATCCCTTGCGGGAACTGGGTCTGCTCGATGCCAAAGGAAGGCTCTACCCTCGGCACCTCAGGATTAAGTCCGGGCACATACATAGCCGGCTGAGGGTATTGGGACACTGACGCTGCACTGTCCCAAGCCAGAGCCAAAATCGTACAGGAGTTCAGTGTCCCAGCCTCGACTGCGTCCAGGGCAAGGTGTATGACCCTCTTGACATCTCAACGTTGTTCATGGTCCAGCCGGGACACCCATTCATTCACCATCTGCCCAATCCCAGTGCTAGGTATCTTCTCGAGGTTAAGCAGCACCCTCTTAGCCCAGTCCCCCAGATCTGTAGGGGGTGGCAGTGGTCTACGGTGCCTAAACCCCTCACTGGGCCCAGGGTGCTGTTCTGCAGTACTGGGACCAAGCTCCCTCCCCAGATGTTGATAGGGCAGGGTCGTGAACGGATGCCCCTTCCTGACTGGACCCGAGGTCTTGAGGATCCTGCAAATTAAAGAAAAAAACATTGTCAGCCATTGGCATATCATCAATGCATGATTTCAACATAGCTATTTGCTTGGGTTGGGTGTGTTCTCCATTGTACAATATCTGGCCATTACAATGCTATAGTGAAACGTCTATGTGTTACATGACACATTGATTACTCTACTCACATGAGTAACCAACATGCTGATGCATATGTGTTAAGACTACTTCAATACACTATATATAACAACATTGTGTGACCCAACACCTAAACATAGTCTGTACTGTGTCAAACACTAGAAAGTGATATGTTTGTCATATACTACACACCACAAGCGTCTCCAACCACTATTGAAGCCTGTGTTGACAACACAAAAGTAACAAGTACCTCTTGTGGCAGAGCCGGGTCTTGGGGAGTGGCGGAGGAGTTTCGGCCTGCGTTTCCTGCTGCACAGTGTAGTCCGAGGAAGCTGCTGGTCCTGGAGTAAACGGAGGAGGTCAAAATACCACAATCGTGGCACGTACACCTCCTCCGTTCCATTCCCGAACCGCATAGATCTATGAACAGCATTCAGCTCCTTCTTATACACTCTGCACAGGTTCCTGATATTCCCTTTCACAAAACTCAGATCCACCCTCACCCCAGGGTTGAACTCCTGGAAGAGGGTGATGAGCTGCTCATAAGCCACTCCCTTCACCTGCTTGTTCTTGTAGTCAGGTGAGGTGGTCCGCCACAAGCACTCTTGCTCCTGGTACTTGGCCATCTGAAACATGAAAACACATTATGTCAGGAACACACACATGTATGTAAGATGTTCCCTTAGCTATGCAAATCATGGTCATGTTGTGTCTGTGGCCAAATGAATGGGGTACCACACATTTGAGATTATTATGAATCAGTAAACTGCCAACTAAGTACACATGTATAACATTGGGTGATGCACCTCCAGTATATGGGGTACTCAGGAGCCGAGCTGGTGCTGTCTCTCCTGGGCATCACGGTACTCGTGACCTGGTCCCATGGCCTGGGATCAGTCCAAAAAGGGGATATTTACAGGGGATTTGTTGTGACGTCACCCGGGGTATGTGGTTAGTAGAACCACCGATGCCGTATTCCTGCTGGGGACAGTGACTTGGGGCAGCGTGGATGGTAAGCCCTCCTCGGGTAGGGCTGAGGGTCCCCAGGGCAGGAGTGGTTGGGATGGATGGATGTAGTGAGGGGCTGTGCTGGGTACAAGTCACTTACTTTGGCTTCTGCAGCTTCTTTCACACTGCTGGGTGTCTCAGTGCTGGACGTAGTGCTGAAAACAAAGCAGTTTCAAGCAGGAGCAAAACGAATCCAATTTCCACACACAGATGAGCTCGCAGGGTACTTTACTCAGTCTTAAGTAGCAGTTACAATGGGTCACAGTTCTTTAAAGTTACAGTTCACACACTTTACACTTCAGCACTGCTCCGGGTTACTCACACTGTGCAGCTCCGGCAGCTTTTCTGTGTTGATCCCTCAAAGTCCTTCTAGGCCCTTCTCTCAACTTTCTCGTATTACCTCACTCACAGGTTTGGTCTGGCTGTCTCGGACTCACGGGTGAAGAATTTTCCCTTAAAGTCACGGTCACCAGTCCTACGGTATTGTGACAACTGTGTTCCTCTGCCGTAGTGGTAAGTTAGGCTGCAGCACATAAAGTCTCTACCCCCCACCAGTGTGTCTCATAATTAGGGCATAGAATCCCCGATCACCTCATCAGAGCCGGTTCTCTGGTGTCGGCTTAGCCTTCCAGCGTCCCAGGTTGCTGTCTTTGGGCACACCAGGCTCCTTCTTTCAGTCACTGTGCTAAGGGTTCCTCTGTGCAGCACGGGTCTCAGGCTGCCGGGCCCTTGTCCTCCCACCGTCCTTAGCTGTGGAGTCTCTTTCCAGTCTTTACCCTTCCCTTCGCTTCCAGGCTATGGAGCGGGCTTTCTCTCCAGGGGTATGTGCCTCACAGGATTCTGCGCCTCCAGTGAGTCTGAAACTGTCTGGGAAGTGTCTTTCTGTTTCTGCTCTGCTGTTCTCTATTCTTTCTCCTCTTCTGACTCACTAACTCCTCCTGTGTGTTCCTGGGTTTTGTTTTGGTCACTCCACCCACTTTGTCAGTGTCCTGCCTACACTCCACCCACTGTGCTACACCCTGCCACCCCTTGCCCATCCTAGAGTCCTAGGCGTAGGGTCGGTGCTTGTGCGGTGTGGGTATGTTTTCAACCTTGCTTACCTGGCTGCACTTCCTCTTGTGGCCACCTGGTCGCAGGGGCGCCACATGGGCAAACAATACGTACATACAGTACGTCTGGATGGTACACCAGCATGGTAATGGTACATTAGGGTTCAGATTCAAAGGCCTCACATGCAATGCCCTTTTTTTTTGTATGATGTCTCAGTTAACACAACCATATCTTAAAATTTACCCATTACATATTACAAGAGCTTAAATTTGGAAACACCATTCATAAAGACACATTCTGCACACCACAACATATGTGATGTCAACTGTGGGGGTGTACATTATGAGGAATAAACCAGTCAGGAGCTGAACATGTCAACTCCGAAGAAAAGGTGGCCCATTATAACACAAACCTAGCAGAAGCTAACAACAAGAACATTACCACATGGTATTGGAGTGAATGCTAATATCAGGCCATACAGATAGAAGAGATGAAGAGGATGAGCAGTCATCAATACATACCGTCAGTCCCACAATGCCAGAAGAGGAGAAGCTACCATGTCGTTGCATGTGGACATGTGCAACAGGCTGGAGCTGCCACATCCATCTTGTAAAGGGTGTTCAACCAATGAGATAGTTGAAGAGTCTGCCAATCCGAGGTGACGGGCGTGGCAACGCAAAAACTTGACATACAATTGGATGACGCTAGCGGCCTGTAATTGGCTGGTTCACCCATAAAAATAGGGAACGCCCGAACAATGTCGTGTTTGCTGCCCAAAGCCATTGAATAAGTATTGATGTGCACACCTGTTGGAGGCTATGCGCCCATATCAAGTGCGTTGTGAAAATATTATAGTACCTCTACTGTGTTGTAATGACCACCAGGAGCTCATGGGCCATTCACCCACTGTTAACAGCTCATGCAGACTTTATGGTCCCTATTAGGAAGTGTGTTGGTGGTTTCACCATGCTGGATTGCGTGTGGTCACTGAACATCCATTTTGTGTAGTTTACTCTGGCTTGACCACAACAGTGTGGCCATGTGAAAATATGGGCTATATACCAATGCCATGCAATGTAGTACCACCGTATGACTACACACATTGGATGCTCAGTGATTCCAGTTCATGCAGCATTGTTGAATGACCATATGTCATGTACATGTACACACAAATGCTTCTAAAGACATGACCCTCTTGTGATGTGTAATGTTGGTTCCACAATTAACCCATTTTGATCTCCTTCACTTTGTTTGGAGACATACATATTGAGTGTGGCCATCCGTGTGAGCCATATTGTTATTGTACGGCCTTTCTGTCCATTATTTGTAGGGTGTACATGAGGAGTAGGATGGGCGAACATACAGTATGTGATGTAGTCGTTATGTTGACAGTTACACTGTAGTGGGTAAATTAAGCAAGGATGCACAGAATTTAGTGGGGTGTAACATTACAGGGCAACCATGTAAGTGTGTATTTGAGGGTAAGACAGGACTATGTACATGGGGTATTTGAGGTGATGTTGTCTTGCAATGCCTGCATGTGCTCATACCGTTTTTCTCTTTTCACATTGACAGAGCCTTGCAAACAGAAATTTGACGTCATGCATCATGCAGCAATGGCAGTAGTGGCTGAGGCCATGGTGGAAAATGCCTTGTTGACGGATGAGAAAACAGATACTGCGGAGGCGTAGACGACGGCATATGTGGTCTCGGGATTGGCTCCTGCAAAGGCGCCACCTGAGTCACATGGGCCTGGTCCGTCAGATGGAGGACAGGAATCCGCAGGACTTCAGAAACTATCTCCGAATGTCCGAGGAGTAGGGATGGGCGAGTCTACTCGCTATGACTCGTTACTTGGCGAGTAGTAAGGGACTCGCAGGACTCGGTACTCTGCGAGTTTCCCAGCGATTACTCGCACAGTAACGAGTCCAATGCAAATCAATGGCAATCCTAGTTTTGTCAGAGTCTGAGACTCTGACAAAACTAGGATTGCCATTGACTTGCATTGGACTCGTTGCTGTGCAAGTAATCGCAGGGAAACTCGCACAGTAACGAGTCCGGCTGTCTGCTCTGTGCCGGGCTCGGGTCCTGCGGGCTGCCGCAGCTCCAGGGTCCTAGAGCCCGCCTGCTCTCCCTGTGTACAGACATGAATGTCTGTGCACAGAGATGATGTAGCAGAGCTGAGATTGTTCTCAGTCTACTCACTCCCTGTGCATAGACATCTATATCTATGCACAGGGATGTAGTAAAGAGAGGACATCACGTTTTGGACTACGTCGGACGGAAGAGGATTTTTTTAAATAAAGATGGAGTCCCTAATGGCTTTTTTTTTATTTCTAATAAAAAATATTTTCTCTGTGTTGTGTTTTTTTTAAATTAATTTAATAGAAATTCATGGCGGTCATGTCTAATATTGGCGTGACCGCCATAAATTTCGGGCTTAGGGCCAGCTGATAATACAAAGCTGGCCTTAACCTCATTATTACCCAGTGAGCCACCCGCCACCAGGGCCACTGGAAGAGCGGGGTTCAGCGCCAGAGGATGGCGCTTCAATGAATGCGCCATCTTCTGGGGCGGCTGCGGGCTGCAATTTGCAGCGGGGGGTGCCCAGAAAGCTTGGGCCTCCCTGCGCTGCGGATTCCAGCCCCCAGCTGCTTAGCTGTACCTGGCTAGACATAGAAATTGCGTGGAGCCCCACACATTTTTTCTTTATTATTTCATGAATTTCAGCGGCCCTGGTGGCGGTGGCACGCTGGGTAATAAAGGGGTTAATACCAGCTTTGTTATACAAGCTGGTATTAAGCCCGAGATTCCTAATGTCAGGCCAGGTTTGACCCGGTCACTAAGAATCTCCAATAAAGGGTTAAAAAAAACACCACACAGAGAAAAATTATTTATTAAAAATAAAGACACAGACACCATTAGGGACTCCATCTTTACTACCACCACATATCCCTCCAAAGACCCAGGTCTTCTCTCTTCTTTCTTCTCTCTTCTGTCTTCCTTCTTTTTGTTGAACTCATTCAGCTCTGCTACATCACACATCACACAGTAGGGGGCGGAAATGCAGATAGAGCCTGAAGCTTCCGAGACACATCTGCGATTTGTAAATCGCACATTACTCGCTATTACTCGCTTCCCCATTCATTAACATTGGACTCGCTAGACTCGCAACGAGTAGCGAGTCCCGGGCTCGGACTCGCTAGAGTCAAGTGATTCCGAGTAATTTAGGACTCGCCCATCACTACCGAGGAGTCTTTCAAATTCCTATTGGACTTGGTTACACCACATATTGCCCGTAAGGACACTGTGATGCGTTGAGCTATTCCAGCAGAGGAGCGGTTGGCTGTGACTCTGCATTTCCTGGCAACAGGGCACTCGATGACTGACCTGCAATATTCTGCTGCAGTCTTGCACCCACTGCTGAGCCACCTTATCCCTGAGACGTGTGAGGCCATTGTGAGGTGTGCGTTTTCCAACCA
Source organism: Allobates femoralis (assembly GCA_033576535.1). NCBI lineage: Eukaryota > Metazoa > Chordata > Amphibia > Anura > Aromobatidae > Allobates > Allobates femoralis. Next base: position 155,141,661 of record JARQOC010000010.1, read on the forward strand.
CCCCTGTGGAATGGTTGCAAGTTGCCACTGGCTTCCAGGAGAGGTGGCAATTCCCAAACTGCGTGTGGGCATTGGATGGCAAACATGTGAGGATCAAACAACCCCCCAACAGCGGGTACTTTTTCTATAACTATAAAGGGTACTTCAGTGTGGTCCTCATGGCCCTCGTCAATGCCAACTAGGAGTTCCTCCTTGTGGATGTGGGGATGAATAGGCATGTGTCTGATAGGGGGGGGAATTTGGCACACACATCCTTTGATCAAGACCTTCGGAGCGGCCACCTGAACTAACCCCTAAATGATGACACCACTTAACATCTTAACTTTGCCTTTGTGGGGGATGAAGCATTCCCATTTCACGCCAACCTATTACAGCTATATTCACAGAGGACTATCACCCCCGAGCAACGTATTTTCAATTACCGGTTATCGAGGGCACATCGTATGGTTGAAAATCTGTTCGGGATCACGGCCAATAGATTACGCGTGTTTCATACTGCTTTAATTATGATACTGGAATCTATTGATATAGTGGTGATGGGGTGTTGTGTGCTGCATAGCATTCTGCGTCGTAGGGATGCTCAATCATACACGCCAGCAAGTTTTGTGAATTCAGTGGATCCCGCAACTGGGGAACTCATGTCAGGTGAGTGGCGTGCAAACGGCCTTGCCATAGCGCCACTCCTGCCATTGGGCCAGGGCCGACATCAGCAGGATGCCAGGAGCAGCAGAGACAGCTACTGCTCCTACTTCAATGGCCCTGGGGAGGTGGCCTGGCAGGACCACAAGATGAAGGGTGTGGGTCATGGGTCAACATAGTAGACTGTGCGTTGATTTGTGTTTTCACCCTATGTTTATGTGTTTGGGTTTTTTTTAATTTTCATATTTTTGAGTTAATTTTTAAATTTCTTATGTGACTTATTTTGTAAATATGTATTTTGTGTTAATTGTGCCATATTACTTGTGTGATGTCAACACTTTTATTTTTGTTGTGTGTTTGTTCATGTTATTTTCTGTTGTGTGGCCACACTCATAATATAATTTTTCTGATCACACAAACGTGTGAGTATTTGATTTGCACCTGAGGACAGTAGCACATGGCATTAGGCTGTGCTCAGAGGTAGGACTGCACAGTGGTATTTGTGGGTCCCTCTAGCATTGTGTGCACATGTACAGTGCACAGGTCTACACCTGAGGTTTGCCGCACACTGTATGCTATGTGTGGCTTTCCCACTCTAGATAGCTGCATATAGACATGGGTATGTGTACACCCACATGGGCACTTGCATTGTGTCCAATTTACACAAATGTACATATCTGTCCACACATACATACATGTATGCACACATATAGTTCACACATGCAACGTTTATGTGCATACACATGTACATCATTTTTGTGTGTAGCTTACCTACTGCAACAACACACATACACAATGTCCATACATGTTTGCAGCACACACTGCACCACACTAGCGTTCCTGTCTGCCAGTTTGGCCCACAGTATCTTGCAGAAGCTGCAACAAATGAAAAATGACATGAGTAGCGAGATGGTAGAGAGGGCAATTGCATCCATGTCACCACCATGTTGTCAGAGATGGCTGACCAATGGTAACGCTCTTTCGCCATCCAATCGGAGTGGTCTGGGTGCCGTTAAACAAACTCAGGTACATCTATCTCCTAGGCTGTGTCAAACAGTATGCCCACATTGCTAATGTGGTTGTGCTGTGTGATGTCGCAACTACAATTGTCAACATCGACTCTGCAATTTGTCAGGCGAATTCCGGGACACCGGATTGTTGGACGTTGCATGTGCGATTGCTACCTGTGACATCTCCTATGCGATCTTGGCAAAATGCCAAAAACATGCGCGCTCCCGTGAAATTGCAGGCGATATCGAATCGATATTGCATCGTGTAACGGTACCTTAACTCATCATTACATTTATGGACATCTGCGATTTAATTTCCATCAATGTGTGGACTGGATGGGTTGTTACCAACCTCTGGTGAGAATTTTATATCATTAGCACCTTTAGAAACATTTCACCCGCTGTATAATCGTTTTATTTATATACTGTATCTTTTAAAGTCTGAATTCTTTTACACAATAAAAACACTGCAAAAAAAGTTTTTTTTTGTCGTTATATTTCAAGATGCTCTAATTGCCTTATGTAAAAAGGTACGTTGGGTGGTGGTGGTTATGGATAGAGTTTTTTCTCTATTTTTTTTCTCTATGCTTTTCTCCTGCTCCTTGAAAATGTGTTTAAAGTAGAAGTTATCTTACATTTTCTAAAGATAAAATAAGCCCTAAATATTCAGAATAAGTCCTTTGTTGGTCCCTATGGCTTACTAATGCAAAGACTAGGGTACTAGGGTTCTGGAGAGGCCAATTAACTGTTGTAATGGTTGGAGAACAGTCCTGTACCTGAGTGCTGACTCACTGGAATCCTAATGACTCCTGTTACCTCTCTTATAAATGATTATATATTACTAGAAGGAGGTGAAATAGAGGTGAACATGACGATTCACCCTGATGTTTTGTGGATTAGGAAAAGTTAAAACTACTCATTATTTATATGGCAAGATGAAAAACAAACCAAAGCCGTTAACATCATGAGCCGAGTAATCTCGCAGCTTGGACTCATTGGGTTATAATATAAAGGGCCTAATTAATTAAAGATGGTGGAAATAGGTTTGTACTCATTTGGAAGGTCAGAAAGAGGTCTTCAATGTTCATGCTGTCTGACGTCTGAGAAATATTTATGATATCAAATTGATTAATAAAAAATATTCTGTTGAAGCAATGCCATTATGGTGACTCACAAATTGAGATAAATATACGGTATGTGATTATATTCTACAAGAGATATGTCTACATATGTGATACAGGAGAGCTGAATGGAGTAGAGATATGGAGGACCTGTGCCATAAAGTGCAATGACGCCACAAAGAAGAGACTATGCAAAGCATCAGAAGCATCAGTCTACTCCAGCGGATATTGAACAATTAGTATTGACAATGTCCGACTGTGTAGAGCAGCTCGCTGACTAGAAGTAATATAACCAGTTGCCAATTTTGTGTGCCTTTTTAAAAATAACAGGAGAAGAATTGGCAGCACAAAGCTATAAGAATGATGTTCCAGAAATGTTACTTTACAATCATCAACATTCTTGTCTGGCTCAATGATGTCTGGCTCCAGGCTTCTGACCCACCCCAGGGCAGTGGGGTACTCTGTTCCGAGCTTTGATTCACGGGGGATGTCACAGGAGCCTGTGCTCGGTCCCGTGGCCCTGGTGGTCGCTGAAAATAGTCAGTAAAAATAATAAAAATAAAAGTAGTTTGTGGCGCCACCTACTGGTCCGGAAAGGTTACCGGAGCTGCGTGTCTGACCTCTGGGGTGATGGTAGGGAAGCCAGATGGTTACGCTCCCCGGTACAGTTGTAGTAGTTTTTACACATGGAGGCAGCTTACCACACGGCCTTGTCACTAGTCCTATCAATGCAGCAGTGTGCGGCTCATCAGGCGAGGAAAGAAAGTACGTCACACCAGTCATTAACTCTTATCAGGTTTACTTGCAAGTTCTTAAAGCAGGCAGACAGATGATACTGTCTTTTGGGGTCTTTCTGGCCTGGGTAGTCACCAGGGAACCGGGATGATTCACTCAGGACTCTCGGTGGTATGCCTGCTGTTCCCTGCCGATCCCTTCACTGCACTTAACTTCTCACTACCATGCAGCACCTCCACGCGCAGAGCCTCGAGCCAGTTCCCACAGGTCTTTGGTGGGAGACTCCCTTTCAGGTCCCCCTGACCCTAGTTCAGTGTGTCTTTTCGAGGTATACGCCGGGTCTTGTGGCCGCAGCTTCCTGCAGAAGCTCGGGGCCTCCGGTTTAATGGCTCGGGGTTGAACTCCCGCACTGTGTCCAGAACCGGTCCTCTGCCTGGCACCAGACACTTCTGGTCGGCATTACCCGGGTCCAGATTCAGGCGCACCGTAGCTTCTGGTGCACCTAGGGTGTCCCTCCTGTCATGACAACCTTCCCCTGCATCATCCTCACTTCAACTGTCTAACTGTCCTCCCACCCATACACTTTTCTACCCACTAACTCCTCCCACGGGACTGGGTCTTCCTTGCAGCGGGTTCACCCATGGTCCCATACTCTAGGGCAGGGGTGGGCAACTCCAGGCCTCGAGGGCCGCAAACAGTCCAGGTTTTCTGTATATCCTTAGCATTTGACAGTTGGTAATTTAATCTCCTGCACAGGTGATGATTCCAACTGTCAAATGCTAAGGATATCCAGAAAACCTGGACTGTGTGCGGCCCTCGAGGCCTGGAGCTGCCCACCCCTGCTCTAGGGTGTGCATGAATGGGTGTTGTGAGGGTCCCTTATTTACCATCCCAGTTCCCTTAGTCACAGGAATACCACAGACTCTTATTTGGGTGCAGTACCCCTTCATGGTGTCCCAACCAGTGAGGCGCCATACTTCACGCCAATTCCACCTGGAACCACCTAATTGTGGATTGGGTTTGTGGAAACTGCCTTTGCTCCAACATGTCTCAAATTTGCCAAAACTGTCAAGACAGTTGCAAAGCAAACTATCAGAAATTTGGCCACAGGGCCAGACACCACTGGGCAGGAAGGCTGATGCACATCACGTGGCTCCATACGGTTTATCCATTCGGTTATGGGCGTGGGACTGGTTTCCACTGGGCAGGGAGGCCGGTGCCCATCATGCGGTTCCACATGGTTTACCCAACCCTGTGCCATGTCCTCCACACCTGATACTCACCCTGTTTGCGGTCCCGCGCTGCCCCTTGCTTCCCATCTGCTTCCATCTCCTCCTAAAACCTGAATCCTCTGAGCCGGGCTTTGGCAGCACACACTGTACTCCTCTGAGATTTAACGGGCCAGTACACCCAAACCCAGATGTGCCTTTCAGTCTATTGCTAAAATGCTCTGTGTATATAAGGCAACTTCCCCTTATGGGTGGTGCCCGGGAAACATCTTCAGTCACTAGTTGCGTATCATGTTCTCAGGTTCCCTTGTCCAATACTTTCCCTTGTCCTAGTCCCTTTGTCCTGTTCCCTGTACCGTTTCACTAATATGTTGTTTCACCATAGTTTCACAGGGTGGTTGAGGGTAATGTAAGAGGGCAATGATGAATGAGGCTAATGGAGGATGGTAGTGACAGATAAGGGTAATCAGGGTAACTAGTCTGACCCTCAGACTGGAGTTCCCTAGCTGACCTGGTTCCCAGAATTACCTCTGAAGGTGAGGACGTCTGGGCCGCCATCCTTGTCATTTTTCTAACCAGCCCTAGGCACCACCTAACCTCCACCCAGGGATCAAGATAGGAACAGTGGAGGCGGGAAGGAAGTGGCTTGAGAGGGTCACCTTGGCTGGTCTCACAGAAGATGACTTGGCTAGCTTGAACGCTGAGATATCTCTAACTGAAGTTCAAGCGACCATCAAGAACCTTGGTGCTCATAAGGCACCGGGTCCAGATGGTTTCACTGGAGACTAATACAAATCTCTGTGTGACAAGGTGGCCCCATGCCTAGTCTCTCTATTCAACGGCATTCTCGCGGGTGATAGTATCTCGAATTACACCAACACAGCACATATTAAGCTACTACCGAAAGGTAACGTGGGCTCACCTGACCCGTCCAGCTATCGCCCCATCTCCCTGATTAATCAGGATCTAAAGATTATGGCCAAAATAATGGCAGATCGCCTGGCAGGACTACTTCCATCTCTTATTGACCCTCAACAGGCGGGATGTCAGGGGCAGATCGGCGGTGGGCAATATCAGACAAACCATGCTGGTATTGGATACCGTGAGTCATCGTGAGAATTTACATTCTGACCGTCCGGCGTTGGTACTGTTGGACGCCGAAAAGGCGTTCGACAGTGTCAATTTGCAGTGGCTGCACGTAGTCCTGGATAAGATAGGTTTACAGGGGGCATTCAGGACATTTTTAAGGATATTATATGAGAACCCGAGCGCAAGAATATGCACCCCCGGCTTTTTGTCCGCCCCCTTCCCTCTGGAGAGGGGGACGAGACAGGGATGCCCTCTTTCGCCCTTGCTCTTCAATTTGGCCATTGAACCTCTAGCACGATACTTGAATGGTTCTAGTTCACATGAGGGTATTGATGTGGGAGGGGTAGTGTTGAAATCAGCACTATTTGCAGATGACGTCATTATATATGTGAATAGACCGGAAAGAGACTTAGGTACACTACTTCAACATCTTCATATCTTTGAAACATTTTCGGGCTTTAGGCTCAACAAGGCTAAATGTGAGATACTACGTCTAGGGACACCACATCACAGACCAGGGAGAGAGGGGGGTGGACCAGCGGGAGAGATGGAGGGTATCCGAGTAAAGTCTCATCACATAAAATATCTGGGTATCATTCTTAGCAGCAACACAAATCTTATATATAGCCTGAACTTCACCCCATTAATTACTAAAATAACTCGAGAATTGGAGAGGTGGAGAGGTCTGCCGTTGACTCTTCTGGGAAGGTGCCATCTAATTAAAATGGTTAGTTTCGCCAGACTTATGTATCCGCTGCAAACTATACCACTGTTGCTTAAGAAAGCGGATGTTCATAAACTCAACGCAGCGTTCTCCAACTTTCTCTGGAGGGGAAAAAGGGCCAGGATAGCCAGTCGTACCCTGATGCTCCCGAAACGAGAGGGGGGACTGAACTTCCCGGATGTCAGGGGCTATAACTTAGCTTGCCTACTGCGCCATGTTATTGACTGGCTCAGGGGGACTAGCAGATACTCTAATTATACAGCCGAGGCTGCGAGGTGTAGACCCTGGGAACCGGCTAGTTTACTACATTCATCATGGTCCAAGGTGCCCAAGACCTTAAAGAACACAATCATCTATAGGGACACGGCCATGCGCTGGAAAGCGGTTAGAAAGAAGTTGACGATGGCGTGGAAAACGTCTAAATATCTTAACCCTTGGAGACACGTAGGGTTTAGCTTGGACAGAGAAAATGCTTTATTTGCAGCCTGGTCAGAGAAGGGGGTTCGAACACTGGGAGACCTCATCCACAAACCAGATGGGCGGTGGATGACGGAATTAGAGGTCCTGGAGAAATTCCAGTTAGGTCATTTCCACATCATACAATACAGGCAGTTGCATCACCATGTTTTACGCCATCTTCATAATGTTTCCCAGGAATGCAGACCCTCGGTATGGGATGACTGGTTGGGATCAGACCCTTTGACCATTATTGTGTCGTACATCTACAACAGCTTGAGGGAAACGACCTTAACTATGAGGGAAGACACCACAATTAGCGGGTGGTCCAAGTATATACCTAGATCAGATATTGGAGATGTGATTAGAAGAGGATGGGAGGTTATGAGGAAGAATATAATCAACGAAAGATGGAGAGATGTGCAATATAGAATCATTCATAGGGCGATATATGGTTTTACTTTACCTCCAACTGCAGGATTTCCAGACAGGCAACAAAATTGTCCGAAATGTGGCCAGTCAAAAACAGATATGGTGCATGGTCTATGGTTGTGTGGGGAAGTACAGAATTTGTGGAAGCGGGTTGAAACCCTGGCGAGGGAGATTATAAATACACATGTCACAATGGACATATTGGCCTGGCTTCTCCATTTCCCGGCGTCTGGGGTATGGAATGGCAAATCTGCCCGAATACTTCATATACTGGCAATGGTCACCAAGCGATTGCTTCTCCGCAACTGGCTCTCGGAGCACGTCCCAAGTATGTCAGGCATACTCAAGAATTTGAAGGCTGTAATGCATATAGAAAGTCACTCTAGAAGCTGCGAGAGATAAAAACACACTGACAGGAAAGTTCTTCGAAACATGGAGAGGGTTTATACTATCCAAGCTTTCTCCTACTGAGCTTCGAGCAGTGGTTCTTCCATTCGTGCAATCACCATGGTATCTGTTGGGAGAGTTGCAGGGGTCTTTGGGTGGGCTTCAGATATCTACAACCCCGGATGGAGCAGACCAGGAGTGACAACCTACCTTCTTGGGGCTCTACGTCTACTGATGTCCAAGGTCAATACTCAGTACTGTTCATGAACATGGTTTATCGCCGTATGTTTTGATCTGAACTCTAGTACTTTCGGCTGAACTCAAGGGTGGCTGAGGTTGGGGGGAGGGGGGATGGATTGTTTAATTGTTTATTTGTTTATTGGTCTATTTATGTGTTACCATACTGAAAACTCAATAAAAATATGTTACAAAAAAAAAAAAGATAGGAACAGCAACACCCCACATGATGCCAAACTCCAAGGAGAAAGTAGCTTCAGAAAGGCTTCAGCAAGAATTGCACTCAGCATTCACTTAGCTCAAGGTGAAAGAGAGAATGAACTCTATCAGTGACATCATGTGATGGACCATGGGACTATTTAAAGGCTAGAGGCGTGGTCACTAACCACATCACCTGTTACAGTCAGCAGCAGAAACTGCCATTAACCCTTAGTGTCCAAAAGGAAATTTACTCCCAAGTAAATTGTTCACACTGCAGAGCAATTCACAGAGACTGCATAGAGTCTACACGTGACATATAGAGAATGCTATGTCTGCACGGAGCCTGCCACTAGAGATGAGCAAATCTTTTGAAGTTTGGATTCAGCTTAGTTCATTGATCGGATCGGTGAAATATTTTCATTGAATAGAACGCTGAACTTCTGAGCCCCATTCAAATAAATGATAGGTCAAATAAAAGGCAAAAAACACATTTAAAGGGGCCCAAATGCTGTCAAAACAGCTCAAATCAGTGGCAGATACCAGGAAAAGTGCCATATATTTCCTAGAGTAAATTTTTTTTTATCATGGTGCATTTTGGATGCATGGAACAAGGCCAGGCCCAGTATTTCAACCTTCAACATTGAACAGGAACAGGGAGATGAGTGACATGTGTAGGCATGGTGCTCAGAGAGCCCTGCTAAATTCAGTAAACACAGAACAAATACACCCCAAGAAGAGTCTCCACATTTAAAAAATTAGGCCCTGACACTATGAAAGTGGCATCAATTGACACAGACTAAAAATTGTATGTTCCCGGGTTGAAAGTGTAGATCTGTGATGCGTACTGTGTCCCTCACTAGTGATGTGCTTAACTTTGTCCGAACATGATTACCAATTTCAAATCCGGCCTTTATGTTCTATTGTTCGCTCTGCCCATTGAACATCAATGATTTGCTGAAAAATCGGCAAGTTCAAGTTTTGTTCGACAGTTGTTTGGATGACAAAATACATTAGTGCATTTGCACTAATGCTTCTCTTCTGCATTATAATGACTGTTAGTGTTGGATAGAGGATGAAAGATCTTTGATGAGGTGAGGAGGTAGAGAGAGGTCTTGGCTGTGTGCTTTGGGTCGTTGTCTTGTTGGAAGATGAAATTACGACCCATCTTAAGATCCTTGATGAGGGCGCGGAGGTTCTTGGCCAAAATCTCCAGGTAGGCCGTGCTATCCATCTTCCCATGGATGCGGACCAGATGGCCAGGCCCCTTGGCTGAGAAACAGCCCCACAGCATGATGCTGCCACCACCATGCTTGACTGTAGGAATGGTATTCTTGGGGTCGTATGCAGTGCCATCCAGTCTCCAAACGTCACGTGTGTGGTTGGCACCAAAGAACTCGATCTTGGTCTCATCAGACCATAGAACCTTGAACCAGTCTGTCTCAGAGTCCTCCAAGTGATCATGAGCAAACTGTAGACGAGCCGTGACATGACGCTTTGAAAGTAAAGGTACCTTATGGGCTCGTCTGGAAAGGAGACCATTGCGGTGGAGTACGTTACTTATGGTATTGACTGAAACCAATGTCCCCACTGCCATGAGATCTTCCCGGAGCTCCTTCCTTGTTGTCCTTGGGTTAGCCTTGACTCTTCGGACAAGCCTGGCCTTGGCACGGGAGGAAACCTTCAAAGGCTGTCCAGGCCGTGGAAGGCTAACAGTAGTTCCATAAGTCTTCCACTTCCGGATGATGCTCCCAACAGTGGAGACAGGTAGGCCCAACTCCTTGGAAAGGGTTTTGTACCCCTTGCCAGCCTTGTGACCCTCCACGATCTTGTCTCTGATGGCCTTGGAATGCTCCTTTGTCTTTCCCATGTTGACCATGTATGAGTGCTGTTCACAAGTTTGGGGAGGGTCTTAAATAGTCAGAAAAGGCTGGCAAAAGAGATAATTAATCCACACATGTGAAGCTCATTGTTCTTTGTGCCTGAACTACTTCTTAATACTTTAGGGGGACCAAACAGAATGCTGGTGGTTTGAGGGGTTGAATAATAAATGACCCTCTGAATTAACTTTTAACGCTTTAAAAAAAAAAAAAAAATTAAAAAATGTTTTTGGCTGCAGTGCATTTCCCACTTCCAGGCTGATCTACAGTCCAAATGTCACAATGCCAAGTTAATTCCACATGTGTCAACCAGCTAAATCTGCAGGGGGTTGAAGACTACTTGTAGGCACTGTATATATATTACATCTGAAGTATACCCAAAGATTATAGACAAAATTTGTGAACCTCTTGGTTACAAACGCCGATATGCTGGATAAAAGGGATTGACCTGTATCCAAGGATAGATCCATTTAAGATTTAGAGAGTGTTTTATGGATGACTAAACCCTGAGTGATAGGGACACCAGGGTGAGTCATCGAGGAACGGGGACACCATATAAGTTAGGTGTTGAAAACTCCGTTGATAGGCAGAAGAAGAGACAGAGTATATGCGAGGGATAGAGTCCCCCTCCCTGTATGACTGGTGTGCTATATGAACACTAGGTGTGAGGGATACACACACGATTGAATTTTTAACAATTATTTCTTAAAAGTTATATTTTAAGGTGCACTCTGTGGAGATACAATTTTGAGTATTAGAGTCACAATATCGTTTTCCTAGATTTGAACCCTTCTCAGTACAGCAGCAAACCCTTGGTCCCGCAAATGTGGTCAAGTAAAAGACAATTTCCTCTGGCTCATGCCAAAGCTAAGAGCTTTAATTTCACCATATCCAAGCTGTTGGCCATGGAAATGCTGCCCTCTGCATGGTGCATACAGAGGGCTTTCAAAAGCTAATGGCCATCGCAGATCCCCAGTACCAGTTGCCCAGTCACCATTACTTCTGGATGAAAGATGTGCCTGCAGTACACTGGCATGTCGCAGACAAAATCACTGCTTCCTTGAGAAATTATATGTGTGACAGGATGCATTTCACCACTGACACCTGGACGAGTAAACATGGACAGGGGCATTACAATTCGCTGACTAGGCACTGGGTGACACTGGTAGCTGAGGGGGAAGGGGCTACTATACAAGTCTTGATATCCCCATGAATTTGGGGTAAAACCTCTATCTACCACTTCCTACACTGCTTCTGCCTCCTCTACCTCCTCTAGGGCTTACACCTACACCCAAAACCTCTCCGTTAATGGGACATGCATTCTAACTGTGAAGAAGGAATCCACCTCACCTCCTTACTGTGCAGCCAGCAGGGTTCAACGCCATTAGGCTGTGTTTAAATTAAACTGCATGGGAGATGTGAGTTAAGGTATCGTTACACGCCTCAATATTGAAACGATCTCACTAACAATCTCGGAGGGACGTGGTCGTTAGGACATCGTTTTGTCATCGTTGGTGAGATGTCACACGTCTAGATATAGTGGACGACACACCACCGATCCAGCGAGCAGGTATTGTTCGCACAACCCAGCGAACAACACTTGTTCACTGATGTGAATGGCTGAAGTCGTGAACGACATCGTCATCGCAGTGTCACACTGACCAATGCAGCAGGTTGACTGATCATGGATCGTCTGATTTGAGAACATGTTCTCAAATCTGTGATCACCAATCCAACGATGTATCGTAGTCATATCTCGGTGTTACACGCAACGACATCCTAACGATGTCGTTTCAATGCCTCCAAACCTGTGACGTTTGTGCGATATCGTTCACAATATCTTATCGTGTAACGGTACCTTTACACAGCTAAGGAGTTGTGGTCAGCTTTGTAGATTGAGTTTCATCAATGGCTGTCTTCAATGAACCTGCATCATGAGAAGGCCGTGTGCGACAATGTTGCAAATCCTGGGTGTGGCCCTAGGCTGGGAAAAGCTCACACATAGCATAGCTCACATCCTCAACCTTGTTGTCTGCAATTTCTAGGCCATTATGTCAGCCTATGACCAGCCCCACACAAATAGTGTTCTATAATTTCTATGTCTAGCCAGGTACAGCTAAGCAGCTGGGGGCTGGAATCCGCAGCGCAGGGATGCCCAAGCTTTCTGGGCACCCCCCGCTGCAAATTGCAGCCCGCAGCCGCCCCAGAAGATGGCGCGTTCATTGAAGCGCCATCCTCTGGCGCTGAACCCCGCTCTTCCAGCGGCCCTGGTGGCGGTGGCAAGCTGGGTAATAGAGGTTAGGGCCAGCTTTGTATTATCAGCTGGCCCTAAGCCCGAAATTTATGGCGGTCACGCCAATATTAGACATGACCGCCATGAATTTCTATTAAATAGTTTTAAAAAAAAACACAACACAGAGAAATTTTTTTATTAGAAATAAAAAAAAAAGCCATTAGGGACTCCATCTTTAATTAAAAAAATCCTCTTCCGTCCGACGCAGTCCAAAACGCGATGTCCTCTCAGCTACATCCCCTGTGTATAGATATAGATGTCTATGCACAGGGAATGAGCAGACTGAGAACAATCTCAGCACTGCTACATCATCTCTGTGCACAGACATTCATGTCTGTACACAGGGAATGAGCAGACTGAGAACAATCTCAGCACTGCTACATCAGGCAGCAGGCGGGCTCTAGGACCCTGGAGCTGCACAGAGCAGACAGGACTCTTCTCTTATCTGTGCGAGTTTCCCAGCGATTACTTACAAAGTAAACGAGTCCAATGCAAATAAATGACAAAACTAGGATTGCTTCAGGCTGAAGCTTCCGAGACACATCTGCGATTTGTAAATCTCACACTACTCGCTATTACTCGCTTCCCCATTCATTAACATTGGACTCGCTAGACTCGCAACGAGTAGCGAGTCCTGGGCTCGGACTCGCTAGAGTCAAGCGATTCTGAGTAATTTAGGATTCGCCCATCACTAGTGGTAGCTTAAAAAGGGGAAAAAACAGTCGATAAAAATAAAATAAAAGTGTTTCGTGATGCTACCTACGGTTCTGGTAATGTTACCGGCGCTGCGGGACAGTCCTCTGGGGTAGTGGTAGAGCAGCAAGATGATTACGCTCCCCATGGGTGGAGCGGGATCCCCGGGGCAGTTGTGAATGTTATAGTTTTTACACAGGGAAGCAGCTTACCACACAGCAGTCACTTGTCCCTTTCAATGTAGCAAATGGGCGGATCATTAGGTGATGGAATTGCAGGACAGTCTATGGAGGGAGCAGGATCAAGGGCCGTAATAACAGACACACTCAAGGTTGATGCTTCAGTACCTTTTACTGATGTTGCAGGTATAGTCCAGGGTACAGTCTCTGATAGTATGGGTCCAGGTGGTGTGGTAACAGTTCAGGATCTCCACACTTGGCGAGAATGAAGCCTTCTTGCTGTGCTGTGTGTGCTTCTGGTCCCAGGCTGTCTCAAGCTAAGCCCTTACCCTCTTTTGTAGTCCTCACTTGTATGGCAGGCTGTGAGAGCTCTGCTGCGGGCACCGCTGTATGCACTGCGGTCCCGGACTCTGCTAAGTGGCAGTGCCTCAAGTGCTGCTGTAGCCAGAAGACCTGGAGTCTCCCTGACCTCCGGTCTTTGCTGCTGGGCTAACAGGTCCCTTGCAGTCTTGGACTCCGGTGTCCGGTTTCAGGCACTGTTCCTTTGGGGAGAACCGGTATGGCTTCACTCCCCCTGCTACTACTACCCCTTGCCTCCGACCCTTGCTCTAGGGCCTCTCACTCAGGTTAGTAATGCTCTCTGGTATGGGCTTAGCACAGCTCCATCATGAGGAAGTCTTCATAGTTCTCCCTGGAACTGCACTAACTCTGCCCCCAGGCCTGAATTTATAGGGGACCTTGCCTGAACTCTGCTTGTAGAGCTCCCCCTTCATTTCTGGAGTGGAAGGTGTGGTGTGAGGGCTTACCTGATGTGTCCCAGATGTATCTGTGGCAACCGAACCCTGGGGTGCCACACCTACATGTGCTGTGGCAGACGGCACAGCCGCTGTGTGCTCAGTTCCACCATTTGCACCTCGAGGCTCATTGACTTACATCGCTACAGAGGTCTTTTGGTATACCGATTAACTGCCTGATATGCGATGTGCCAAAACTATGGAATTCCACTCTGCACATGTTGCAGCAGCTGTGGCAGCAGCAATGACCCCTGGTGCAGTATTTAAAGCCTTAACGCCTTAGCCAATGCAAACTGGAGCTGCTACTAATTTCTACTAAGATGTTTAGTACTGATGATGCCATTATCAGCATAACTACTCCGGTCATCTAGATGCTTTGACCAGTATGCAGAGCCAGATGGTGGATCAAGAGGATGAGGAGGAAGTAGAGGAGGAGGAAACTTCAGATAGGGAAAACAATATATGAAAGGTCCAGACTATCATCAGCACAGAGACGGGTGGCATTGGTGGGTGGAATAGAATGATCAACGAGAACTCATGGTAGCTGCCAAACTGTTGATAAAAGTGCAGGAGCCGTGGAAGAAATGGAGGAGGAAAAGGCGATAGTCATGGAAGAGTCAGCAGATGAGGGAGATATTCATGCCCTTTCTGTTGTGTGAGGCTGGTGGGACAGAGCGGACTAATGAGCATGGGAATCCGTGATGTGGATCATCAGCTTAAGTGTCTTGGCCAACACATGAACCAATATCCCATCTATAAAAGTTTTTTGTTCATCATACAGAGAACTTTTCTGCACTTTTTTATTCATTTCAGGGTGTAGTTGGGCCCCTAGGGGGCGCCATTCATCTAGTGGTGCAGAAACATTGTACTGTGCGGCCCATGGCTCAGGCAGCAGAGCCTTTGGGTAGCTTTCAGACATTCTGCACCATATGTATCAGTGTGAATGGTGCCCTATGCAGGCCCTTAGTGCGCATGGAAAGTCGCCTCCCATACCTTGGTTGAGGTGATTTATAAGCCTGCACCTGGGCTTGCTACACAAGTGGGGTCTGACTGCGTCCTGTAAGTGCATTATTGGTTTTTGTCTATGGCATTGATGGTAAGTCTTTTTTGATGCTGCTTTTTCTAGTAGTTTTTGTATAACAGAGCGGAGGAAGCAAGCGGGGATGTTAACCTGCCGCCACCATATAAGTACTTGGGCTTAATGAATGCTCAAGACACATCAGCGCATTTTGTTACGCTATCTGCAACATGATCCTGGGATTGTTAGGATTCGAAGTAATGCTGATTATCGGGTTGCCACACTCTTTGGCTGGTTTCACATTTGCGTTCACGACGCAGCGTTTGTACACTAAGCCATACACATGCGTACAGTGTTCTGTTCCCACTTAAAGGCGATAAAGGCATGCTGGTTGTATAATGGGGTGAGAGTTCTTACCTTTGTACTTCCAGTAAGAGGGGCAGACAGGACCCGGAGCAGCGTCCCAGATAAGCGTACACACGTTAGGATGAAAACAATGCTGGTTTATTTCGTAGATAAATGATCCAAAACATGGCATTGAAATCTTGTATGAAGCTTGTCTCTGGAGTCGCTACTTGTAGGTCAAAAACTTTGCTTCTCCAGCTCCATGGGGACGAACTCTGTAGTAGAAAATGTCTGCCAATGACTGGGCAAACAGGAAGAGACAAGCAGCACGTACAGGAGCCACACCCCCATAGGCTGGACAAGGAAAGGCAGAAAGAATTGAAAAGTCTGGCCAGCAGGTGGCAGCAGAGACAAGTATCAAATATATTAGCAGTTTAAACTATAAAACAGGATTGAAACAGCACATACAGTGTTTTTTCTAAATACCCTCTGAATGCAACTTGTTACATTTGTTGTGTGTCTGAGGATGCAAGCTTCCTATGCAAGCATCCTGAAGCGCATAAACAATGCATGCTGGTCAATGGAGCCGTACTGTCATCCACATGTCACCGGAGCCAAACGCAGTCTCTCTCTCCTTCCTGACTGCTGTAGTGGTATTCTACCCTGCCTCTAAATGCTACAAGAAGCATGGTTCTTCAGCGGGATTTGCAGGCGCTAGGGAGCCTGGGCAGAAAGGGACGGACACCAGTGAAACTGGACGAAATGCGTCCATTACTAGAGGTATATCCCGATCAGGCGAAGGCTTGGTTGATCATTGAGGGTTTTTCCGGAGGTTTTTTCGTCCCAACTTTTATGGGTGAGGGTTGTGTAGTGACAAATAATTTGAACTCGGTTAATTTTCATTTTGATGCTGTTTCGGCTTATATTGCCAAGGAATTGCAGCTTGGACGGATTGCTGGACCTTTTCATCACCCTCCTTTTAGAAACTTTAGGGTGTCCCCTTTAGGAGTGGTCCTGAAGAAAGAACTTGGGTCCTTTAGGGTTATCCATCATTTGTCTTACCCTCTCGGGGCCTCTCTGAATGATGAAGTCTCTAGCGAGTCTTGTTCAGTACATTATACATCTTTTGATGTTGCTGTGTCTCAGTTGCAGAAATATGGGGTTGGTACATTGTTAGCGAAGGTGGACATTAAGTCCACTTTTCGCCGTCTCCCAATTTCCCCTCCAGGTTTTAATTCGTTACGTTTTCATTTTAATGGTTGTTTTTTCTTTGATCAATGTCTCCCGATGGGATTCTCTCTTTCTTGTAGCTATTTTGTAGCTTTTTCTTGTTTTTTTAGAGTGGGCAACTGTGTTTTCTGTACGCAAAGGAAGCGTCATTCATTATATGGATGATTTCTTGTTTTGTTTTTGGGTCCTGCTGACAATGATGATTGTCATTTAGCTGATGTTTTCAGTATTCCTTTGGCTTTGGATAAAACAGTGATGCCTTGTTGTAGGCTTGATTTTTGGGCATCGTAATTGATTCCGCGCGAATGGAGTTGCGTTTACCTTGGGAAAAGAGGAACGGGATTTGCCTTAAAATTTCTGCTGTTTTGGAAATGGAGAAGGTGACTTTAAAACAGCTTCAATCGTTACTAGGGAGTTTAAATTTTGCCCTTCGGATTATGCCGATGGGACGAGCTTTTTGCAGGCGCTTGTACGATCGCACAAAGGGTCTTTCTTGTCCAGGCGCTCATTAGGATTAATAGTGAGGTTAGAGAGGACCTTCGGATTTGGTTGGGGTTTTTAAGAAATTTTAATGGTCGTTGTTGTGTTCAGGAAGCTTTTATTTTTACTTCTGATTTGCATTTTTTCGTGGATGGTACTGACTCCGATCGCTTGTTATTGTTTTTTCAATCTCATTGGGTGCCTTCTCCTTGGCCCTCTTGGTGGTCCTCGTTTTTCCGGATTTAGTATTTCTGCTTGTAAAGTTTTTTTCATTTTTGTAGCGTTATCATTGTGGGGTGCGGAATATGCGGATTGTTGTACAGTCAGTTGATAGCGGTTTGGTTATGGCTTTGAACACTCTTGCATCAAAAAATAAGCTTATTAATGGTATTATGCAGCAGATTGTGTTTTTATGTCTAGATTTAAATGTTTGGTTAAAAGGCCATTTGGAAGCTGAGGACACTGTTCTTCATGGTAATTATTTTATATGTCAAAATCCCCAGGTCACCAGTGGTTCCGATTTCGGGATGGATCCGGACAGTATGCCTTGCCCTGGTCACCTTTGGAAGTTTTTACAAGTTTAACTGCAGAACGTATTAAGGCCTCTATTTCGCCTGTTACATGGTCCGCTTACGCGGCTGCATGGGAATCATGGTGTAATTACTGCTGTGGAATACGAGCAGATTATCAGCTAGCCAATGTATCTGTAGTTTTGCAATTTATTCATTCTCTAGTGGCTCAGAATGTTAGTTATTCCAAGCTTCATAAGATTGTTTTGGGAATTTCCTTTTTCTTTAAGCTCAGCAGTAGTGCTTCATTGTTTTCCTTCTTCCCAATTCGTCAATTTTTTAAAGGCTTCAAGAAGGAACATTCACATCCTGATGATAGGAGAGCCATTTCTGTGTCTCTCTTATTTAAGCTCTGGTCTATTTTGCCTTCAATATGTTTCAGCCATTTTGAAGTTTGCTTATTTTTGTGTGGTTTTAGTGTGGCCTTCTTTGGGGCATTTAGGGTTAGCGAGTTGGTTAGCTATAACATGTTTTTTCGGTCGCGATTGTTATTTAGGGACATACAGTTCCATAACTCCTTTTTAGTTGTTTATTTTAGGCGTTCTCAAACAGACCAGTTTGGTAAGGGGACTTATATCAGGTTGAATGCTATCCCAGAATCTGAGGTTTGCCCATTTGTTAACATGCGTACTTGGGTGTCAGTTTGGCCAACCGAATCCGATACTTTATTTGTTCATGCTGATGGTTCTCAGCTGACAGTATTTCAATTTAACGCGGTTTTGAAAAAATGCTTAAAGGCTAATGCCTTTAATGGGTTGGGAGATATACGTATTACAGCGCATTCATTTAGGGTTGGTGCAGCTACCACGGCAGCGGCGGTAGGCTTACCTGCTTCGTCTATACGGCGATTGGGTAGATGGAAATCGCACAGATTTCAGATTAATATTCGTCCTAATGCTGTTGTTTAAATTTTTTGTGATGATGTTTTGTTTTTCAGGTAGTCCTGTCGTTTGGATAATAGGACATTCTTTTATTTATTGGGCAAGGAAGAGGGCCCAGAAACGTATCTATTCTCCAAATTTATCCTTTGACGAATCTCAAGTGTCAATTTTGTGGTTCGGACGTAGAGGTATGCATTGGGACGGGCTATGTTTCTTGATACAAAAGCTGCTCCTAATTGCTCCTCGGCCTGATCTTATTATTGTGCATTTGTCTAGGAATGATCTCGGTAAAGTTAATACTGTCAAGCTTTTATGGGAAATGAAGCACGACATTCAGGTAATTAGAAACATGTTGCCTTCGACGGAAGTCGTTTTTTCCGAGGTCATTCCTAGACTTATTTGGGCAGTTGAGGATCTTAATTTTATGGATAATGTACGAAAAAGAGTAAATAGAGTGATGTCTAAGTTTTTGATTTCTATGGGTAGTTTTGCTTTTAGGCATGTGACTCACTGTTGTCAGGTGCTCACGTCTCAGGCATTGATTCCCTCGTCACGGTTCCGCGTCTGAGGCTGTGGGGCCCGGTGGTCAGATCAAAGGGGATGAAAGGATTGGGAAGATTCTTGTTTGTCGTGACGCCACCTGTGGGAGTCCAGTGAATGCACCGCGCTGCTTGGGCCTCCGGGGGATGTGCGGCAGCTAGATGGGATGCTCCCCACAGTTTGAGCAGGAGTACCCAGGGCCAGGAGCTGCACCAGATGGAATACGGCAGCTCAGTAGTTGCTGAATGTTAGTAGCAGTTTTGAAGAAAGGCAATGACACCAGATTCCTCTGTATCGGGTCTTTACTGTATCGGTTGGTGTGGTACACGGTATACAGTCAGTTGGTAACGGACCAGGTGATCCCAGCGATGACTGGTCTTAGTCCAGAGCTCTACAGTGTTCCTCCTGTATCTAACCTTTCTATATTGGTTGCCGGTGTTGCCTTAGTGCGCCAGTTCGAGGTACGGGGAAGACTTCTGAGGATTCCCTACCGGGTGCTAACCGGTGGTGCGGGGCTTGTTTCCCTGTGGTGGGTATCTCGCTGACAAGACGACTGAGTTGCGGCTGTAGTGAGGTGCTCCTATGAAGCTGTTCCTTCACTCCGGTTTCTGCAGAACAGTGATAGACATCTGTTCGCCTCGGTCCCGGTGTCCGGTGGGTTGGGCACGGGTATCTTTGAACCCGCTCAGTAGCTGCCCGTGTTACGGTCTCGGTCACCGCTTAATGGTGCCCAGCCGGTAAATCTGGCTTCAGGGCTGCACGGCACTGTGCAGGTCCCTGCTCCTTCTTCCTTCTCTTCTTCCAACGCTTCTCCTACGTTATTAACTTTTTCCCCCACACTACACCTTACACTCCTCCCACCAGGACCTGATTGGCCCTCTACCTCTAATGTGTTGTGTGGTGTATGGAGCTCTGGGTTTAACCATGTGATCACTGAGACGGAAGATATTACATCTTCAGTCAGGGATGCAATATCTTCCTGTGACGCACTCTTTGCGGGGCGCCACACATGTGGATTTGGAAGGTTTCCTTCCTGGATTATTCAGGCCTGATGGTATACATTTGAGTGACATTGGCCTGGATATATTTAATTTAGGATTGCAGTGTATGGTGGAAATATGACTGTTTGGTTTGGGGGGGACTTCACCGTTTCGGTGAGCCCGTTTGGGGGATAGCACGCCTACAAAAGTTGGGTGCTAATGGATTTTGCAAGTTTCAGCAAGAGACGGTTGATGGATGTTTTCCCATCTAAATGGTTATTTTAAATATCTTGTGAATTTTTGGAAGTGTTTATGACAAGTTTAACCCCTAAGTAAAGCCTCACGGCCTTATTATACCATACACTGTGTCTAGTGTTTTTATTTATTTATTTAAGTTTAAGTCTACAGAGATTTTAGAGAGTGGGGGGCTGTTTTCCCATGCAGCCAGTAAACCCACGCTGCATATGCCAGTGCTTGTATGCGTTCATGCCTATGTCTGAGCACTTGCATTCAGACGCTTGCGGCACAAACGCAATTGTGAATCCAGCCTTAGATGGTACAATAATAACTTTAGCCAAATGCTTCCCACCCTGGAAAGGGATGCACACATGCAGGAGTATTAAAAGAAGCTTTTAAACAATCTGCTTTTTCCTATAACCTCAAGTGGTGGACACAGGACACATTATAGTTCTATACGTCCAAACTGGGGAACATCAATGTCATCACAGAAATGTTACCAGCAGCAGTGTTACCAGTCCTTTGCAACGCCAGAAGAGAGGACACAGGGTTGCAGTATGTAGTGAAATGGTGGTTCTCCTATGAAACCCTGCCTACAGCTGCACCTCACAGGCACACTAAGGTACAAAGGACAAAAACTCAGCATCAGGTTCCTCCATAAAAAGCCATGAATTATTGAATGATAAATTTAGAAAAAACGAAACTTCTTCCCTACACCAACAATAAAATATAACATAAAATATAAACACTTAATACAAGATTAAGAGAATCAGTTTAATCCATTACTAAACATGCCACAACTCAGATGCAGAAATACAGGGTGGGCCATTTATATGGATGCACCTAAATAAAATGGGAATGGTTGGTGATATCAACTTCCTGTTTGTGGCACATTAGTATATGGGAGGGGGAAACTTTTCCAGATGGGTGGTGACCATGGCGGCCATTTTGATGTCGGCCATTTTGGATCCAACTTTATTTTTTTCAGTGGGAAGAGGGTCATGTGACACATCAAACTTATTGAGAATTTCATAAGAAAAACAATGTTGCGCTTGGATGTATTGTAAGTTTATACTTTCATGAGTTATTTACAAGTTTATGACCACTTATAAAATGTGTTCAAAGAGCTGCACATTGTATTGGATTGTCAATGCAACCCTCTTCTCCCACTCCTGACACACTGATAGCAACACCGCAGAAGAAATGCTGCACAGGCTTCCAGGATCCAATGTTTCAGATGCTGCATATCTCATATTTTCACACCATCATTGCCTTCAGATGAGGGACGAGGAAAACTTTTTTGTGAATGGTGAAGTTATCAAACAAAACCAGCGCTATTGGTCTGACACTAACCCACAGCGGATAGATCCCTCCAAGACTGCTGGAACACAAAAATTGGTGTTATGGTGTGGTGTATGGGGTACAAAGGTAGTGGGGCCATTCTTCATCAATGGAAACCTCAATGCCACTTGATATCTGAAATAGCTACATGATTCACATATCATATGATATATATATGGCATTGAGGTTTCCATTAATGAAACTATCTTTATACCCCATATCCCACACCATACCATAATTTTTTGTATTCCAGCTGTCTTGGAGGGATCTTAGGTAAGTGTCAGACCAATAGCGCTGGTTTTATTTGTTAACTTCACCATTCACAAAAAAGTTTGATAATACAGTGACCACCATTGTGGTAAATACAAAAAGGGGGGTTGGGGGAACAAGAGGCGCAATAGTGCCCTTATCACTAGACACTAAATTGGAAGCTCGGTGAGCAACAGGGGTTCACTCACCTAGTCCAGTTGTGTCACCCACAACTGGTTTGAAGACGTGTTAGGAATTATATCTTGATGGCTGCTGCTGGACCTTCACCGACCACTCAGACGTGGAGAAGCATCAGATTACTTGGGAAAAGGTGTTTTGCGATCCGCGCTGCCAGACTGACTCGCATCAAAGAAGACACTTGAAGATGAAGTGTTGATCAAATCCTTCTTTTATTCACCGACGCGTTTCGGTGCCCACCTGGCACCTTCATCAGGAACCCTGATGAAGGTGCCAGGTGGGCACCGAAACGCGTCGGTGAATAAAAGAAGGATTTGATCAACACTTCATCTTCAAGTGTCTTCTTTGATGCGAGTCAGTCTGGCAGCGCGGATCGCAAAACACCTTTTCCCAAGTAATCTAGTGACCACCATTGACATTATATGCAGAAGCTCTGTATATAGTATATAATGTACAGATAATACAATGAACACCACTAACTTTATAGATTAGATACAAACTAATGAGCCATGCACACAGTGAACATGTCTGTAAATCAGTGTTCACACCACCAAAAGACTGAATCACAAAAAACAGTCAAACGTGTAAAAATACTCTGTTGTAATAAAAAACAGTAAAAAGCAGGTGTTGAACTACTACTTTTTTAGCAGCACTTGCTTTTTACTATTTTTTATTACAATACAGTATTTTTACACGTTTGTTTGACTGTTTTTGTGATTCTAACTTTATAGATTGGAGCTCTGTAAATAGTGTACAGGTAATACAGTGATTACTGCTGACAGCATACACAGGAGCTCTGTAGATAGTACAACCTCTACACTATACACTACAAACCTCTGTACACAGTATATAGTATACAGGTAATACACAGATCACCAGTGACTTTATACACTGCAGCTCGGATGATCACTGTATTACCTGTACACTATACATTATACACAGTGACTTTATACACTGGAGCTCTGTACATAGTGTTCAGGTAATAATACAGTGATCACTGGTGACAGTATGCACTGGAGCTCTAACAATAAATAATTTTATTTATATAGTGCTAAAATATTTCACAGCACTTTACAACTAACACAGGTAATACACTGACTTGCCAGTGACGTATCTAGGTGAAGTCATTCATCATTGCTTTCCTTCTTCATCCAGTACAGACCACAATCACTTTTTCCAGCTAGGACTCATCTCTGCAGAAAAGAACACACAGTCATCTATAACTTATCAAATAATTAGGGCGCATTATTATATATATACAGTATGTGAGAATCAAAGTGTTCGATTGGGATACAGCGGGCTACAGAAACACAGAGCCAGTTGATGTGTTTAACTGAAAATTTAGCCAAGGACAGCGAGGATAAGGGATTTGATTAAAGAAGATTTCTGCCCACACTTTGCCAAGTACCATAAATTTATGAACATGCACCCAGTCCAGTAGACCAGGGTCAGAGTGCCATGCCAAAGGCTCCTTTTTATGTACCAGGATCAGCATCAACACTTTTAACACAGGATAACTCTGGAATCACAATGTATTTGCACTATAGAGCAGGTCTAAATTAGTACACGTGTCCCTGGAACAGCACTTTTACGCTCAAACTTAATCCAATCACTATGCCCACACCACACGTGTATATATACACACTACTACAATTGAGATACCTGGGTATCTGGATAATGATACTGTAGAAATCTCTTAAGGTACCGTCTCACTCTGCCATATCTCTGGCGACATGGCTGGCAATTCCTGATTTCGGCGATGTGGAAACCACATCGCATGTGCGTAGTGGTGTGTGACTGGGCGATTCTACGTGGAGAAATCTCCGGTGGAGCATTGCATGATTGCTCTGCACTGCAGTGAAATCAGACAATATCCACAAGGTGATCTCAGCGCTTTGTGGAGTGTGACAGAGCAATAGCGATGTAGAAAGCAAGCTCAGACATTCTGGAATCAATCCCGTAGGCGTGCCTGAGCGTGCTGTTATCCGCGCCCCGCATGCGGAGATTGGTGGCTTGGTGATAACGCAGCTGTGTAGGGCAATCGGAGTCTTAGGGACGCGGTGTAACATACTCTGACACACCTGTCTCCTCGCTGTGGTCAAACTCTACGCCCACATTGCTGATGTGATTGTGGCGTGTGATGAGGGAAGGGAAGATTGCTTCCGGTCTCCTGCAGGCGATTCCCGGAATGCAGGATCACTGGTGATCACATACGAAATCGCTACGTGTGACAGCTCCACAGCGCTCAGAAAAAAGTGCCCGGAACGTGCGCGCTCACGTCAAATCACCAGTGATATGGAAGCCATATGGCAGCGTGTGACGGTACCTTTAGAGTTCAACACAGGCCTGTGACCTTGACAGATGCCATTAACGTATGTTTGGCACCAAAACTGTCCCGACTTCTTCCCACCAAAAATCAACAGTACATATGTGAGCTTGGGAACTTATGGTTTCTAATGAAGAGCTATTTATATTTTTAAAGAAAATTTTGGATAAAATAAAGTTGAAATATCTAGTATTTTAATTAATTATCTCATGCATAGACACTGTTACCAGGAATTCAGTGGGGAAAGGTTTCACGAGAATTCAGTTACAATTCAGATGAACTCTTCCCAAGTTAAAGCATGAGTACTGTTGTTTGTATATGAATAAGAACTTGTTTTCTTTGCATTATTTGATGTTTTTTTTTTTTATTATTTTGATGATTTCGCATTTTCTGCAAATAAATACAAAATTTTTAGCTTTGAATTTCGGAGACATATTGTCAGTAGTTTATAGAATAAAAGAACAATGGACATTTGACTCAAAAATATAAAGAGAAAAATCAGAGAAACTGAACATTTTGCAGTGATCTCTTAATTCTTGTCAGCGCTGTGTGTCACCTTCCTGGTATAAATGTTCCCCGTCTAGGTATACATGGTCCTCATCCTGGGCCCATCCTTATATATATGAATCCCCTTCCTGGTACATATGGTGTCCCTTCTGGTATGTATCTCATCTTCCTTGTACATATGGTCTTCCTCCTGATATATATGGCCCCTCTCCTGGTATATAAGGTCCCCCTCGTGGTATATATGGTCTCCCTTCTGGTATATATGGTCCCCATCCTAGTATATGTGTCCCCGTTCTGTCCCTAACACATAATTAAAAACAAAAACATTCTACTCCCCTTCCCTCTGCTCTCGTTTCCCGGTGTTCTCTGGAGCCAGCACACAGCCTAGACACTGACATCGGACTGCGCATCAAACTGCATCACATCCCTGTCTTGTGATGATCCTCTATATATATATATGTATATCGACTGGCTCAACGGAATATATTTCGGTGCTAAGGAAACTGTAGTCACTAATTTAGAATAAACCTTGCACACGAAAATTATGAAAAATACGAAAAAATGAATCTGTTTTGTTCCAATGACATTTATTGAGATATCAGGTAAAAATGAATTGTATCATATAATCTTGACGTTTCGGCATTCATTCATGCCTTATTCATAAACACTGTAAAATCACAACATGACATATCAATCAGAATTACAAGTATTTACAATAACAATACAATAATTCATAATCCATAATAATTCATCTAAGTACTATGTCCTTCTGGTTTAACAACACCATATCATCTCATATAATATTGGATAAACATCAAATAATTCCGGTACACATAATAGAAGAGTCACTATATCGTAGACCTATAAAATAAAAATAGTGATACTAATATCAAACATAATAATGTAAATGCAATCAAAATCAAGTACCTTTTACACGCAATTCATTCATATACGGATATGATACAGTACTTCAGTTGACAAATCGATAAATATCGTGGAAATCTGTCAGGTATAAATGACCAAATTTTGGTTATTACTTTTGGTTATTAATTTGGTCATTTATACCTGACAGATTTCCACGATATTTATCGATTTGTCAACTGAAGTACTGTATCATATCCGTATATGAATGAATTGCGTGTAAAAGGTACTTGATTTTGATTGCATTTACATTATTATGTTTGATATTAGTATCACTATTTTTATTTTATAGGTCTACGATATAGTGACTCTTCTATTATGTATACCGGAATTATTTGATGTTTATCCAATATTATATGAGATGATATGGTGTTGTTGAACCAGAAGGACATAGTACTTACCAAGGAGCTGCTCTTCTAGAACCAGCCAATAGGTGGTGGTCGGGAGAAAGCCTCTCCCCTCGCTGGTTGCAAATAGAATCTCATTATGCTCCGACTGGGTCTCTGAGGCTTCAATTAGAAGCCGGCCTCCTACAGAGGTTGGATAGTAATATCCCCTTACGTACAATGGGAGCTCTCTTGAGATTATGGTACTCAATGGGTAGATCCCATCTTTCCTTCTTATTTCACTATATCTCCCTAGAAGCATTAGAATCCCTGATCCCTGACATCTCTCTGACTCAATGGAAATCTAAGGGTATTCATTTTCTAAGAGACATCCTGGATGATGATGGAGTTCAATCATTCTCTGACCTTGTTCGAATGTTTGCACTTCCTAATCAGGTGTTTTATCAATACCTTCAGGTCCGCCATTTACTGCATACAGTCGGTTTGCCCCCCCGAGTCATCTTACTTGGAGAAGACTCTCTTCAACGATATTTTAAAGCTTCCGCCACTCAACGGGGCGTTTCTATTATATATCGGGCCTTAACAGTTCCTTTGGATGGAGGAAAGCTTCCGTATATGGAGGCCTGGGAACGTCGGCTCTCATTTACGGCTTCTGCCAAGTCTTGGCAAGCTGCGTTCTCCCACGCTTCCAAATACTCCTCTTGCCTCAACCACCTGGAACAGGCTAAAAAACTCCAAATGAACTGGTACTTAACTCCCTTACGTTTACACAAATTTAATCCGGCTCTCTCCGATTTGTGCTGGAAGGGTTGCCAACATCGCGGCACTATGGAACACATGTGGTGGTTCTGTCCCTTGATACAGAACTTCTGGAAACAGGTTGAATCCTTAATAATAACAATCACTGGCATTCCCCTGGTACTGGACGCCCCAATGGCTCTTCTGGGTATAGGTCTGGAGGACGTGCCCTCCTTAATCAGACTGATACTAACACCTTAATAGCGGCCAGAACCTGTGTTGCTAGACATTGGAAGAAATCATCTTCTCCTACGAGGGCAGAGGTGATCTCGCAACTTAATCTCCATGTGCAACATGAGATTACCTTAGTACACGACTTTAATGCTAAGAATAAAATTTTGAATGGATGGGATTTATGGTCTTCCTCTTCCTACGCTAAACAACTGTGATATGAAGCGGCGGGGGACTTGTCCCTCCCACTTCCCTCATTATTCATTAGTCCCACCTAATTTCAATATGATGTTAAGCTGGAATTCCTACTCACATCATATGTCTCTTCTGTTTGTCTCCCTTCCAAATCTCTAACCCTTCCTCTGTTTATATTGTGAATTGCTATGTTCAATTATTACACCTGTGTTGTCCTTTTCTGTATATCTATGTTAAAATTAATAAACATTATTGTTTCAAAAAAAAAAAAAGAAGGACATAGTACTGAGATGAATTATTATGGATTATGAATTATTGTATTGTTATTGTATATACTTGTAATTCTGATTGATATGTCATGTTGTGATTTTACAGTGTTTATGAATAAGGCATGAATGAATGCCGAAACGTCAAGATTATATGATACAATTCATTTTTACCTGATATCTCAATAAATGTCATTGGAACAAAACAATTCATTTTTTCGTATTTTTCATAATTTTCGTGTGCAAGGTTTATTCTAAATTTGTGATGATCCTCTGACATCAGCTGCCAGAAACTGTGTAGGCAGCGTGCATAGCATGCAAGGACCTGACGGGTCTCGGTACTGTGATGCATTTCAGCTGGATTTGTGTCCCAGCATGCAGTAGGTACTGGGTTTGGCGGGTCCCTGTAGGCCCAGCCTGGTCGCATCCATCGCCACTATGACCGCGAGGTCATTATTCACCTTGTCCTCAGTGGTTGATGCCTTTTAATGGCTAACTAACAAGAGGGCGATAAATAGCAACTTTGCAGACTACTCGGGTCTCATCAGGCTCATAATAACACAAAATCTGAGGACACATATTTATATACATCAGGACATAGAATAATGCAGGAATAAGACAAGTGACTGAAGCAGAACCATCAGTATGGGAGGGGATGATACAGCCAAATGTCTGAGGAGCACATTCCTTACTATATGTAAAAAGACATATTGGGCATCACAACCCTGGACCAGACCTCAATCAGAGGACAATATAACGTTCCCCCTCCTTATCTATGACCTGCTCCTATATTTACTGGTCTTTCTCCCCTCCCCATACTGATGGTTCTGCTTCACGTCACTTGTCTTATTCCTGCATTATTCTATGTCCTGTTGTGTATAAATATGGACTTCCAGATTTTGTATCATTATGAGCCTGATGAAGAGACCAGAGAAGTGTAGAAAGTTGCTATTATTTATTATTATTTATTATTATTTTCAGTTCGCCATTAAACGTCTCCACCACTGAGGACTTTCAATTTTTTTTACTTTTTTTCTATCTACTGGC
Organism: Allobates femoralis; assembly: GCA_033576535.1. Taxonomy (NCBI): domain Eukaryota; kingdom Metazoa; phylum Chordata; class Amphibia; order Anura; family Aromobatidae; genus Allobates; species Allobates femoralis. The sequence continues at coordinate 155,170,403 of JARQOC010000010.1, forward strand.
TAACATGGTACTAACATATTTACCAGGTACTTTTTAACTCATGACAAGGAGGTCAATTCCAGAAGGTCTCTGACTACTCGCTTACATACATGATTTAATAGACGAGCCTTCATCTCCACTCCTCCGACAGTGAATGAGGCAGATAAGTTGCCTTTTCTCGCATTCCCAAATCCTGAAACTGGAGGTAAGAGAATGGCCAGACCCACCTAACTCAAGTAACCGTTCCTAAATCCAGGATCCATTATTAGGGCTCATTAAAACATCTCTCAGCACTATACATACCGGAACCTGCATCACTGAGGCTTGCCACATCGAGACACAAACCTGTCCTGCTGCTGCCTTACATCAAGAGAATGCTCGCTTTATGCCTCCTTCATATAAGATGCTCCTATAAAAAGAGTGCCCTTTTTGGCAAATATGGGACAGCAGGACATCTCATATCTACCTGTTCTTTTTAGAGCTAATGCAAGCCTAGACCATTGTTCTCGGCAGCATATGTTCTTTGTGAATAAGGCCTGTGCTGCCGAGAACAATCAGCCTGCATGCACTGAACAATCTATTACAAATCATTTGGAGCAGGATATTAAATGACTGCCGATCAGTAAATAATGCCGCAAATCGATTAATGTAAACGGACCGTAGCGGATCCCATCAATACATCAGACATGTCCAAGACTGAATATTGACAATATGATGCTTGTAACAATGGATCTGACCCCAAATCTCTTCAATGAGATGTGACAACCTTGACATTACAAAGTGGTGACATTTCTGGACATGAGAATTTTGCTATTTTAGTCATCATTATAATAACACAATGAAAGAAATGGCTCATCATGGGATTAAACAATCACATGGAAATTACGCGTCTGCGGTTTTTTAAATGTATCTTGTTCATCATTATTAAAGTTTGTGTTACACTTTCTACGTGTTTTACTAACTTTAGCTGTAAATATATATTGTGACATTATAGCCTTGAGCTCTAGATGGCGGTATTTCCCAATTTATCGTTATGTATAGGTTTTAGCCATTTGATTGTGGAGTTCTATAGATGTTAGTAGGACATGTGCAGATGACATTCCTTTTAAGAGACTATAGGGGTCGCGGTCTGTGGGTCTCGGATGTGGGTCTGGTAGTGGTCTGCAGGTCTGGGGGTCTGGGGGTCTGCAGGTCTGTGGGGTCTGCGGGGTCTGACACTAGGATGATAGGAAGTCATTGCACTTCACCACTTAACAGAAAGCCGACATCGCCAAACTCATTATCTATTTTATTGTACTTTGTATTAGCTGGGTGGCTAACATGGTAGACCTGGCCAACTGCTGTTGCTCCATACTCTCCACTTTGGCCTCTTGCTGCCACCCTTTGACATCCTCTGAGGTGGCGACCCGACTAACTCTCATTGTGTTCTACTCCTCCAGGCCCTTTAATTTCATGAAGGTGACCATGCCCCCAACATTTAGGGTGCGGAGTTGGGAAGGCAGATGACCAAGCTGCTGGGTGGACCGGTTGACATAGCACTGGCTAGCAGTCTTGTCTTTGGCTAGGAACCCAAACTCCATATTCTTGAAGAAGGTCACTACCCAGCTCTGGGCACATTGTTTGTCAAAGTGGTTACAACGAGACCCCTGCAATCATTCTCTGGCAGAGGCATTTGAGAGCCTCATTTCTTCCAAAAAAAGACAAGGCATGGGATGGTTAATGCCTGTAAAGACACTTGCTTGGAAGGGGTAGGGGCACCCACATGGCATTCTCCTAGTCAAAGGCAGGGAAATATGGGCGTTCTGGCACTACTACCTCCTCATCGTCCTCCTCCTCTTATTTGCCGATCCACTGGCTTCAGGTTTGTTAAGGCCAGGCATGCTGCATGATCCTGTCTCTGACCTCTGGAGGTTCTGGCTGACATATATGGAACATCTCACCTCCTGACTCTGAGCTGCATTTCAGTAGGACCTCTTCAGGCATGCAATACCAGAACTGGATCTGTACCTCGCTGACAAATCAGGCCCAATGCGGGGTGCACGGTTGAATTCCAGCTCACATATATGTGCATTTCCTTTGCAAGCTGGACCTGTTGTGGTGAAGCACCCTCAGCCCCTGGGGTGGTAAGGAAAATCAGCTCCTCTAGAGCTGACATGTTTTGAAGTGGATCCATCAGGTCACCAAGTGTGGATTGCAGGCAGACGGTACACATTCTTACTGGTATTGCTGCTCTTTTAAAGGGGTGTGTAAATTTTAGGTTCCTATTTTTTACCGCTACTGGCACATCTGGCACTTTTCCATAGGTTGACAGCCTGCAGGTGTCACAACACCTGGAAACTCAAGGAAGCTTAAAAACTTTATTTAAAGCTTCCTTAAATTCATTATGTTGAAAGAAACTGGTAGACTCGTTGGCTGTGAACATATGAAACTCCGCTAAACTAGTTGCAAAGTCTCTTTAATGGTACCTTTACACGCCGTTACCGAAGGTTAGAAACACCGGGTGTCGGAGACAATTGTAAACTTGTACCTTCAAAACACCGCGAGGTAGCGGCGTGTAATTCAGGTTGTTGCCACCGGTCTCTGTCGACACCTGTCTTTCAGCCGTGCTCAAAAACAAGTAGGTATAAACCCTATGGTAGCGGCGTGTAATCGAGGAACAGGAAGCTATTTTCGTCACCTAGTGAACTCCCTGGGGCTTGACACAGCCTCCGGGATCCGCGCCCCATCAGCGATCATTGGTGGAAGCTCCTGTGTTACGATTGGTTGTCCCTGCATAGGGCGGCATATTTAAGGAGATGACCATCACACTACACAATTGCAATAGCATCATGTATTAGCAGCCTTCCTGCGCTGGCTGGCCAATCATGATTTTATTGCTTTGTCCAATCACCGTACGAGCGTCTCGTAATCCACAACTCTGGCACGCCTATGTGTTGTCCCTGCTGCCCCAGGTCCCCCATATTACCTTGTGGTAGCGGCATGTAAATCAGGGAAGGTGCTCTACAGAAGGTAACCTGCGGCACCCGTCGGTGCTTCCAGGGATGGAAAAAACCTACTGTGGAGCACCTTGTAGCGGCGTGTAAATGCGGTATCAGGTACCGTTAGGAACCGTTGAAATGTGCACGTGCATGTGAGACACCGGTGGTTTCTAACCTTCGGTAGCGGCGTGTAAAGGTACCATTAGAGATAACAGTATTGAATAAAGATATGCAACAACAAGCTAACACTGGCGACACTTTGCTCATTCTTGCAACAGTTTGCTGGCAAACACTTCAGCTGCACTTTTTACATATAGACACATTCTCTTTGTTTCCATCAATACCAGGAAAACACATATTAATGGCGCTCGTCACCTGTCTTGGCATTAGCTCTTGTCTGGCAACTCGCCACTCAGTTTCCTCTTCTCCGTTTTTAAACATACACACAATTATTTCTGTCTTTAATGCAATATTTCCTTTATAATTAGTCTTTAGCAATCATTTGCTTCTAGTGCAGCAATCATTAAATGCTGGAGAAAGACTCTATAATTAGCTCTATGATTCCTTTGGTTGTGTCAAATCCTCGCTTTTATCATGACCGAGCTTCGCCTTGTTGGTGTTAACACTTTCCACTTCACACTTGTAGCCTCTGTGTTTCCTTTTCACTTTTAGCAATGTTCAGCCTCTATGTTTCTTTTTGGTAGGAATGCTTAACCATTCTTTGTGATGACAACTCTCTCGGAGGGCTAATCCTTTTAAGCCTAATAAAATAACTAGTGTAGGAAGCAGCATCTTCAATTCTATGCTTTCATGCTGGCTGATTCCCTTATGTGACAACAGTTTGGCAGGGTTACTCACCTCTTATTTGGACTTCTACCCAGATAGAAGGATATTGAATATAAAGCAAACCCAAAACAGCAGGTTACATTTTCTGAACACATCCACGGGGATTCGAAAGGCATGCTAACATTAACTCTACACTCCTTATGACTCAGTATTTCACACAGCAGCTCAGTGTGCTAACTCTTTATGCTCTACATTTATAATGTCAAACATTACTCCAGGGGTCTCAAACTCGGTTGGGTTGATGGGCCGCACATAGAAAAACATTTATAGCGGGGGGCCGCATCCCTTTTAGGACTAAGTGATATTTTTAGTAATCCCAACATTTTTTGCTCAATGTAGGAAAGAACAAATGCTGATCCCCTTCTTGTAGTAATGTCCCCATCCAGTAGTAATGTCCTTTTCTACTAATGACCCCCTCCCCGATCCCTTTTTCTAGTGATGTCCCCCATCCCGATCCCCTTTAGTAGTGATATCCCCCATCCTGGAAGCCTTTTGGAGTGAGGTCCCGCATCCTAGTACCCTTTTGTACTGATGTCCCCCATGCTGATCCCCTTTTCTAGGTATGTCCCCCAGTCTGATCTACTTTTATAGTGATGCCCCCATCCTGTTTTACCTTCTTTTTACACACTCACTTACACACTTACACACACTCTCACACAAACCCACACACACACACACACATCCACACATCCTCATACACACTCACACACACTTTCTTATACACACATCCTCACTCACAGACTCACACCCTCACACACACATCCTCTCACACACACTCACACTTTTCTCACTTTAATGATGCATCGCTCTAGTGCAGGGGGCCGCCGCAGTCCCCGCTGTGCTGACTTCCGGCCTCCACTGTGCTATGACTTCCTCCAGCCACCGCTCAGGCAAGCTTTTTTGCTCAGCAATATCAATGCAAGCTTGCCTTGATCTTGCTGAGTGGCAGAGCTTGTTAGTGCCGCGGACGGACATCATCACACAGCAGGGACTGCAGCGGCCCCCTGCAGTGGGGCGATGCATCATTAAGTTTTCCAAGGTGCTGTGGGCCGCATAGTGAAGCCCCAGGGGCCGCATGCGGCCCTCGGGCCGCGTGTTTGAGACCCTTGCATTACTCCTACTGCTTACATTTAGTCATGCCATTTTCACCCCAGGGAATAACTCCATAAAAATGTCATGATGCACAAACCTAAAACCAATCCCACAGATGAAACATTTCATTAGATCTGTCAGAATATATTAAAAACATTTAATCAACCATCTACCAGAGTGCATCGTTCTGCTGTTTCTTACTATGCTACAAAGCCAACATGAAGCCACATCATACGTGCTCTACTGCTGCTCTACTGAAATAGTAATACTCCTCTTTGCTGAATTCATATATGTGTAAGGAGCGAGGGGGCAACAGGGTCCCCATCTCTAGAGATTAGTAGTGCTCAAGTGTTCAAACCCCAAATAATCTTATCAACTGAAAATAAGTAATGTTTTAAGCTGGAATATCATTTCAATACATTTACTATTCATCTTTGTTTCTCTGACAATTGTTATTTTTAATATCCAAAGAGAATGGATTGTGATCATTAATTGACACATTTAAGGGCAAGTTCCTAAAATTAGTTCTCGCTAATACAGCACTAACCTTCGAGCACTTCATCTGACTTAAATAAAAAGCCAGTGCAGTCACTTTGGACAGTTTATGTCCTTTGTTCTGGCGGTATTTGTCTTCAGTCATTAACAAAAATGTGGTCTGCTAAGTACATTTTCCTATGTAGACACAGGATTAAGGCTGTTTCAGGATATTTGTTTTATTCCCTCCAAAAGTAGACTACGACTCTTTGTCTTTTAAGTAAAAACACTTTAAGTCAAATTTAATAATACACAGTAATGCTACAATTACATAAATCAGATTTTCGGGGTGCAGATGACTTGGGGAATCCCCAGCATCCCTTAATGTTACCGAGAAAGTATAAGAAACCTAGGAGATGAATTTCTGCCAACCGGCATATCACAGACACTGTATGTGGACTCTAAAAAAGGGTAAATACACAAGGGAAAAAATAATGCTAATATGTTTGGCCTGTGAGCTTCCAGGTCAAAGATATGAAGAGAAGGAGTTATTGATAATTTTCAAAGATATGTGTACCTGCCAGAAAACTGCCCATATGTGAGCTCAGCAAAGCGGGAGTTATTAGTATTATGACCGAAGCATAAAACAGGATCTTTGGCACCAATTCAGACCACGGATAGCCAGCTAAGAACATGCTAAGGGAACTGAATCACATTTGTTCAAAGGGACACTTACACCAATTCTATAAGTCATACCCATGGCGCAGAGTTGTAAGTTCTTATTTTTATCCCTATTATTTTCATAAGTGTTTATGCATATTTGTAAATTGTCTCCTTTGTAATATCTTTTGTACCTTTTGTAAACGCTGCCAATTATTCTGAAGCAAATGTACAAAATTTACTAGTATTGTTCTTCTTGTTCTATGAGCGAACTGTCATGTTCTCCACGCAAATTCATGTTACCAAATAATTGTCCAATCCGTCTGTGTAAGTGATTGGTGTTGGCAGCATCATTTTCATATATATGTGGTATTGTGGACTGGATAGTGGCTGGATCGAGGAATATATATGTTCCTTCCAAAAACTGGTGGAATATATACATCTTGTTGTGGCACCCCAAGGGTTAATGTGCCACAGTAACATCACACGGGTTCCTTCCCCACAACACACTGACACTACACTAGCACCTCTGGGCCAGGAGGGGGAGCCAGCTCCCTTATATACTCCGGGTCAAGAGGAAGTAGTCAGTTTTGGAGTGAATTTCAGTACGTAGCAGTACTGTGAAGAGTCCAGTTCCTGGGAGAACTGAGAGAGACTGTAGTGTAAAGGAGCTGCGTCAGGCTTCTCTACAGTCTGCTCCCTGCTTCCAGGCCTAGCCAGGGTCTGAGGGAAGTAGAACTGAAGACAGAGAAACACATCTGGGAGACTGAGTGCCATCACCACTCGCCCCGGAGGAGAGCACAGATCGGACACGGGATCCGAAACTGTGACTGACACACACAGCACAGTAAATCCCGGGATAGTGGAGGTTGTAGATCGACACTGTACCTGAAAGAAGCAACACGAAGGGGTCAGCAGCACACGGAAGACTCAAGTTGCCTAGCCAAGGGGTACCTGCAAGGATAGAGAGCCAGTGCTAGTAGCTCAGCTAAAAGCAGCAGCAGGGCCACACACACAGCTCAGCAGGAGGAAGCTGAGGACCCGGACAAGGTGGGAGCAACCCGGCCCCAGTACAGACTCCGTGGATAATAATCTGCTACTACATCTGCAGTAAAGCTTTGGAAAACTTCAGAAACGTGAGTGTGTGATCCTTCTACCCGAGTCCTAATTACTCTCACCAGCAGCCATCGTCTCCACTATCATCCCTTTACAACCACATCTATCATATCCATCATAGACTCTAATTACCACTGCCCCGGGGAACCAGTCTATACCTACGGAGAGCCTTTCCATCTAAAGCTGCCTAACATCATCCCCGGAGGTTCTGCAGCAGCGGTGGTCCCATTACTGACCACAAACTGTGGGTGGCGTCACGACAAACATTAATCCCTTGTAAATACTCCCCTCTTACTTGCGGAACCCGGGACACGGTCCGGACCAGGCCCTCCGTGACATCCCCAGCAGCAACCCAGTTCAATACCTAGTACCCCGTCCCAGTGGGCTCCACACTGTCAAATCACGTGCCACAATAGTCAACATAAATTAGAGCAGCTGTGCTCATTTTCATATCCTCTGTCAATACCCTGATTGCCCAGCAGGATAAGGGGGCGCTAGAGAGCCACACGATCCTGAGTAAATTTGTGACACTATGTAACAGGAGGTCCAAAGATGCAACACACAGAGGAATGATGCAGTGGTGACTTCACACCATATTAATTGCTTACACAAAGTCATGAGCGAGTAGCGAAATGTTCACACTCGGTATACTTGTAACGAGTAGTTTGTAATGCTTGCATATTCGTCTGAATAGCGAGTCCAATGTTAGTGAATTAGTGTTAGGCTCCGCCCACACACATCTGGCTATAAAACGAATATTTCCAGGACAGGGCAGGAGGATGGAGGCTTTTTTGCGCTTATAATGCATAAAACACCTTGTTGTGCCCCCCACAGCTATCCTAACATTCAATCTGCTCTCACTGAGGTGCAGCTCACATTGTTAACTGAAGGGAGCCGGCAATATGTGTCAGATCGATAACGATTGACACATCACTCACGAGCACCAGCGATACTCGCCGAGTAACGAGTATTGTGAATACTGTACTATCTGTGCGAGTACTGAATACTAACGAGTATACTCGCTCATCACTACTTACATAAACAGTGTGGGAGGTGTGATTGGGGAATGGAAGATTAATATAGGTGGGTAAGTATTATAGAAGATTCAGCTTAAACGCATACATTGATATAGATTGGAGAGAAACACACTGCAATTTTATTAATAACATGGTGCTCACTATGCATTGGAGAAGCAACAATTGTAAGTAGGAAGAGACACTGCATATACAATGAGCACAACCAATATAATTACAAAAATGAAACAGCCTTTATTTAGACGCAATAACACACAAAGATTAAAATCAATTAAAATGCATGCAAAAAAATACAAAACATGCCGGAGGGACCACAGGATATATAGCATACAAAATGCACAATATAGACCTCATTTGGAACAATGTAGTTGTAGTCAAGACATCACATGTAAGGCCCCATTCACACACTGCTTTTTTGCTGCGTATTTTTAATCACAAACTAGGAGTGGGTGATTAAACATACAAGTGGAGCACTTGTTTCTATTAGACCTTTCCTCTGAGTGTGCCACTCCCAGTTTTGATTGTTCCACTCCTGGCTTTTTTTAAACTTGTGCGTAAAAATACGCAGCAAAAAAAAACAGTGTGTGAATGGGGCCTAAAGCACAAAATTATAATGTTGGCAGACCTAAGACGAGACCTCAAAATGATGTCCATGACGATGACTGTGTACCAAACCATACATGCCATGTACATGGTGTATAGGCATAACTCCCAACTGTCCTGGTAGCAGTGGGACAGTCCCGATTTTGAGTCGCTGTCCCACTGTCCTGGTCGGGAGGTTAAATGTCTCGCACTGCATTGAGAAGCTGCCGCCACACCCCCTACATATTTTAGGTCTGTGTGTCACTGTTCAGGGGCATTGATAGGCACTAAGATCTGGGACCCAGCTCATCAGTGCTCTGCCCGAATGTGTAGTTCATATGTCCTTTTTTTTATTTTATTGAATAAAGTTTGCTGACGCTCATACACAGGCGGGGATTGCTGACACTACACTGCACAGCACAGCTCTGTGACCTCGGCAATTCTTCCCACACACTGCTCTCCCTGACCCCAGCTGTGGCCAAGGATTCCTCCATCATTCTGCACTGATACCGCAGTGCCCAACATCAGTGGGGGGAGGGGGACGTCATTCTCTAGGAGAAGGTGGGTGGGGCCAAGTCTGTGTGGGAGGAGGGGGGAGAAATACAAGGCAGCTGACCCTGAGGAAAGGGGAGATGAGTGGAGCCACAGGTGTCCCCTCCCTCCTGTAATATCACTCTACCAGCTCAGCTGTTGGGAGCAGGAGGTAGGGGAAAGAAAAGGAGGCCTCCTGTGAGTACAAACCTTTGCTGATGATTCCAACTTCTCCCCCACTACTGTACTGCTACTTGATAACCTGGGATGGTGAAGAGAGTAAGTATATATGTGTTCATACATATACCATGTATGTATGTATGGTGGCATGTGTGATGTGTGTATGATGGTGTGCGTGATGTGTGTGTTTGAGGCGTGAGATACTGTGATGCATGTGGTGTGTGTGTGAGTGATGTGTGTGGTGTGTGTGAGTCATGCATGTGGTGTGTGAGAGTGATGCATGTGGTGTGTGAGAGTGATGCATGGGGTGTGTGAGTGATGCATGGGGTGTGTGAGTGATGCATGTGTTAGAGTGATGCCTGATGTATGTGATGTGTGGTGTGAGAGAGTGAGGTGAGTGTGAGTGATGTCTGTAGTGAGTGATGCCTGTGATGTGTGTGTGAGTGATGTGTGTTGCAAGTGATGCCTGTGATGTGTGTGATGTGTGTTGTGTATGTGTGGTGTGTGTGAGTGATGCGTATGTTAGAGTGATGTGTGTTGTGAGTCATGTGTGTGGTGGGAGTGATGTGTGTGGTGTGTCAGAGGGATGTGTGTGGTGTGTGAGAGTGATGCATGGGTGAGCGTGAGTGATGCGTGTGTGTGAGTGATGCGTGTGGTGTGTGTGATGCATGGAGTGTGTGAGTGATGCATGTGGTGTGTGAGAGTGATGTGTGGCGCCCTAGCGGTCTGTTCGCCACATAAGGCCATGGCACCCAAGCTTGGTGTGTGGTATTCCTGTTTGCAGTAAACAAGATGGCAAGTCCAGACACCCACAAACACACCTAACAAACCCGCTCCCAGGGATGGCGGGTGAGCCCAATAGTGGGACGGCAGGGAGAGAAAGGTGTGGGTGAGAAGTTAGGAGGAGCAGTCAGGAAGTAGGAGAGAGAACAAAAGGAAAACACAAGAGGAAGTGGGAGGTCAGTTGGAGAGAAGGTTGGCGGACCAAGTAGGAGAGTAAAGACCCGGAGGACTTGAGCGAGATGCAGTTCGTCCCGAATCCTGGAACATTTACTGCAGAGAGACAGAGGGAGCCTTAGAGGCACGAGCAGTGAGCAATCCACCCATGCGCTCGAATATAAAGTAAAGCGGAGGGGTAAGGAGAGCACCACCCCTGCACCCAAATATGACGTAAAGTGGAGGGGCAGGGAGGGCACCAGGGACCCGGCCCTGAAGGTGGCGAGAACACTCAACGGTCCAAACATGGAACTGGAGGCCACTAGATCTAGAAGAGCTGTGGCCAACTCCTGACACATCCACCGAGAAGGTACTAGGGTCAGGGTACTTGGTTGGCTGCCCGAGAAGACCCATGACTGCTTGTTTGGGGCACTGTGTGCGGAGGCGCGTGCATAAGGGAGGCGACCATGCAGTGCTGAGGAATGGCAACCCGAGAATGATGCAAAACAAAACGGGTGTACTGGACAAGTCATCCTGGTTGCTAAGGACTACCCGGACTGCGATTAACCTGAACTGTAACCTGTGGTGTGAGCAGAAAAAAACTAAAAAAGATGGGTTTGGGACTTAGAACTGTGTGTGAGATTGCTCGTTTCCCGCCTGAGGAGCGGTAGACTGATAAGCTGCAAGGGCTTCAGGAGTCTGCCTGTGAGATTCTCCGATCTCTCCCTGTAGCCAAATCAGCCTTGCTGGCCTACCAAAGCCCAATTCCTCTACTCTGGATGCCCTGGGGACCCGCTCCACCTGTGGGGAGCGACACCATTATAGCTGCCGTCCCATCATCCCCAGAGGTCCTGGACTGTAGTGGCAGCCACTAATAGCCACTTACCACAGGTGGCGTCATGACAACCACCCCTTAATCCCCCTATTTCATGAACTTCTAGCCTTTTTATTGACCGCTCCGGGGCCATGAACGGGGTCACGCCACCATGACATTTCGATTCCCCAGACGACATCGACAGAGGGTGAGGCCCACGGGGCGTGTCCGATGCGTCAGTTAGATTGATGTGTGTGGTGTGTGTGTGATATGTGTGGCGTGTGAGTGATGTGTGTAGGTGTGTGAGTGATGCGTGGGATGTGTGTAAGTGTTGCACGTGGTGTGTGCAAGAGTGATGTGTGTAGGTGTGAAGGTATGTGTGTTGATATTAAGCTTGGATGTGTTGGTGTGTGTATGTGTGATGGTGCACCTGGTTGTGTGCGGTATGTGTGATGGTATGCCTGTGTGTATGATGTATGTATGATGATATGCCTGTGTGTGATGTATGTGTGATGAGATGCCTGTGTGTGATGTATGTGTAAAAAATGAAAGAATAGGTGCACTCACCCGTTGATGAATTTTGCATAGAAAGACTTTTTATTTTTCAGTGAAGGAGCAGAGAGGCAGGAGAAGGAGTGGACAACGATTTGTTTCGCGCCAGATTTGGCATTTCCACTGGTCCTGGAAGCCCGATGCAAAATTATTTTTTGTCCGCTCCTTCTCCTTCCTCCCTGCTCCATGTAACTCTTCAATGAAAATAAAAAGTCTTTCTGTGCAAAAGTCATCAACCGGTGAATGCACCAATTCTTCCATTTTTTGCTCAATGATGTTGTCTTTCACGTAACACTCCGTAACTAATATGTACATTTGTATTTTGCTATTCATTTAAAGTGAGCTGGCACGTTAAAAAAGGCTTCTGTAGGTGTGGTGCCTGGCTTTTCAACTACTTGGTCTCCTTGATGTATGTGTAATGGCATGCCTGGGTGTGTGTGATGTATGTGTGTAGGTGCACCTGTGTTTGTGCTATGGCCAGGAGTCTGCCACATTCACAGCCACGTGACCGCAATTCCCAGCTGTAACACTGGAGAATCCTTACAGCATACAGTGTGTGCAAAGTGAGAATTCTCAAGTCTGCAGTCACACAAAGTTTCTCTTCTGCTCTGTGGACAGGGTGCTGTGGAGAGACGACTGTCAGGCAGCATGATGTCGGCAGTGACACACTGTCAACAGAGCACAATGGAAGAGGAAGAGATGTTCAGTGACGTGAAGCAGATGTGGGTAGACTGGTACATGTACCTCACCTATTCCCCCCATACACATAGAACTTCACATAGTCTTGGGACGCTTTACACTTATACATTTGTTAAACATCCCCACAGCTGTCGGAACAAATGATTTTCTGTATCTTTCCTTTTTACACATTAGTTGGATTAGACGCTTGCTGAATGTGCTCTTCTGCTTCGCAAACAGTTCAGAGAGCGGGTGTGTATTGTTGCTCATTATAGCCTTGCATTTCTTATTAATTCTATCCTCTAATACCTCCTCGAAAGTCCTAAGTTGTAGACCCACAACCGCACTACACCTTCTTGATAAGTTTATTCAGCTTATTAGCGTCAGCTGTGCGCACACTACTACCCCAGCATATTATTACAGCAAAGATTGCACTCGCCACAACTTGTGGTGAATCGCGACCACCGAACCTGGCAGCTCCACAGCGCCTCCTGTTAAACCCAGGTCAGTCAGAGAACTGCCTGAGGATAAAGAAGGGCCGCAGCTGCCTTGCCTGTGCTGGTTTATTAAGGCACCTCTCAGTGAGTGTGGTATATGTCTTTTAGCCCGCAGCTAGAAGCACATATAATCTCTTCCACCCCGTCACTGCCAGAAACCCTGAATAACCCCAAGCACAAATGCTGCCACCAGCTTCTTGTTTAATATAAGTCCGGTCCGTGGTCGGGCTTATATTGGGTCAGAAACCAACCCAGGTAGCGTTAAATGAGCACACGGACATGGGAATCGTGATCAATATAAACAGAGCAACTCAAGATTAAATTTATATATTTAATCACGCTAATGGTACACTAGATATATTTACAGTTATTACTAAGATGTTACAAATATTACAGTCAGATATGCCAATAAAAGGGTAAATGGAATACACAGAATTACACACACATGTGAGCAGTTACCTTAGTGCTGATGGCACCACAAGGGCGGCGTGATGCCAATCTGTTCCTTGGGTAATCTCTTGCTTTGGTGGAATAATGCCTCTTCAGATGAAATACCAGGTGGAGATGGAGCAGATGAGTTTTATACATTATGGGCTGACCCCTGTCTCCACCCATCTCGCACCTCTGGGCTGTCTCACAATTCCCACCCCTCTGAGGGGAGATATGGACACCCAGATTCTATAAGCTGACCTAGCCGTGTCCATGGGCATCGCAGACGGAAGACAATACTTTCATATTTTTAGTTATGATTTTATCTTCGTCTGGATATGAAACATGGCTACTCTGAGAACACCCTACTAACCAATATCCTGTTTAGATGGCTTACAGTCATCCTACATTCATGTAAATATAGCCCTACTACCGTCTAGACGTCACGATCATGGATCTACGCTTGCCATGTTCATAGACAGCACGGCTCATGAAATATTAACGTTACACGCCACAATAGAATACAGGCTTAATATAAATTGTACCATTTATATCTAGACTTAATTATAGCGAATAAGCGTCACTACTTTTACCATGTATTGTAGCTGCTTCCCTTTCGTCATCGGGGAAGTCACGATCAGCGAGAAGGGACCACGGCTTGCTTCACAGAGACATCCATACATGTTGGCCTCTGGAAAGGTTTTCCTCCCCCTCACTGAATGTGACCAGCTTCTATTTATACTATCCCTGATCACGTGCTGATGGCATGACCCAGCCGTGACCATAAGCGACATGATAGTCACTTCTTTCCTGTGCAATACCCCCATCTGTTTCCCTGGTCGAGGATGTGGTTTCCTGTCACAAGAATTTCAGCTCAGCTCATGATTTCATCATAACGGCATAATGAGAAGAAGAAGTCACCCTTTTTGTATTTCAACCAAGTACTGATGCATTTATATGGAACAAATAAGACCTGTGGTCACTATATTCTAATTATGATTACCTGTTCTATACCTATTCTATCCACATCCACACACCATTCTTATCACATTGGTATCACAGTAGGTCTGTCTGTTAGATCAGTGCGGGCATTTTGTTTCTTACAAGGCAAGTGGAACATGTCCGTCTGATCTTGGCCTTAGCCTGGGAACACACTGGCGAGTGCAAAAACGGTTCGATTGGCGGATCCGAGAGTTGGACGAGTGTCATCCGACCTTTGGTTAGTGTGGCTTCCATGTGCTGTCCAAGTGCAATTGTTTTTGTTACTCAGCAGCTATTTACTGTATAATCATTTACAGGAGCATTTTTTACAGTTGTCAAAGCTACAGAATGATAATGTATCAATTAAAAATCGCATTCGACTCTGATGGTCCGTGTGCGGTCCGACTGTGGTACGTGTTTTTTGTCGGACCCATATACTTGCATTGGCGAGTCTCGTCCGACACTCAGGTGAAATCGCAGCATGTTGTGACTGACTCGTCATCCGAGTCTCGGACAAGACAAAACGTCTGACACTCGGAAATGTCTGCTCTCAGACATTGACTAACATTGGCCCGACTGCAATGTGATTTTTGCTCGCATTGCAGTCATCCGAGTTTCACACCAGTGTGTCCGAGCCCTTAGGCTACTGCTCTCCATTCTGAAATTGCCTGCACCTTTTCCATTTTGAGAAGCAGACAAACAGAATTATAGTTTGACATGAATCCGTTGCATACTGATATGATTGGAAGTAAAGAGGCCTGATTAATTATTGTGGGATCTATCTGGGTTCCTCTAGGTTTCCATATTTGAATGGAAAAAAAGTGCATCATGCAGAACTTTCTCTGTCCTAAAACGGAACATAGAATTCAGATGCCCCCATATTAATCAGTGGGGTCCTACTGTTTTTCTTTATGAGTTAAGCTGCATACTAATGATCAGTATATGCAGCGTCTTGCCGCTATCCTATTCTTTGCCCATCCAATCAGAACAGTCAAAAAACGATGAACCAAAGTTGGAAAACGAGGGTACTTTGGCCGCCCCAGGTGTGCTGTATATCTGCCCCGCCGAGAGTGCTGCTTCAGTTCACTATGGGAGTTAATGCTGTAACCAGAGGATGTCACATTTCAGGAGACAAAGGTGATACCAGACTAAGTGCCTGGCACCAAGAATGACCAGCCTAATGTGAGGAATGTCGTGCCCTGCCCATTATAGATAGTGTGATAATCGAATTTTCCCGCAGCGCGAGTGTGGAGCTTGTATCGTGTGCTTTAGTGCACGACAGCGTGCCATCAGGGGGTGCTATACACAGTACTGTGGAGTCAGAGTCTGTGTCCATTTTGGTATAGTCGGATGTTTGGCTTACCAACTGCACAGCCATGGCTTTAAACTGAACAATGCTGCAGGGCAGGCACTAGTCTCAGCCGTCCTGCTGCGTAGTATGATGGGGCAGACCATAGTCTGTGCTGTCAGTACTAAACCTCACTAAAATGCATCAAATGAATTGGAAAAGGCAAAAAATGCAGCAAAAGGGAAGATTAATATTAATAATTAACAGTCCTGGGCATCTGTGGAATGTCCGTCTTTTGTAAATGGGTGTGGCTCGGGCATGGTTAAGGTGTGGATAAAATTTGCCACACCTTTTTTCCCTCTTTCTGTTCTTCAAAAATTGGGAGGTATGGTATAAGCCCCCATGGTAATGTTGTCAAAAATGTAAATATGCTAAGGGAACAGAGTAGTATGTAATCTACATCTGCTATACGCTACAGGACGTAGACAGCCAAGGAAAAAGAGGTCAGAGAGATCAAAAGGTAAGACAGGCTAGGTCTGGCCCGAAGAGCATGTGGAGTACACCTGGAACCCTACATCTGGGGGAGGAAGCCCCACGCGAGTCGCCGAATAGCAGCTTTGTTAGGCTGTCTACGAAGCTGAGGCTTGGGGTCTTGACTGGTGACATCTGCGGCTTGACCACAAAGCTCAGGCTCAGGGTCTTGGCAGGTGATGTCTGCAGCTTGATTATGTAGTTCAGGTTTGGAGTCTTTTCTTGACAGGCAACGTCTGTGGTTGGCTCACTTAACTTGGCCTGCGACTCTTGAAAGGTGTCATCAGTAGTATGACCAAAAAGCTCAGGCTTGGGGCCTTGACCATGTAGTTCAGGCTCTGGGATTTATCTTTTCAGGTGATGTCTGCAGGCGGCTCACTTAACTCAGCTTTCGGCAATGCAATCAGTTCACTCGTTCCCTCAGCTGAGCGGACGACAGTCACCCTTGCATGCAGATGTTCTCACTTCAACATCCTGGTACCAATCCTAAGTTTTGGGAAAGGAAGGTGTGCCACAGTCCGCGCTGCCAGAATTTTCCGCTTGTAAATAATGCAATTAGGCGATGTCCAAATCAAACCTTTCTTTTATTTCTCCAACGCGTTTCAACGCCCTCCAGGCGTCTTCATCAGAGAAATAAAAGAAAGGTTTGATTTGGACATCGCCTAATTGCATTATTTACAAGCGGAAAATTCTGGCAGCGCGGACTGTGGCACACCTTCCTTTCCCAAAACTTCTGATTTCGTTTCCACGTGTGAAGACCGGTGGAAGTCCTGCAGCAGCCATCCGGATACATACTCGATCAGGTCTACTAACCAGTTGTGGGTATCACAACCGGTATAGGTGAGTGACCCCTCTTTGCTCACCTCTAGAGATTTGGTGTCTAGTGATAAGGGCACTATTGCGCCTCTTGTTCCCCCCCCCTTCTCTTTTTTTGGTACCAATCCTGCCTCTCTGCCGATGTCTTTTCCTTTTATATCTCATTGCTGCGCCACAGCTTCCAACTGATCCTGGTCCTGCTCTCGAACTCGTCCCCAACAGATACTGTGTTCACATTTCTAGGTTCCGGCGGCCATCTTTGGCCAGCTGAGGGCAGTGTCCCCTTGTTACCCCTGCAAGCCTTGTTTAAAAGGGACAGGCTGTTGTAGCCACTTCTCTACAGCTACACCCTGAATACATAGAATCATCATGCTAAAAGACGCTTTATAAGTGACTAATAAAATCTGCTATTTATTAACCAATGTTGGAGGTTATGGCAGACATTACGTGACATGAGCTTTGGTGGAAAAACCCCCGTACCAGAATGTAAATGATCGGTCTATGTAGCATTTTAATTCCATTATTCCCTCTGAATATAATTAGACTTCCATTCGCTCGGGAAGTTTCCTATGAAGCAGCTGATGCTTTAAGTCGCGTCTAAATAATTTACAAACACCGATGCTTATTTTGAGTTGGGGAGGAAACATCTTTCCCAATTACAGATTCAGACACCACATCTCACAAGGAATCGCCCGGTAAATAGAATCTGCATCTGCTTTCAAGACATTTCCAGTTTGTTTACTGTACCTACTTAATTATGTCCCCGACACGGCAGGTGTACTGGAAACCACCGCCTGCGATGCCGGGATCTAATCCAAAAGGATTTCATTTCTCTTTTGTGACTGCAAATATTTAGCAAAGTGATTAGTTCTGTTTTTTTTAAGTAGAATGAACTTGACTGAATTTGATGGCAATAAAGTGGATTATTACAGTAGGTAGAAATAAAAACAGTGTTACTTACCGTATATACTCGCGTATAAGCCGAGTTTTTCAGCCCAAAAATTGGGCTGAAAAGTCCCCCCCTCGGCTTATACGCGAGTCAGTGACGGCTTGCGTATACAGCAGCCCCAGCAGCCTCAGTAATCCAGGGCCCCCCCCTCGCGCTCCGGAAACCTGTAAAGTAAAATCTTTATACTTATCACTGTCCTGTCGCCGCCGTCCCCACCGCTGCCGACATCACGATCCCCAGCTTCATCCGTCCGTCTTCTTCCGGCTTCCTGTTCATCGCAGGCAATGACGTCATTGCCTGCGCCGAACAGGAAGCCGAAAGAAGACGAATAAAGCCGGGGATCGTGATGTCGGCAGCGGTGGGGACGGCGGCGACAGGACAGTGATAAGTATAAAGATTTTACTTTACAGGTTTCCGGAGCGCGAGGGGGAGGGGGGCCCTTGATTATTGAGGCTGCTAAGGCTGCTGTATACTAACACTGGGCTGCTGGGGCTGCTGTATACTACCACTGGGGCTGCTGGGGCTGCTGTATACTACCACTGGGGCTGCTGTATACTACCACTGGGGCTGCTGTATACTACCACTGGGGCTGCTGTATACTACCACTGGGGCTGCTGTATACTACCACTGGGGCTGCTGGGGCTGCTGTATACTACCACTGGGGCTGCTAGGGCTGCTGTATACTACCACTGGGGCTGCTGTATACTACCACTGGGGCTGCTGGGGCTGCTGTATACTACCACTGGGGCTGCTGTATACTACCACTGGGGCTGCTGGGGCTGCTGTATACTACCACTGGGGCTGCTGGGGCTGCTGTATACTACCACTGGGGCTGCTGGGGCTGCTGTATACTACCACTGGGGAGGCCTGTATACCACTGGGGGGGGCCTGTATACCACACTGCTGGGGGCTGTATACCTGTGCTGGGGTCCACCCTCGGCTTATACACGAGTCAATAGGTTTTCCCAGGTTTTGGGGGCAAATGTAGGGGGGTCGGCTTATACACGGGTCAGCTTATGCACGAGTATATACGGTGATTTACTTATAAACGCCTGAATTTCAGATTAAAAGATTAGTAAATTCAAGAAAATTGTAATTCAGTAGGAAAACAAAAATATTAAAAAGGAGCGGTCACATCGTTTGACAAGTTTAGTAAATTCTTGTATTCCTCATACTATGACAAGTCAAAGAATCTTTTCTTAAAGGGAATCTGTCACATGAAATAAACACAATTTTTAAAAAATCATTCTATTTTTTAGTCATTTTTCACACCTATTATTTTACATACTACTGTGTATATTATTAATTACTAATTTTGCACAATAAAAACACAAAAAACGTGCTTTTATGTGGCCACATTTATCAGCCGATTTAGAAAATATGTGTTGGCAGTCATTAAAGAAGGTGTTAGGCTATGTTCACACTGGACGCTTTTGATCCGTTTTTGGCGCTGCCTTTTTATTTTAAAAGTGCACCAAATCGAATCAGTCACTATGTCTGCAGCAAAGTGAATGGGATTTTCTATTTGCTGTGCAGACACAGCGGTTTTTGACTGCTGCGTTAGTGGTGCAGAAAGCGCATGCAGAAAATAATGAGCATGTAAGGTATTGCTCCATTTTTATGCTGCATTTTTCACACCACCAACGGATTATTAGTTACCCTCCCTGCGATCCCTGGCTTTGTCTTCCTCCCAGGTATTGGCAGAACCTGCATGTACAGTACAGACAGGACCTGCCCATGTGACTCTTAGCCTGAGAGTCACATGGGATCAGTTCCTGTCAGTACTTGCACTACTCACAGACAAGTCCTGCCGATGCCTGGGAGGAAGACATCACCGTGGCTCACTGTGGGATCATGGGGAGGGTGTAAAAGTGTGCAGTGGGGAAATAAAGTATGTAGTCAGTCACCAATTGTGCAAGTTCTCCCACTTAAAAAGCTGAGGTCAGCCTGTAATTGACATCATAGGTGACCTCAACTATGAGAGACTAAATGAGAAAACTAATCCTGAAAATCACATTGTTTGATTGAAAGATTTTTTTTCACATTTTGGTGGAAAATAAGTATTTGGTCAATAAGAAAAATTAATCTCAATACTTTGTTCTATCTCATTTGTTGACAATGGCAGGTGAAATGTTTTCTGTATGTCTTCACAAGGTTGGCACACACTGGTGCTGGTATGTTGGCCCATTCCTCCATGCTGGTCTAGAGCAGTGATGTTTTGGGGCTTTCGCTGGGCAACACAGACTTTCAACTCCCTCCAAATGTTTTCTATGAGGGTTGAGATCTGGAGACTGACTAGGCCACTCCAGGATCTTGAAATGCTTCTTAAGAAGCCACTCCTTCGTTGTGCTGGCAGTGTGCTTGGGACCATTGTCATGCTGAAACACCCAACCATGTTTCATCTTCAATGCCCTTGCTGATGGAAGGAGGTTTGCATTCAAAATCTCATAATACATGGCCCCATTCATTCTTTCATGTACACAGATCAGTTGTCCTGTTCCCATGGCAGAAAAATAACCAAAAGCATGATGTTGTCACCTCTGTTCTTCACAGTAGGTATGGTGTTCTTTGGATGCAACTCAGCATTTTTTCTCCTCCAAATACGACGAGTTGTGTTTCTACCAAACAGTTCTACATTGGTTTCATCTAACCATATGACAGTCACCCAATACTTTTCTGGATGCTCCAAATGCTTTCTAGCAAACTTCAGATGGGCCCGGACATGTAATGGCTTAAGCAGGGGGACACGTCTGGCACTGCAGTATGAGTACCTGGCAGCGTAGTGTGTTACTGATGATAGCCTGTGTAACATTGGTCATTCACTAGGTCCCCCTGTGTGGTTCTGGGATTTTTGCTCACCGTTCTTGAGATCATTTTGACTCCACGGGGTGAGATCTTGCGTGGAGCCCTAGATGGAGGGAGAGATTACCAATGGTCTTGTATGTCTTCCATTTTGGATTTATTGCTCCCACAGTTGATTTCTTCATACCAAACTGTTGCAGATTCAGTCTTCCCAGCCTGGTGCAAGGCTACAATGTTGTTTCTGATGTCCTTCGCCAGCTCTTTGGTCTTCACCATTGTGGAGTTTGGAGTGTGACTGTTTGAGGTTGCGGACAGGTGTCTTTCATACTAATAACAAGGTAACACAGGTGCCAGTACTACATGTGGAGGACAGTTACAGGTCTGTGAGAGCCAGAAATCTTGCTGTTTGTAGGTGACCAAATACTTATTTTTCATCAAAATGTGAAAAAAAATTATTTCCAAATCAGACAATGTGATTTTCAGAATTTGCTTTCTCATTTTGTCTCTCATAGTTGAGGTCACATATGATGTAAATTATAGGCCGAGCTCAGCTTTATAAGTGGGAGAATTTGCACAAATGGTAGCTGACTTTTTTTTCAGAATGTACGTAACGCTTAGGTGGTGAGGGAATCAGGTAACTGAATGGTGAGAGGGTCGAGGGGATTCAGGTGGAGCTAATCTGACCCTTACACTAAGGATCCCTGGCTTACCCTGCTCTCGGAGGTATCTCGGATGGTGAGGAGGTCCGAGTCTCCACCCTGTTTCCTAAGCTTCGGATTAAACCTAGGCTGAGGGCTCCTACCTCCATCCATGAATCCGGAATCACAGTTAATCCCAAAGCAAGGACTTCAGCACAGCAACAAAACATCAGCGCAAAGACCAAGAGTAAATAACTATATCAGCAGTGTCTGACAGAGGAGGGGGAAAGCTATTTAAAGCTCACACCCAAACCTCACATCAACCCTCAATCAGCAGCTGAGCATAATAGTGAGTTCAGCTCTGGTGTATAATACAGGAGGTAACTCAGGATCAAGACCTTGATATCCATACCTCATGCAGCTTTTGAAGAAACACAACACGCACAGCAGCAGCCTGCAAAATCAGCACAATCTAAGCGTGTGACAGTATGTGTGTCTCTAATCCATAAACACAAGAGACACAGGACCAGTGGATAAAATTGGGTTTTATCTTCTTACCCGTGCTGTAAGGTGCAAGTCACTCCAGGGAGATTCACCCGGACAGTAACTCCAAAGAAAATAAAGGACAACACCTCATCAGTTGATGAATTTCAATCCTCTTTATTATACATCACATATGAATGATATGGACGGATAATAAAGAGGATTGAAACTCATCAACTGGTGAGGCGCTGTCCTTTATTTTCTTTGAAGTATGTGTGTCTCTGTCTGTCTTTGTCCCCTGAAAATGAGGCAAAAAAGCACAAAAAGGTGATGTGTTTGTGATGCTTTTTTCCAACAAGAGGATCAGTTTTTGGTGCAGAAACTGTACCAAAAACGGATGATCAAAAAACGGATCAAAAAAGCTCTGGGTGAATGAGGCCTTAGGCTCCATACACACTGTACATTTTTGTTCTGTTTTTGTGCACCAATTTTTGCAGCCAAAGCCAGGAGTGGAATCATCAAAGGAATAGTATAATAGAAACAGGGGCACCTCGTCTGTATTTATCACCCACTCTTGGTTTTGAGTACAAAAAATGATGAGCAAAAACTGAGCAAAAACTGAGCAAAAATGCACAGTGTGAATGTAAACTTGATTTTTTTTTATCTTGTATTTCTCCTGCATGTTGAGAATCTCAATGAAGTAAAAGTTATCTTACATTTTACAAAAAAAAGCCTTAAAAAATGATAAGAAAGCCAAAAATATTTTGAACAAGTTCTTTGTTGGTCCCTATGGCTTATTAATAACAACAAAAGATTGTACTAGAGGTTCTGGAGAGGCCAATTAACTGTTGTAATGGTTGGAGAACAGTCCTGTACCTGCGTGCTGACTCACTGGAATCCTAATGACTCCTGTTACCTCTCTTATAAATGATTATAGATTACTAGAAGGAGGTGAAATAGAGGTGAACATGACGATTCACCCTGACGTTTTGTGGATTAGGAAAAGTTAAAACTGCTCATTATTTATATGGCAAGATGAAAAACAAACCAAAGCCGTTAACATCATGAGCCGAGTAATTGGACTCATTGGGTTATAATAAAAAGGGCCTAATTAATTAAAGATGGAGGAAATAGGTTTGTACCCATTTGCAAGGTCAGAAAGAGGTCTTCAATGTTAATGTTGTCCAGATTTGTGATAAATGTTCATGATATCAATTTAGGATTAGTAATAAAGATATATTTTTTTTAAATAGTGGCAACATATTTCATGATGATTCACAATTTGAGATGAAACTGAGGTCTCTGCCCATATGTGTTTACACCAACTGGAGAAAGAGAGAAAAGGAAAAGACAGAAAGAAGAGAGAGAGAGAAAGAGAGAGAAGGAAAAGAGAGAGTGAAAGAAATAATATGTTATGTACTGATATGTCATGGACTTCTATACCCCACCCTGGACGTGTCACTATCCCCGTCCTCCTGTTTTTTACCATTTTCTTTGGCAATGCTAACATGTACTTAGTCCTGCCAATAAAGCTCATTTGAATTTAATTGAATTGATAACAGAGAGGGTGTAACAATTATGTAGATACTTAGGAATCTGATAGCATGAGACATAAGGAGACTGAGACCAGGGTTTGGGTAAATCTATATTGCAAATAATAAACAATTGAAAAAACAGAAATAAACAAGGCAATTACCAAATTTAAATACAAGTGCGACCAGCGCTAATATGTGAATGTCTAGAAAATAATATGCTGGAGTATGAACAGCAAGATTAAGTGTTTGTTAGAAAAAGAATGCAAAAACTCGAGCAGCATTAAATGTGAATATTCAGAAATAATACGCAGGAGTGTAAGCAGCACAATTATGTCAATGTCCGGAAATAATATGTAAGAGCACGAATAGCACTAATACATGAAAGTCCAGAAATAACATGCAGGAGTGCGACAGCACTATAACATGAATGTCCAAAAATAGTGAAGTATTCGCAAACAGAGCAAACAGTGTACTTCTTGGGCTAAAAAAGTCCTGCTCAAGTCCAGCACACAGCCCGCATTGATTTAGTCCCCGGAATAAACACACTATAACTAAAAGAGAATCAAAGCTCTTACAGACCAAAAAGTCCAGAAGTATTAAGCTGTTCTGCTAGAGGTCTTTAAGGGGAGGAAACAACATCCATGACCAGGGTAATACACCATTGAATGCCAGGCACATGAGAAGTAATGAGGCAGAACACAGAGGTATCAAGCGGCAGCATGAAGTCTAGAAGTAAGCCAATAGTACCTCAGAGACCAGCTAGAACAAAATACTCAGGCAAGGAATAAACCCCAGACCGGAACTTATAAGCAGGACTTACAGGAAGTTCAAGGGCAAGGCGAGGAAGCAGATTCCATCTTAAACAAGTGCAAGAAGATATAGTCATTTCCATGGTGACCATGGAAACCTTACAGAGGGATAAGAGGGTGGAGAGAGGAATTAGAGAGGTAAGAGTGAGAGAAGAGAGAGAGAAGAGGAAGCAGAGAAGAAGAGAGGAAGAATATAGGTGCAGAAAAGTGTTAAGAGCAAAAAGAAAGAAAAAGGGGCAGGGAATAGAAAGATAAGAGAGAAGAAAATTTGAGAAACAAGAGGAGTGAGAGACAGATGTGAAAGAGAGAAGAGAGAGGAAAAAAATAAAAGGAAAAGGGATACAAGAGAGAAAAGAGACAAGAGAGGAGAGAGAGGAGGGTGAAAGAAGAGAGAAGTAGAAGAGAGTGGGAGTAGAGAAGGAATAGAGAAAGAAAACAGAATGAAGAAGAGAGTGGGAAAGATGATGGAGAAAGGAAAGAATTTAAATTAGATGAGACAACATATGCCTCCCACAGAGACATACAGAGCAAAGACATGGCGTAGATAAAGCCCCTGCTGGGCATATTGTGTAGGAAACTAATGTGACTGGCAGGAAACCAGCCTAATATATAAACCAGACAAAGTTGGTATGTGCTATACAGTCACACTCATTTCAGGACATAAACACATACTAGATAGATAGATAGATAGATAGATAGATAGATAGATAGATAGATGAGATGATAGATTCTGGATCTTCTGTTTACCTTTTGTGCATTATAGCCCTTTTCCAGAATTCTGTCTGCTGCTTCATTCCTGTTCATGTGATCCTCCTTCCTTACCTTTATAATCCTTGTTTACCTTCTAGCAATGCTTGTGTATTCTGCTTGAATGCCTGGCTCTTTGCTTCTCAAGATTGCTCCTCCTAAAAAAAGGTCAAGCTCAGCAAACCTTTCCTGCTCTCAGTGACTTACCTGCTGCTTGTGTTTCTTAGTGTCAGCCTCAGCCTGCCAGCCTGATCATGTAAGCCCTGTCTGCTTTTAGCAGCTTATTTATTAAGTGTGCAGTAGCAGTATTCTGACTTTTGGACTTTTTCAGGCTCACTGCTCTGCACTGGTTTAAGGACTCATTTTCAGAGACTTTCCTAACACCAGGCCTCCTGGGTGTGGACTGTGTTTTCTACTAAACTGCATCTCCCAGTGAGAGTTTCTTCCAAGAGACTTTCCTTGCCAACATTACTGTAGATGAACTATTTCTAGTGACTTTTCTCTATTGTGTATTTGATGAACTTTGCTCACATTCTGCATTTCACGTTTGTTTTCTATCACGTGTGTAAAATACAGACTTTCTCACTGTAACCTTGTTCAGTTGAGTCATTTGCCTCAAGCTAAGAGATTCCTGAGTATTCCATTACAATTATTACAAGACAAACAAGCCACATAGGGAATCTTCTGGGGTAATGGCCACTGGGCCTAAGTATGAATAATTGTTTGCTATACTTAGACATCTGCAAGAGGATGGTGAAGTTCTGCAGAGCAAGCTTGGAGGCATTGAACATAATTAGCAGGTAGTTCTACAGACTTTGCAATATCTAAGTACTCGAATGGAAGCTCAGGAAAACAAACTTAAAGGCATTGAGTCCCAATATGGAGTAGCGTTTCAGGACACAAGTACTCAGATGGCAACACAAGTGACTACCTTCTGGGCAATTGCAGTCAGCCAGCCCACCTAAGTTGCCACCATTCTGATACAATGGCTATCGCGACAAATTTAGTGGTTTTGTGAACCACTGTATGTTGTACTTTGATGTGCATACCGACCGCTTCCATACCGATAGATCTAAAGGGCTTTGTATAATCATGTTGCTGACATCACAACTGCTCACCTTTACGAATCCGATGATCGAGTCTCGTGATTCATGTTTAAATTATTGGATGATTTTTTTTCTATTACCCTAACCGCTGCCTTCTGCGGAGACCGCCTTATTGTCCTTAGGCCAGGGTTAACGGTCAATTCTTGAATATGCCACTGATTTCAGAAGACTAGCGGTATATACTAATTGGTACAGTTATGCACAATCTTAATAAGGATCTGTCTACCATTATAAAGGATGAATTTGCCCGCTTAGAGTCACCACAAGAGCTTGAAACATTTATTCAACATTGTGTATGCATAGACATTTGCCTTACTGAGCATAGACAGGAAAAATTGGCAGTATATAATCATATGTCTAACTTTTCTATTCCTCCCAAACAGTCTGCAAGTAAAACAACTCGGGAGACAGAGGAGGTACCTATGCAGATTGACCCAGTGCAGAGGCGTCAGAGTAATGAGCGTCAGGAAAGTCTATGCTTCTATTGCAGCCAATCTGATCACTTTCTAATCAACTGTCCCAATTGTCCCAAGTGGGCTAACAAGATGTTAGTAGCAGTAGTGAAATATGATAACTGTGATGATAAATTACACATATCTGAATTTAACCTGTCATTAAATACTGCATTTCTTTCTCTTTCTATGCTTACTGTGACGACCATCCACCGTGAGGCCAAGCTGCTGGTAGGCAGCACCCCGAGAAACCCCGAGACCCTTAACCCCTATACAGGGATCTGGAATTATAGCGGAGCCCAGGGGGTAGCTGCCTATATGAGCAACAGAGCCGGGGAGGTCGCCAGGGGAAAATCAAGACCCGAAAAACGAAGTCAGAAGTCCGAGTCAAAACCGAGAGGGCAGCGAAGGTACAAAATCGTCAGGCAGTAGCAGAGTCAAAAATCCAGGCAAATGTCAAGGGTAAAAACCAAGATGGCAGCTGAGGTACAAAATCAATAGGCAGAGGCAGAGTCAGAAATCCAGGCAAGGTCAGACACGAAACTAAACACACACTATCACTGGGGAACCAAAACTATATCTGGCGGCCTGCAAGCCAGGCTCCAATGTACTTGAAGGGCACGGCTACCTCCCATAGGCTGGAGCTCACAACCTGATGACCTCATCCGGACCGCCCCTAGATCCAGGCCAGATGGAGATGCACGACTGGCTCCACCCACGCCACCTCTGACAGAAGAACGCAGGCTGCGCCTAACGGACACCTCTGCAGGGCCCTTTCCTCTGCGACCAACACCACCCAGAGGGGAAACACAGCGGCGCTCAGTGACAGAGGCAGACGTCACGGGAGCAGTTCCATATGAGGACAAGGCCCTCCTATCACCGGCGCCACCAGCCGAAGGAATCCGGCTCCTCCAGCGGCCGAGGCAGGAACACCAGCCACCGAGTCCAATGGCGATGTGACACTTACACCTTCCAGGGAGTATAAGAACTCTCCCTGTTCAATCACTCCCTATTAAAATCTTGTGTTCAAGAGAGTGGATCTCTAGTGCAGCCATGATTGACTCAGGTGCAGGGGGTAATTTTATGGATATTTTGTTTCCTAAAGAGCATGGCGGAACCTGAGCTTCAAGCTTTGAAAGGATTATATTGATGAAAATTTGACCAAGGGTTTTATACGTTCTTCTACCTTTCCAGCGAGGGCGCCTATGTTCTGGTAATTTTTGGCCAAGTCTATTAAAGTCTTGATTCTTAGCAAATTTAAGTGCTTTTTTTTATACCTGTTGCATTATTATACTATATGTGAACATGGTTGTTCATAAAGAAACGAAAAATGAAATCAAAAACTTCAATTTCAGTCATTTTTAACCAAAGAGTACAACACGGTTAAGTGGTCTTACTGGCTCAGAGAGCTTTTTATGGCTTACGACGTGTTTCACTTCCGCTCCGTTTTTTATTCACCCAAATCGGCAAATACTTTCATTGTGGAAGTGGAAGCTTTTGATTGGAGGCCATTCTCGCTCAAAGAACTGGGGAGAAGGTTCAGGTACACCCTTATGCTTTGCTTTCATATAGACTTACTACTGCAGAGAACTACGACATGGGAGACAAGGAACCTCTGGCTATTATCGCGGCTTTTACTGAATGGAGCACTGTCTGCAAGGAGCAGCACAACAGATCGTAGTGCTAATGACCATTGTAATTAAGAATTCCTCAGATCCACTAGATGTCTTTCTCCACATCAGGCTCTTTGGAATGTATTTTTAAACAAATTTAATTTTGTATTTTGTGTCATCCAGGTTCTCGTAATGGGAAGGCTGATGCTTTATCCCAAATCCATTCTGCGATTCCATACCTGGGTTTTCATCCAAGACCATTCTATGTCATGCCAACTTCATTGGAGTAATCCATGATCAGAACTTGTGGATGGAGATCAAGGAGGCCTATGACGATTATGTATTTCTTGCTGTCCCGCCTGTTGATAACAATTTGTCCTTAAGGGAGGGATGTGGTTCTGAAATCACGTATCTCCATGCCTGAGCCAAACATCTGCAGATCCAAAGGTTGATCCATTGACTCCAAGTTGGACTGGTCATGGAGGGGGGGGGAACAGAAGGCACAAGAGTTCATGAGCTGATTTTTCTGGTGGCCAACTTGCCTGAAGGATACGAAAGACTATGTTTCCTGCGAGGTATATGCTTGTTATAAAACTGCATGTGCTTCACCTATGGGTCTACTTCAACCACTATCTGTTCCATCCCGTCCTTGGTGTCTATTTTT
This sequence comes from Allobates femoralis, assembly GCA_033576535.1. Lineage (NCBI taxonomy): Eukaryota > Metazoa > Chordata > Amphibia > Anura > Aromobatidae > Allobates > Allobates femoralis. The sequence continues at coordinate 155,199,195 of JARQOC010000010.1, forward strand.
ATGGATTTCATTGTGGAACTTCCTATGTATGGTGGCATAAATATGATCCTGGTGGTGGTCGATCGTCTGACTAAGGCTGCTCATTTTGTTCCATGTGCTGGCTCCCCTCAGTTAAGGACACTGTGAACTTGGTGATACAGAATATTTTTTAGCTGCATGGGGCTCCAAAGTAGATTATTTCTAAACGTGGAGTGCAGTTCACCTCAAGATTCTGGAAAGGGTTTTGTTCTGTACTTAATATTAATGTTTGTCTTTCTTGCACATATCAACCTCAGATGAATGGTCAGACTGAATGGACCAATCAGACTTTGGAGCAATATCTACAGTGATACGTCAACCATCTTAAGGATGATTGGTTAGAGTTACTTCCTCTAGCTGAATTCTCCTACAATAATTCCCAGAGTGACTCCACTGTGCTAATAGCTTTCTTCGTTCATCTAGATCATCATCCAAGCATCTTTCCTAGATCCGATTGATGCTCCGGTTCTGGCAGTAGAAGAGAGGTTGACTGCTTTGAGAGAGAATCTAGAGGTTCTTAAAGAATCACTAACTTCAGCTCAGGAACTTTACAAAAAGATCAGCTGATAGATTCCGGAAACTGGTACCAATGTTCAAGGTAGGACACAGAGTGATTATCCACTAAAAATCTAAAATTGAACATTCCTTCACAGAAACTGGGACAGAAGTTCACCAGTCCTTTAAAGATCAGTGTTTTAATGAGCTCTGTAGCCTGCTATCTGAAGATGCCTAGAACAATGAAGGTACACCCAGTATTTCATGTCTCTTTATTAAAACCTGTGTCTCCTAATACCTTCCAGGGATGCGTTTTCTCCCCTCTGCAACATGTAATGGTAGATGGGCAGGAGAAAAACTTGGTGGAAGAAATAATTGATTCCAGGATCCACAGAAATCAACTCCAGTACCTTATAAGATGGAAGGGGTATTCACATGAAGAGGAGTCTTGGGAATATTAGGCTAACATCTGTGCCCCATAGAAGATTACTCAGTTGCATCAAAGATACCCTGAAAAACCAGGTCCGGTATCATCCTGAGGCTACTTCCAATTAGGGAGTATTGTCAGGACTCCGCATCTTCTGTTTACCTTTTTGTTTATTATAGCCCTTTTCCAAAATGGCATCTGCCGCTTTGCTTCTTTTCATGTGATCCCTCCCCTGTTTTTATAAATCCTAGTTTGCCTTCTAGCCAATTTTTGTGTATTCTACTTTAATACCTGGCTCTTTGCTTCTCAAGTTTGCTGTCCTCCCCCAAAAGGTCTGGCTCAGCTCTTTCCAGCAACCTTTCCTGCTCTCAGTGACTCACCTGCAACTTGCTGCTTGTGTTTCTCAGCATCAGCGTCAGCCTGCCAGCCCTGGTAATGTAAACCCTTTCTGCTTTTAGCAGCTTATTGATATAAAGTGTGCAGTTGCAGTATTCTGACTTTCGGACTTCCTAAGGCTCACTGCTCTGCACTGGTTCCAGGACACATTTTCAGAGACTTACTTAACCCAGGCCTCCTGGGTGTGGACTGTGTTTTCTACTAAACTGCATCTACCAGTGAGCTTCTTCCAAGAGACTTTCCTTGCCCACATTACTGTGGATGAACTATTTCTAGAGTCTTTTCTGTTTATTGTGTATTTGATGAACTTTGCTCACTTGCTGCATTTCACGTTTGTTTTCAATCACGTGTGTAAAATACAGACTTTCTCACCATAACCTTGTTCAGTTGAGTAATTTGCCTCAAGCTAAGAGATTCCTGAGTGCTCCGTTATAATTATTAGAGATATGGTAGATAAATAAATCAAATAAAATAGATAACATAATTTCACTTACAAGCCACAATGGATCTTTTGCCCAAGGCTGGCTTCACACTACGTTTTTTACCATCCTGTTCTATTCGTTTTTTGAAACGAACAGAACAGGATCGTTTTTGCCCCCCATACATCCCTATGGTGCCGGATTGGCTCTATTTGGCCATCCGGTTTTGTGAATCTGATGCAGGATTCTTTTCTGTCGTGTTTTTCACCGGTCCCAAAAATGATGCCCGCACCGTTTTTGGGCTCCGGTGACAAAACAGGACAGAATAAAATCTTGACCTGTCCGGCACACTTAGCATTGGGGCCTATGGCACCGGATCTGGGAAACAACAGAATCGTTTCCCAGATCCGGTTCCAGGGTACAGAGCATGCGCAGAACAGGAGCACTGCTCTGTACCCATAGTAAATCTGTGTAATATCCCTTTAGCAGTGTATCTATATACACTGCTAAAGTGATATTAAATAAAGGGATGTTTAAAAATAAAAAATTAATTCTCACCTGTCCGGCGACAGTGTTCCGCGCTGACTGAATACAAAGCTTAAGGACCTTGTATGATGTCACTGGGAGGGGCGGGCAACCCGATCACATGACCGTATCAGATTTGCTGATGCCGTCATGTGATCGGGTTGCCCCGCTTCTCCCGGTGACATTATGCAAGGTCCTTGAATGGACGGGAGAGCTGTAGTCAGTGTGGGACACTCGTGGTCGCTGGAAGGTGAGGATTTATTATTTTTTATTTTTAATCATCCCTTTATTTAATATCGCTTTAGCAGTGTATATAGGTACATGAATATAGATAGAGTATATAAATACACTGCTAAAGTGATATTACACAGCGCCAACACGGCGCTGACAGCACGGCTCGGCTCCCCGGATACCGGACCAGGCACAGAAATGGCATCTGGAGGTGCCAATCCGATGCAAAAACAGGATCCAATGAACAGGAACAAAACCATAGCATGAAGCCAGCCTAACAGTAGCCCCGATTGTTTCTTTGGACAGATCCCTATAAGTGGGATAGGGCTGTAGGCTAGAGAGACTGCATATATGAATTAACACCAGTCTGCTGGAGTGCTAAGGGGAAGGGATGAAAGTTTAGAGATGTTGGGATGAAGAGGGAAGTCTGCAACAAATTGCATCGAAGTAAATACTGGTAATCTTAAGAAAGTAACATTTACGCTGATTGCCAGGGTTTCACATGACTGTATATTTAAATCTTTGTTGAAAAGCCTAGTTGACTCTGTGTGTACTTGCACCCTCATCAAAGGTGATTCTGGACTTGACTATTGCAAAGCGGCCAGAGTGGGTGCTGCAAAATCAGGGCTGCTCTGCAGCTGAGGCCCCATATGGCTGGCCCCTCAATATTAGCATGATACAAAGAGGAGCTTCATTGTCACATTAAACCGATGAAATGAGGAGACAGCCACAAATAGATCAGAATTGTCAAGTCCATTTTCACCTATCAGTCTGATGTCTTAAGGCCCCATCACACACATCAATGTCGTCAGCGATCTGATCGCTGGCGACATTGATGGCTGATCGCTGGTGAGCTGTCACACAGGCAGATTCACCAGCGATCATTGGACCAGCGGCAGTCTGCAGGCTGGTATCCATGGTAACCTGCAGGTAACTAGGCAGCGCGCGCTGCCTAGATACCCGATGTATACCTTGGTTACCAGCCTTCTCCGCTCACTGGCTGGTATCAAAGGTACACAGTGGGTAACTAGGGAGCGGAGAAGGCTGGTAACCAAGGTATACATCGGGTATCTAGGCAGTGCTCACTGCCTAGATACCCGCAGTTTACCATGGATACCAGCTCCCAGCTCTTGCTGAGAGGCGCTGGGAACTGGCTGATCGCTCGTCCCGGTGTCACAAGCAGTGATGCTGCGTGTCCACTGGGCAACAATCATCAGGTTTTCGGTCCAGTCCGAAAACCTGCCGACCATCTGTTGAGCCCCGGGCCGTGGGGTACTCAGGTATCAGGCGGCAGAGGGTTAACTTTGTCACAGGGAATGGCGGCCGCGCCTGATCCCATGTCCTGGGTGACACTTCAAAAAGGAGATTATTTACAGGGGATTATGTACAAGTTTGTTGTGACACCACCTGCAGTGTCTGGTGATGTGCACCAGCGCCGCCACAGTCTTCCGGAGGACGGTGGTACTGCAGCTGAGATGGTGTAGTCCTCCGCAGGCAGGACTAAGACCTCCGGGGCAGCGATCCTGTGAAATGAATCAGTTTATGGAAAGAAGATGCAGCAGAGTCAAAGTCACTTCACCAGGGTACTTTACTGGAACTTTAGCAGCATTATTACAGTCCTCAGTGCAGTTAGATGTTAATGACAAGTGGCTACGGGTGGCTGCAAGCAGATCTCTGGTAGCTGGACGCAGGGGCGGACCTTGCTGCCCGGGGGCCCTGGTGCAGCCTTTGAGGGGGGGCCCTGGTTTGAGAAAGGGGGGGAGGGAGTGCTATCAGTGTAGGTGTGGTGAGGACCAGGGGGGGGGGGTGCTATCCGGTCGCGGCTCCTACCTGCGTGCGTCCAGCGGGGCCCCGAAGCAGCGGCAGAGAGAGGAGGGGCGGGCTCAGCAGGGGGAAGCAGGAAGCTTCCCTGGTTAACCCCCTCTCCTCTGCCACACTGGCACAGGGACATGGGGGGCGGCTGGGGACCCCCTGCAGGGCTAACCTGCGTCCAGCGGGGCCCCTGTGAGCCGGAGCAGCAGCAGAGAGAGGACGGGCGGGCTCAGCCGGGGGAAGCAGGAAGCTTCCTGGTTAACCCCTCTCCCCTGCCACACTGGCACAGGGACATGGGGGGCGGCTGGGGGCCCCCCTGCAGGGCTAAGGGGCCCCCAAGCCAGCCGAGGCCCTGGTGCAGCTGCACCAGCTGCACCATGGTAGGTCCGCCCCTGGCTGGACGGAACAACCAGCGTGTGCCTTTCCTGTTCCAATCTTCCCTATTTCCCAGTAATCGGTGTGAAGTCTGACCTCATAAAGTAGATCTGTCCTCCTGCTGCCTTTCTTTCCTTCTCTTGCTCCCATCGGGTAACCTTCTGTTGAACACTGTGGCTTGCCTGGCTGTGTCTGGTTCCCTCTATTGGTTGCTTGAGAGTCAGGGCCATATATAGATATACCCCCGTGCTTCGGATTTTCTGCGGGCCTTAAAGGTTCCCACAGGTGCGGGCTCTGGTACCCGGTTTCTCTCCTGGGGCGAAGTCTCTCAAGTTCCTCTTTCCCCCTCTCGCTCTCTCTATCTGGGATCTGTCCTTGTTGTTCCCGGGTCCCTCAGCTGAGAGACCCTCTTCGCTCCCTCAGGCCATCCGCATGACTATAACTCTTGACCTCTTCCAACCCTTCTTACTCCCCCTGGAGGTGGTTTTGTCCCACCGCCCGGTTACCTCCCACTGTGTGACCTAGTGTGGGGTGTGGGTTTAGGGTTCTGCCTATCATCCCGAAATCCTCTTGCGGCTGGGGTTACTACACCTCTTTTACGGGTGCAGTACCCCTCTGTGGCACCTACATAGTGGGGCGCCACACATCAACCAGCAATTTATCGCTGGTTGATGCGCCCTGTCATATGCGTCAATATCGCTGCAATGTCATGTGCAGCAGCGATATTGCACATGATATTGACGCGTGTGACGGCCCCTTAACTCTGCACCATATACATACCACCCCCAGCATTAGTAGATTATAATGAGTGAAATCTGAGCTACCACTCAAAACCCATTGCCAGATTGCATTCATTAAGTTTTGTGAGGCAACACATACTCAGCTCGCTCCATTGTCCCAGTGCAAATCTCTGGACAGGGAGCTTTCCTGGAGCTCCAGCGCTCGCAATACAGATCTCGTCACCTCTCCTGTGATGTGCTGGTGTAATGGCATCATCAACTGGTGCCAGTGCATTTACGTGCCGGTATCAAGATGAAGTGGAACCTGGGGCCCAGAGCAAAGGTCCATGAGGGCTCAAACTGCACATAGGGGCCTATGTTAGGTCTCATACTGTATTTAGGGGCTACAGTATATGAGAGTTAATACTGTATACAATAGGATATGTGAGAAATTGTATTTTGGGACTATGTAAGGGCTCATACTGTATATAGGGGTCTACATCACGGCTTATCCTGTATATACAGAGCTATGTGGGACTCATACTGTATATAGGGGGTCTATATGGGGCTCATAATGTATATTGGGGTATATGAGAGGGCTCATCCTTTATATATGGAGCTATGTGGGGGCTCATATTGAATATAGGTGGCTTTGCAAGAGTGCATACTTTATATAGAGGTCTATGTGGGTCCCATACTTCATGTAGGGGTTATGCAAGGGTTCATAATGTATATAGTGAGGCTTTGTAAGGGCTCATCCTGTATATAGGGGTCTATTTGAACGCTTATCCTGTATGTAGGGAGCTATGCAGTGCTGCATTAACTATGAGGCAATATGAAATGGTCGCCTCAGGCGGCGCTATATAGCGGGTGGCAATGCGGCAGGCGCCCTGCAGATTGCTATTGCCATGGGACCTGCCGCCCCCGATGTGTGTTAAAGCAGTGCAGCATGGCCGACACGGTCTGCTTTCAAATCTCCAGCCCCCTGCAGCTCTGCTCTACACGGTGACTGTGGTGACGTCATTGAGTCGGTCGACTGGGTAGGGGGTACTCAGATATCTGGACAGGGGGTTCACTTCGGTGGGCATCACAGCTGGTCGGTTCCCGGTTTCGTGCCCTAGATCCTCAGTGGCGGGGGGGGGTGATGATAATGGGGGTTTGTAACGTGATGCCACATGTGGTACCTGGTAATAGGGTTACCAGCGCTGCGGCCGGCCGCTGGGGTGATGAAAATGCAGCTTTAGTAGCACAGCTCTCCACAGGTGGAGCTTTACCTCAGGGCAGCGGGTTGGAAGATGGGGGTCGTAGTCCTCACCTCTGTGATGCTGTAGAGGCAATCCGGGCGACAAATGTAAGGAGAACAGACACCAATTCAGCTCAAACAGTTCTTTACTTGCATCAGGTGAAATCGGTACATGGTACAGTCTGGTTTAACGGGGATTGTAGCCGCAGATTTTGGAGGCTTTTCCAGAGTCTGTCAGAAGTACCTCTACAATAACTTTCTTGGTCTGTGTTTTGTAGTAGCTCTCCTGTCAACCACACTAAAAAGCCCAATTGCCGGTCCCCAGGTCTGTTACTAAAAGGTACTCCTGACTCCTTTCCGGTACGGACGGGAGCGGTGAAAAGACGAACCCTCTTGCCACCTGTATTTAGTCCTTCCCATGTTAGTGTTTTGGACCCAGTTTGAGACAGAGGTGGGGATTTAGTCTCGTGGTGCTGTGGCTCCTTTATGTCGGGCCCACAGCCTGCCAGTCTGCGGTTAGGGATAAACCTTTAACTAACCGCCTCATTTCTGGTGTACAGGTGTTGACCCAGACTTTCTCCAGCCGGCTCCGACCAGTCCTGGAGTGTCCCCTTCGTTGTCTGAGTCACCTCTCTCCTAAGAGGTGCCCTCCCATCTCGGTCGCAGGGTCCCCTGCGTCCATCTTCCTTGCTCTCTCACACCGTCTGCTTGACTAAACTGTCATTCCTCGTCTCCAGCTCATCTAGGCTCAACCCCCTGGGACCTACTGAATATACTGTACTAAGTACTAGTACCCCTGTACTAAGGTGGCCTACTGTATGGGTGTTGGGGTACAGACTCTGTAGGGTCCTCCATATCCACGGCTACAGAGGTACTACACCTTCTGTTTGAGGCGCAGTACCTCCCCCTGTGACGCCTTGCCGTAGGGGCACCACATCAGTGAGCATCTCACCGTGAAGAGCGCAGGACACACACTCTGGAAGAGTCCGGCGCTGCGAGGAGAGAGGAGATGAGAGGAGCTGGAAGGAGAGAGGGGTTGTGATTAGGGGGTGTGAGGAGAGAGAGGAGGTGAAAGGAACTGCAAGGAGAGAGTAGGTGAGAGGAACTGAGAGGAGAGGAGCTGCAAGGAGAGAGGTGAGGGGAGCTGCGAGGAGAGAGAAGCTGGAAGGAGAGAGGGGGTGCAAGGAGAGAGGGGGTGCGAGGAAAGAGAGGAGGTGAGAGGAGAGAGAGGAGGTGAGAGGAGAGAGAAGCTGGAAGGTGTGAGGAGAGAGGGGGTGCGAGGTGAGAGGGGGTGCAAGGAGCTGTGAGGAGGTGAGAGGAGCTGTGAGGAGAGCGGAGGAAAGAGAGGGTGTTATTAGGGGGTCCGAGGAGAGAGAGTAGGTGTGAGGAACTGCAAGGAGAGAGGAGGTGAGAGGAACTGTGAGGAGAGAGGAGCTGGAAGGAAAGAATGGGTGCAAGGAGAGAGGGGGTGCGATTAGGGGGTGCGAGGAGAGAGAAAAGATACGAGGAGAGAGAGGAGACAGGAGGTGAGAAGAGGTGCGAGGAGAGAGGAGCTGCAAGGAGAAAGGGGTGTAAGGAAACTGATAAGGTGACAAAAGGTATATCCCAGAATTATGTTTAAGTCTTGAACTTGGACATGTAATAATTTATTGTATGTTGGGAAATTTTGGCTACATTCCTCGTTGAATTGCTAACACTGGTTAGATATTCATACACCAACAACATTGTTGGAGTAAGATTGGATGACTTTCTGTATAACCCATTTATATTCCCATAATACTCTATCCTAACAAAAGGGAATACCTCCTTATATAGGGGCTGACATGTCTTAACTGTTTTTTTTGCTTTTTACCACTGAGTTCAAGGGATAGACCCGAACTCTGAGGATCAACCCCACTTTTCTGATCCCTCAGTACATTGTCATACAAGGGGATCTAGGAGAGTGTTACATGATTGACGCCTTTCAGACACCAAGCAAGGGTCAGTAGGGTCAGCTGTTGTTGTACGGGGACACCAACATGTTTTTTTTTACAAGTTTAAAACTCCGTTGTGACTAGCCCAGGGTATGGGGACTCGGGTATCTGGGCCTTCTGCTGCTGTAGGGATGACATTGGTGGCTTGCCCAGACCCGTGGCCCTGGTGGTCAACTAAAAAAAAGGTAGTTGAAATGGGAATAAAAGTTTACAAGTTTATCATGACGCCACCTGTGGCATCTGGTAACTGCACCAGCGCTGCATGGGGCCTCCAGGGATGATGGATGAGCAGCTAGATGTTGAAGCTCCCCACAGGCAGAGCTGGATTCCTGGGATGTGTTATGATGATGATGAGGGATGGAGCAGGGATTTGGCCGGGCTTTTGGATAACCGGACAGTCTCTGTGGATGGCAGGGGCGCGGGTAAGTAACAGACACACACACACCGCTGGTTGTTTCTTTACCTTTTACTCGTGTAGTTGTAGGTAAACATCCAGAGCACTTCCGGAAGTTCAGGATGCACTTCTGGGTATCCACAGCGAGTGGGTATTAGGCCTCCTTGTCTCTTTCCCTGTGTGTGTGAAGCCCCTGCCCCCTGTGAAACATGGCTGGTCTCCTCTGCTCTCTGTCACCTGTGCTGTCGGCGGGACATCCTCGAAGGCTGTTACGGTTAACTGGCTCGGCCCGAACGCAGCACCGACCACCAGTACGTCTTCACAACTCTTGTAGCGTTTGCACACTCTAATTAATTCTGCCCCCAGCACCAGAATTTATAGGGGATCTTGCCTAAAGCAGCAAGTTGAGTTCCCACTACTGTGCTGGGGTGGAAGGTGTTGTTGGTGTCTGTGTACCCGCTCTGGAAACCCATCCGTGCTGTAGGTGAGTCTGTGGTTACCTGTGTGAGCAGGGTGCCACAGTTGCCAGGCAGGGCAAGGTAGGGAAAGAATAAGGTCATTATTTCCCTATTCCCCTTCTTGTGTGTTAATTGTTCAACTGTATATGTTGGGACTAGAGATGAGCGAGTACTAAAATGCTCGGGTGTTCGAAGCTCGGGCCGAGCATCCCAAGATACTCGTGTACTCGGCCCGAGCACCGAGCTCAATGTTATCCTATGGTAGACCCGAGTATTTTTCTGGCATGACCCCCGGCAGCATGGATAAACCCTAAAAATGTCACAAAAGTATCAGAACAGTGCTCAAATGACATGGGAACAGCATGGGGAAGACCCTTGTAAACATTTCAGACTCCAAGGTCACTGCTGTGAACAATGTTGTCAGAGCATTACACCTCTTTTACGGACTGTCAAGAAAACGTTACAAAATGAAACCAAAATGGATTTTCCTGGAGAAAATATTGAGGGCTCATACCCACTTGTGAGACAGAGTTGGTGTATGTTAGTTTTTAGGATTATATAAAAGTTTTTGTTTTTTTTTAAATTGTGGGGCACTCCCATGCCCCTGGATAGAGACGTGCATGAGGGCCTCTTTAAATAATGTGCCCATTTTAAGGAAGTGGGTCTTTTATAGTATTTCCCTTTGGCAGGGCAGCCAAAAATTGTGAGGCACTTCAATGCCCCTGGAAAGAAAAATGGAGGAGAGCCTCTAAATATTATTCCCATTACAAAGGAGCGAGTCTCCTGTACTTGTAATGCGCATTCTGTAAGCATGGACTAAAACATTTACCCCTGGGGGGTATACATGAAACTAATGCCTAACTTTTGAACGGTTAGGTTCATCATCATCAATAATATGATGTAAAAAATCATGTTTTCGTGGCATCATGAACCACGGTCGCACTGATCACATAATGGTGGCGGATGCGGAGAAGGAGGAGCAGTACAGCAAGTAGCCAAAGTCATGAAGTGTGTACCCATGTGTGGGTGTGCGGAGGTGCATGGCAATTTACCGGCACAAAATTTAAATTCCGCTATCATTTGGTGGTGGTGTGGTGAAGTCAGGCCATTCCAACCCTTGTTCATCTTGATCTCAGTCAGCCTGTCAGCATTTTCAGTTGACAGGCGGGTGCGTTTATCTGTAATGATTCCACCTGCGGCACTAAAAACACACTCTGACAAAACGCTAGCGGCAGGGCAGGCCAGGACTTTCAAGGCGTAGAGAGCCAATTCCTGCCACATGTCCAGCATGGATACCCAATAATTATAAGGCACAGAGGAATCTAGGAGCACTTTTGTACGATCGGCAAGGTACTCGCTCAGCATCTTTGCAAACTTTGCAGTCCTTGCGACACTACCCCGCACCTCAGGGCCTGTGCTACGGGAGGTGCTGAGTAAAGTGTAAAGTGGATTGGATTTGTGCCTCTCTCGGCCAGACGCCTTGGTTGTCCACCGAATTGTGACCTCTGCCGCTAGCATTTTCAGAAGGGAATTTTTTTACTAATTCCGCGACTAGGGCCTTCTGGTACTGCAGCAGTTTTGTACACCTCTCTGCCTCGGGAATAAGAGAAATAAAGTTCTCCTTATAGCATGGGTATAAAATTGTCACCAACCATTAAGGAGTGTCCGCCAAGATGTTGATAACGCGAGGGTCACGAGACAGGCAGCGTAACATAAAGTCAGCCATGTGCGCCAGACTGTTAACAGGAAAGACTTCAGGGTCCTCACCAACAGCATGACTGTCCATGCTGGCCTCATCATCCTCCTCCTCCTCTCCCCTGTCCTCTGGCCATCCACGCTGAACCGACGGTATGACGGTTGTGCATGTATTACCGTCAATTCCACATGAAAGTAGCTCTATTTCTTCATCCTCCTCCTCGTCATAGTCCTCCAATGCATGTTGGGATGAGATGAGGCTGAGCTGTGTGTAATCACTCAGTACGGTTTCTTGCTCCAACTCATCGTGCTCCGCCTGCAATGCATCGTCTTTGATTTTGCACAGAGAGCATTTTAGAAGACAGAGAAGCGGGATGGTGACGCTAATGATGGCATCATCACCACTTACCATCTTGGTGGAGTCCTCAAAGTTTTGGAGGACGGTACATATGTCGGACATCCATGTCCACTCTTGAGGTCTTATGTGTGAAGTTTGAACCGTATACCGACAGCCTAGTTGATGCTGGTACTCAACAATTGCCTTCTTCTGCTCACAAATTTTGACCAACATGCGCAGTGTGGAATCCCAACACGTGGGGACATCACACACCAGTCTGTGAGCCGGAAGCTGCAAACGCCACTAAATGCCGGCAAGGTCGACAGAAGCAGTAGGTGACTTTCTAAAATGGGCACACAGGCGGCGTACTCTGAAGAGCAGATCAGACAGCTCCGGGTAGGATTTAAGAAACCGCTGAACCACGAGGTTGAGCACATGGGCCACGCATGGAACATGTGACAGCTCGCCTCGCCTCTCAGCCGCCATAAGGTTACACCCATTGTCACACACGACTGTGCCTGGCTGTAGGTTCAGCGGTGTGAGCCAGTGATCTGCCTGCTGTTTCAGAGCTGTCCACAACTCTTCAGCATTGTGGGGTTTGTCACCTATGCATATTAGCTTCAGCACAGCCTGTTGCCGCTTAGCCGAGGCAGTGTTTCTAGCTTGGGACTGGTGTGGAGGGTGAAGTGGAGGAGGAGGAGGCTGAGGAGCATGACGTTCCGGATCTGTACACTGTGGGTGAAACCCTGACTGAGTTAGGGCCTGCAATCCTTGGTGTCGGAAGGCCGTTTTTGCATCCCAAGCTCAGACAGTGTGCCTTCAGCGAGATGTACCGACACTGCCCACAAGCACTTGTCCACGTGTCCGTGGTTAGGTGGACTTGGCCTGAAACTGCGTTGTTAAGGGCACATCTGATGTTTTGTGACACGTGCTTATGTAATGCAGGGACGGCACACTGGGAGAAATAGTGGCAGCTGGGGACCGAGTAACGTGGGACAGCAGCCGCCATCAGGTCACGGAATGCTTCTGTCTCCACTAGCCTAAAAGGCAACATTTCCATCGCAAGCAGTCGTGAAATGTGTGCATTTAGAACTGTGGCATGTGGGGCGTTGGCAGTGTATTTACGCCTGCGTTCCAAAGATTGGTGTATGGATAACTGAACGTTGCACTGGGACAAGAACGTGGTTGATGATGGTGACATTTCTGCTTGTGCAACTACAGGTGAAGGACAAGAGGCATCTTCGCATGCAGTATGGACAGGGGAGAGTTTTGCACACACAACAATGGAAGACACAGCGGTGTCACCCGCAGACACTGCTCCTGGACTCTGCTGTACATCCCACAAAGTTGGGTGCTTTGCTGCCATGTGCCTGATCATGCTGGTGGTGGTCAGGCTGCTAGTTTTGCTACCCCTGCTGATGTTGGCATGGCAGGTGTTGCAAATGGCTTTTTTTGATTTATCTGCAGACACCTTAAAAAACAGACAGACTCGGGAAGACCTAACAGTTGTATTGGCAACATCACTCGTGTTGTTGTTCCGGGAAACGGTTGCCTGCCTTCTGCCTGCGGACACCACCCTGCTTCTTCCGGTCTGTTGTGATGCTACGCCTAACTCCCCCTGTGCACTGCTGTCCTCCCTCTGCATGTCCTCCTGCCAGGTTGGGTTAGTATACTAATTTCCGCTACAAGCCACTCCTGTCGCTCAAAAATGATAAATGAATGCAGACAAGATTTAGTTTTTAGCTGGACACTGAGATTAGAGATTAAGGCCCTGCAGGTGGACCGGTCAAACACAAACGCTAATGAGAACACCGAGTGTTTTGGTGTATCCTAATTTCCGCTACAACCCACTCCTTCCTATACAGAGCTAAATTAATCCCTAAAAGCACTGTTTTGGGATGGATGAGATTACTAACCTGTCCACCAGCCCCAGATGTGATGCAGGCTGGTATACTAGCCCAACGAAGTTTGCTATATACCCTGCCTCCCTGCCTGCCTGTATACTGCTCTATTAGTCCTCAGAAGGACTGTTGTGGTATTAGATTAGCAGCCCTGCACCTACACTAGCTGAAAGGCCACAAATCTGTCCCTCAATCAGCAGCAGCTCTCCCTACACTGACTGTCTGTGGAGCACAGTGACGAGCACAGCGTGGTCAGGTCTTATAAAGACTTGATCACGCCGTGTGGCCAGCCAATCACTGTAATGCCACAAACAACATGGCTTTGGCATTACAGTGTCTGTCAGCCAATCCCTGCATGCGGGCTGGCTCTGTAAAGAGTGCCAACATGCAGGGAGGTGGACCCCGAGTATGGTATCGTGAGATTACTCGGTACTCGCCGAGTTCCCCGAGTACCGAGATATTCGAGCGAGTACCGAGTAGTGACAAGCATACCCACTCATCACTAGTTGGGACATATCGTTCCCCTTGTTTTAAACAATTTATAATAAAAGTTATATTTTAGAAGTAATACCTCAGCTGAAAAATACTGAATTTCATAGGATTACTTATATCTAATTCTTCGGTGAGCACATTGGAGCTGCTCAGAGTTTTGTAGCGAGAGATAATAGATTGGCAATCAGTGCTGCCTCCTGTGCTATAAGGATGCAGGACTGTGTTTGCCTACAGGACCACTGCTCTGCCGCCATCATTGTGTGTCTGTATTTTTGTGCCAAGCCTGCCATTGCCATTAATGATCCTTGTTCTGGATTCTTCTGCGTGGTTCTTCTATGTGCCTGTGATGGCGCTGACATCCTTGTGTTTGTGGGCCCCATTTTGTAGTTTGCCTCGGGCAGCAGAGAGGCTAGGTTCACCCCAGGAGCTGTGTGATGTTCACACTGTTTATAGTGGCTATGTGAAAGCTGCACTGTATAGAGATGCTGTGTAGGGGCTCACGTTGTATATAGGGGGGCTATGTATGGGTGGATATCAGAATACTTAATTTGATCAATATAAAGCGAGACAATTATTTTTTTTTTCCAAAAATATGTTTATTAAGGAAGAAGATACATGAACAATCAATATAAGACAGCATCTTACTCATACATATAAAATGAGTGAAAAAGTCTCATGCAGCCATCATATATGAACATATAACTTCCGTTATGGTTATGAACAATTTCGAGAAAATATAATCTCTGTAGCTTGTAATATAATTATATCAAATCACTATTTGAAACGATATATTAGAATAAAAAGAAAAACGGAAAGGTGAGGAAGCAAGAGATAGTGAATATAGGGGGGAGGGGGAAAGAGGGTGTAGGAAAGTGGGTACAGGCTTGGGAGGGGGGGGGGATAAGGGGATAGACTGCTGCATAATTAATAGATAAGAGTCCATTTGAGAGAAGACGAGGCGTGCGCAACAATCCTGTCAGTTCTCCTAAGACACATCTTCGAACTCTGAGATCAGTTCAATCATCTCCTAGCCAGGAGGAAATATCTGGGCCCTCCATAAAGAGGTGCCAAGCGCACCATGTTCCTAGGTGTTTATCCCATTTATCTGAGTCTTGAGCAATGAGAGACTCCATGCGTTCAATCCTATTCATTTCTCCCATCCACTCTCTGATCGTCGGGATCTCCGCAGTCCTCCAGTGTCTAGGGATTATAGTTCTGGCTGCTATTAGACAGAATCTGAATAGGCCATTCTTGGTCACTGCTAGAGAGCCCGGAATCAGGGAAAGGAGCGCTACTTGAGGTGAAGGATCTCGAGGCACTCCTGTCACAGAGCCAAATATTGCAAAGACCTTCCGCCAAAACTGTTGCAGGGGCTCGCAGGACCACCAAATATGTAATGGTGTTCCCACCTCTTTCTCACATCTCCAGCATAGTTCCGACACATCCGGGTATATTTTATGGAGAAAATCTGGACATCGGTACCACCTGGTTAGAATCTTGTAATTTTTCTCCTGTGACGCACAGGATACAGATAGCCTGTGGGTCAGGGTGAAAATCTTTTGAAGATCCAAAGCGGAAAAGGTGGTCTGTAAATCCCTCTGCCAGGTCTCTATATAGGGAGGTGGGTCCACCGCCGTCATCTCAGTCAATATGTTATACATTAATGATACCGAATGGAGGGGACCCTCTGTAGAACTCAAAATAAGCTCCAAAGCAGTGGGAGGTTCCATTCTTAGAGAAGCAAGGTAAGATTTAAGTTGGGAGAACTCTATCCAAGACAGAGACTCTCTCTCCATTCCCCTCTGCATGGCCCCCACCGTAGAGAAGCCCGAGAGCAAAGATGTAGCCTGGCCCATGGTTGGCCTGTCTGATTCTCTCCAACAGAGAAAACCGCGTCTGCCAATTGCTGGTGGAAAATCCACGTTGTTAAAAAGAGGGCGTAAGCTGCTAGGATGATTGATTAATTTCAACCTGCCTCCATGGGAGTCCCAAAACCTGAGAAAGGATTGTGTGAGAGGAGAGAAATCTGATAATGAAGGCCTATGAGAAGGAGTGACCCAGGGGAGCACATAAAGAGGGAGGGGCGAGAGAAGATCCTCTATTGATACCCATTGTTTATGGACTCGATTGTATTTCCAGTCCACCATTCTAGATAAGAGGACCGATCGATAATATCGATGAAAATCAGGTAGGCCCGAACCCCCTCTCGATTTTGAGCTAGTGAGGACAGAGAATCGTAGGCGAGGTTTTCTCGTGCCCCACACAAAGCTACGTATAGCTGAATGTAGTCGTCGAAAAAAATGATCTGGGACATAGATAGGGATGGTTTGGAATAGATAGAGAAAACGGGGAAGTACATCCATTTTAATCGCATTGATGCGACCAAACCATGAGAGTTGTGTTCTATCATAGTTTTTTAAGTCTTTTAATGTCCTATTTAATAGTGGGATATAGTTTAGTGAAAACAAATCGTCGAGATCACATGAAATATTTGTACCGAGATATTTCAGAGCCTTTTCTTCCCATCTAAAGTTAAAGGAGGACCGAAGTCTATGTACCATTTCATCGGGGAGAGTAATATTAAGAGCCTCCGTCTTAGAGTAGTTCACCTTGAAATTAGAGACCTCTGCAAATTTCTGGAACTCCTGGATTAGTACCGGGAAAGCTACTGTGGGATTAGAGATATATAGTAATAAGTCGTCCGCGTAGAGGGAAAGTTTATAGTGTTGGTCACCAATTCGCACCCCTCTGATATCATGAGATTTCCTCAGTGCATTTGCTAAGTGTTCCATGGCTATCACGTAAAGCAAAGGCGAGAGGGGACAGCCTTGCCGTGTTCCATTAGATATCTTAAAGGGTGCGGAATGGGTGCCATTAACCCTCAAACGTGCCGTGGGACCCTTATACAGTGCAGCTATTTTCCCCAAGATGTTAGCTCCTAAGCCCAACTGTTTTAGAGATGTAAATAAGAATGTCCATCCAAGGCGATCAAATGCTTTCTCCGCATCAATGGACAAGAGACATGCTGGGATCTTCTGCTTACGTATGAAAGAAGTTAATAATAGGGTTTTGATAGTGTTGTCTCTTGTCTCCCTTCTCTGTATAAAGCCTGTTTGGTCACCATGGATGGAACTCAACAATTGTGGTCCCAGTCTGCTGGCTATCGTTTTTGCTAGGATTTTCACGTCTACGTTGATCAGTGAGATAGGACGATAATTGGAACATAGTATAGGGTCTTTGCCAGGCTTGGGGATGACCGTTATTGTAGCTGCTAGTGTCTGAGGGGTCAGCGGACATTCTTCAGAGACAGTATTAAATAGAGAAGTTAAGAATGGGGCTAAAGTTGGGGCGAATGTTTTGTAAAAATTCGCTGGGAATCCATCAGGTCCTGGGCTTTTTCCGTTGGCGAGAGACTTAATAGTGTCAATGATTTCTTGGCTGGTAAAGGGAGATTCCAGAGCAGAGGCCCCTTCAGCAGGGATGGGTGGGAGTGGGGTATCGGATATATATTTATCTACTCGTTTCTGGAATTCAGATTTCGACATATCAGCTAGTGGGCCTCTTAAGTTGTAAAGGGAATCGTAATAGTTTTTAAAAGTATCCACAATTCCCACAGGGTCGTGTATCAAACCACCTGATTTCGACTGAATAGAAGGTATATACGTGACTGGGGTGCGAGGATGCAAGAATCTAGCCAGAGCTTTGCTTGGTTTGTCTGCAAACTCGTATAAGCATTTACGCATTCGGTCTCGCTGTCTAGCCGATGCTGAATCAAGAAGAGAGCCCAAAGTCACTCTAGTCTTCAGGATTTCGGCTAGTATTTCAGGGTCTCTAGACCGTTTGTGGCGATCTTCCAGATTTTGTAGGGTATTTATTAAATTCGATATCTCTGTCGTCCGCTCCCTCTTTAATCTAGAGCCCATCTGAATCATTGCTCCTCTTATTACGCCTTTGAGTGCTTCCCACTGGAATGGTAACGCAGTGGTGTCTTGTTTGTGTATTTTTAAAAAGTCGGAAATTGCTGTGTGGATCTCTGATCGGCAGTCTTGTCTCCGGAGAAGCTCTGGGTTAAGGGACCAAGACCATTCAGTAGGGGACAGACCTGGGAGATATAGAGACAAGCCTATAGGAGAATGGTCTGACCATATCATGGGGTCTATCCAGGACACCGGATCTGCAGATAATAGTTTGTGGCTAATCAAGAAGAAATCTATTCTACTGTGTGTGTTATGTACATGAGAATAATAAGTGTAGTCCTTATCTCTTGGATGGGACAGCCGCCAGACATCTACTAGTCTAGATTCCACTAACCTTGCTCTCAAGCCCTCCAGGTGAGAAGCCGGTACAGAGGTCTTACCTGATGAGGAGTCCATATTGTGATCAAGGACAAGGTTGAAATCTCCTCCGAGCACTGTTGAGCCCTCTGCAAAAGTAGAAAGTAATCGAAGGTAGGTCCTGCAAGTCCGTGCCTGGTCCTGGTTAGGGAGATAAACATTGGCAATGGTGAAAGTCTCGTTTGCAATACGTAACTTTATAAACAAAAATCTGCCGTGTGGGTCTGTTGTATGATCTAAAACCTCCGCCCCTAAGGACTTATGGATAGCTATACTCACTCCCTTAGATTTTGAATCTGGATTGGCACTATGGTACCAACGGGTATAGAATCTGTTTTTGAAAGCGGGAACATGGTCCGCTCGAAAGTGTGTCTCCTGCAAGAGCAGGATGTGCGCACGCCTCTTGTGCATGTGGTACAATATCTGTGATCGTTTTTCCGGGCTATTAAAGCCTCTAACGTTTAAGGAGTATATTTTTAGAGACGCCATCAGGACCAACCGATTAAGGTAGCAGTGCTAAAGATAAAGGAATGCGGTGTACAGGAAAGAGGTGGAAAGGGACGGGGTAACAACAGAGGGTAAGTTGGGGTAAACCAGAGGTTGGAGAGAATTGGGTAAGAAGAAAAAGAGAGAAGAAGAAGAATAAGAGCAGTAGTATTGGAAAATTATCCAAAAGACCTCGGGATCGCTAAGCCCGGGTGTCAAAGGAAAGAACTTAATCAGAAAAAATTCTGAGTATAGTGTCTGAGACACTCCCTATTGTGGGGATTGACTGGAACAAGGCTCCGTTGCCTTAGAGACCCCACCCATTGCTAACAGCCTTACACAGGATATGCATTATAACAGTACGGCGACTATGTCAACATGTCAGAATGAAGATAATAAACTTTACCAATCCACGATATACAAATATAGAAAAAAGAGAAAACCAGGGAAAAATAAGTTTAACGGTAATCCGCCAGACCAAAATAGGTCACTTCATGACCGATTAAGCGTGGTCTCAAACCTCCAGAAGCTCAATCATGTGTGCGGAACCAGTGTCAAGTATGGTCGTCAGGTGTTGCATTTCGGCGTCCCGAACCGCGTCTCCTTTTCTTTTCTCCTTCGGGACGGGGGCGCCAGTCTCCTCTGGGTCCCCTGTAGAAAAAAGCAGGTAGTTGTGGCCAGTCCAGGATCTCCACTGTCGGGATATTCAACTCTCTGCAGAACTCTGGTATGTCAGCAGGTGTCCGCAGTACAGCCATTCCTCTCTCTCCTCTTACTTGTAACTGGAATGGGTATCCCCATGAATAGGTGATGTTCTTGTCTCGTAAGATCTCTAACAGAGGTCTCAGTGCCCTTCTTTTCGCTAAAGTAAGTCGTGATAGATCTGCAAGGAGCTGTATAGTCTTCCCATTGAAGTCGATGGACTCTGACTCTCTAGCCTTGCGCATTATGTCTTCTTTTAGTTGAAAGAAATGTATGCGGCATATAACGTCTCTAGGACGGGATGGGTCAGAATTTTTGGGACCAAGAGATCTATGGGCTCTGTCCATTTCGATGTAATCATCCGAGGGCCTGTCCAGTAATGAATTGAAGATACGTTGTAGGGCTGACATTAGGTCTCTAGGGGCCACCGACTCTGGAAGGCCTCGTATCCTGATATTATTCCGTCTGTGACGGTTTTCAGAGTCCTCCATCATGTCAAAAATAAGTTGGAAGGTATTAGAGTATTGGTTTAACAGGTGCTGATGTTCCTGCAATTGGGAAGTGATATTAGAGATGTCATTTTCCATTACTTGGACTGAGCTCTTGAGTGTAGCAGTATCATCTGTGAGGGATTTGATCTCCGCCTTACAGGAGTTCTCTAGCCTCAGTATATACCCTTCCATATCAGCTTTTGTTGGGATTGATTGCAAGCGTGCGTATATTTCCTGCAGATCTGAGGTCTGGGCTCTCACCTCTTGCAAGGCAGGAGACAAGGGTAGCTCCTCATTATTGGTGGGGGCAGATAGAGTGGGTGAGAGAAAGGCTATAGCTGTGTCTCCCAGGTCTGCTTGAGTGTCCTCAGCCAGCAGTGAAACGTCAGACATTATAGGGTCTTTAGCATGTGGAGGGGACTTTATGGCCCCACATGAATGTCCCTTAGGGGAGCCAGTAGACCTCTGCTGGGCTCCAGCATTTGCCTGGGGCTGTGAGGGCTTCTTATTGTTGTGTGCCAGCTCCTGAGCCACCTGTCCCGGGCCCCCCCGCCGAGTACCTTAGGTGTAATGTCTTTGGTTCCCGCGTTACCACTGCGGGTCTCCCGACCGGCCGCCGAGTCCATGGAGGGATGATGAGGGGAGGAGGGAGAGCTCAGCGCCGTGTCTGCAGCGGCCGCCATTGTTGGGCGCATGGAGCGCCGGCCTGCACCTCCAGAGGCTGAGAGAAATTTAGTGATAGTTTGTTTGGTGGGCATTATATCCAGTTCCTGGTGTGGCTGATGTGGAGCGGAGTCGCCTACCGTTCTCCGGTCCGGCTGCACGGCTTTTAATTGCTATTGTTATGCTTCTAGGTCGGGTGGAAGCGGGAGCTCAGCTCAGGCACGTCTTCTCGGCGCCATGTCCAGGCCACGCCCCCGAGACAATTATTTTTAACCCCTTTACAACCTATGATGTATAGGAACGTCATAGGTCGCTTCCCTCCTTTGGGTGCGAGCTCAGTGATCCTATCTGCACTGTTAACCCTTTGTATTGTGCTGTCAATCTCTAATGGTACCTTTACACGCCGCGACGGCAGGCTGGATACATCGCGCTACTTCACGTGCACGAGCACGCTCAAACGGCTACAAACGGTCAACGCATCTCCTTTACACGCCGCGACTAGGTGCGCTACGCCACGCTACATCTATAGCTAGCTACATCGCCGGGTGTCTCAAGTAGCCAGCTGTAGCGTAGCGTACCATGTTTACACACCGCTCCAACAAGCTACTATGGGCGGACCCGGTGCAGCAGGGATAGCACATAGGCGTGCAACAATCTAGGATTACGAGCCGTCCGTACGATGATAGGACAGCGCAATATCATCAGGATTGGCCAGGCATCGCAGTAGGCTGATTAATACAGCACGCTCGAGTAATTGTGTAGTGTGACTGGTCAGCTCCTTAAATATCCCGCCCTATGCTGCGACTACCAATCATAAAGCAGGAGCGACCTCCAATGATCGCAGATGGGGCGCGGTAACATGGCGACTGTGTCACGCCTTAGATACATGGCAGCCACATCGCCGGGTGTCCAGAGTTGCCTTCCGTTGCTTCTTTACACGCCGATACAGCTCGCTACAATCGGCGATGTTGCCTTAAGTTTATGAGCAGAGACCATAAACAGATGTATCTGTCGCCGGCTGTAGCGTCGCCTCTTCAGACGCCGCTACTACAGGCGATATGGACGCTACAAGCTACAATTGTAGCTTGTAGCGCGATGTATCCAGCCTGCCGTCGCGGCGTGTAAAGGTACCATAACAGCACAATCCAAAGCACCATGGTGTGGATTGTGCAATTCCTCGCCAACATCGGAGGTCCTGATCACAGGACCTCAATGCATTCACATGACAGCCTGAGGTCCTGTAAGGAATCCGGAAGCTGTCATGACTCACTTGCTGTGGTTGCCGGGCGAGCGCCTGAATCAACAGGAAGTGATAGTTTGTATTGTCTCTGCTCAGGGGAAGCAGAGTGTACAGTGCTGAGGCCCCTTAGTGGGCAGTGAAAAAAAAGATTAAAAAATATGGAAAAAGTAAACATTAGTGCTCAAATTACACCCTTTTACCACATTGAAAATAAAAGTAATAACCCCCCTCACATATTGGGTATTGCTGCATTCAGAAATGTCGGATCTATCCAATTATTAAATTAAGTGACCTAATCTGTAAACTGCGTAACAGAAGAAATGACCAAACACCAAAATTATGTTTTATTGGTTGCCACAAGAATGCATTACAATGCAATAATAAGCCATCACACAGCCCCAGATCCCGAAAAATGAAACCGATATGGTACCTTTACACGCCGCTACTGGAGGATGGATACAACCAGCTACTTCACGTGCACGAGCACGCACAAACGGTTACAAACGGTCAACGCACCATCTTTACACGCCGCCACAAGCTACGCTATGCTACGTTACATCTATCTCTGGATACACCGCCGGGTGCCTCAAGTAGCCAGCTGTAGTTCATCTTACCTCATTTACACACCGCTACAACAAGCTAATATGGGCGGACCTGCTGCAGCAGGGACAGCACATAGGCGTGCCACAATTGTGGATTACGAGACGTCCGTACGCTGATAGGACAAAGCAAGAAACCCATGATTGGCCAGGCATCGCAGGAGGCTGTTTAATACATGATGCTCGAGCAATTGTGTAGTGTGACTGGTCAGCTCCTTAAATATGCCGCCCTATGCAGCAACAACCAATCACAACGCAGGAGCTTCCACCAATGATCGCTGAAGGGGGGCGGTATCCCGGAGCCTGTGTCATGCCCCAGCTACATACCAGGTACATTGCCTGGTGTCGACACATCCCTTCTGTTGCTTCTTTACACGCCGATACAGCTCGCTACAATCGCCTGTGTAGCCACCTGTTTCCGGGCAGTGCTCGGAAACAGATGTATCTGTTGCCGGGTGTCTCCTACCGTCTTTACACGCCGCTACTACGGGGTATTTTGCCGCTACAAGCTACATTTGTAGCCTGTAGCTGGTTGTATCCATCCTCCAGTAGTGGCGTGTAAAGGTACCCATACGGGTCAAAGAACATGGTGCCAAAAGCGCAATTCTTTTTCTTTGAAAACTTCTACATTTTTTCATCACTTAGATAACAGTAAAAGTAATATGTCTGGTATCTACGAACTCATACCGACCTGAGGTATCATACCAACACCTCAGTGTTACCATATAATACCGACCCCAGACATCATACCGACACCTCCGTGTTACCATATAGTACTGACCCCAGACATTATATCGACACCTCAGTGTTACCTTATAGTACTGACCTCATACATCATACCGATACCTCAGTGTTACCATATAATACCGACCCCAGACATTATATCGACACCTCAGTGTTACCTTATAGTACTGACCTCATACATCATACCAACACCTCAGTGTTACCATATACTACTGACCTCAGACATCATACCGATACCTCAGTGTTACCATATAATACCGACCCCAGACATTATATCGACACCTCAGTGTTACCTTATAGTACTGACCTCATACATCATACCAACACCTCAGTGTTACCATATAGTACTGACCCCAGACATCATACCGATACCTCAGTGTTACCATATAATACCGACCCCAGACATCATACCGACACCTCCGTGTTACCATATAGTACTGACCCCAGACATTATATCGACACCTCAGTGTTACCTTATAGTACTGACCTCATACATCATACCAACACCTCAGTGTTACCATATAGTACTGACCTCAGACATCATACCGACACCTCAGTGCTACCATATAGTACTGACCCCAGACATCATACCGACACCTCAGTGTTACCATATAATACCGACCCCAGACATCATACCGACACCTCAGTGTTACCATATAATACCGGCCTAAGGTATCATACCAACACCTCAGTGTTACCATATAGTACTGATCCCAGACATCATACCAACACCTCAGTGTTACCATATAGTACTGACCCGAGACATCGCACCGACATGTCAGTGTTACCATACAGTACTGACCAGAGGTATCATAATAACACCTCAGTGTTACCATATAGTACTGACCAGAGGTATCATAATAACACCTCAGTGTTACCATATAGTACTGACCCGAGACGACATACCAACACCTCAGTGTTACCATATAGTACTGACCCCAGACAACATACCGACACCTCAGTGTTACCATATAGTACTCACCCCAGACATCATACAGGCACCTCAGTGTTACCATATAGTACTGACCCGAGATATCATACCGACACATTAGTGCAGAGGCGGCTCCAGTTTTTTGTGGGCCCCAGGCGAAAGTCTTAATGGGCCCCTTTTACACTCCGCCCCCGTCCCTCCAAATTATATATGACACACACAGCTCTGCTACATGCCCATAGACATAGATGGCTCTACTACACTCGCATGTAGTGTCGAGCACAGGCTTTGGGGTACTCAGGTATCAGGCTCCGAGGGTTTTAACTGTCACGGGGAGCGGCGGCTGCACCTGATTCCATGTCCTGGGCCTATCTTTGAAAAGGGGGTTGATATTTACAGGGGACTATGTACAGTTTTGTCGTGACGCCACCTGTATTTTCTGGTGATGATTCACCAGCGCCGCCACAGTCCACTGGAGGTCGATGGTATTGTGGCTAAGTTGGGGATAGTCCTCCACAGGTAGGATTGGACCTCTGGGGCAGCGTTCCTGTGTAGAGAAGAAGTTCATTGGAAGGAAAACAAGCGGAGTCAAAAGTCACTTTTCCTACAGGTACTTTTCTGTTCACTTGCATGCATACAACGTTACAGTTCAGCACTCCTGATGTTATGAGGACAGGTAGCTAACGGGTGGCTGCAAGTGGATCCCAGGTGGTATGGTGCAACCCTTGGTGTGACTGCTTGCTCTAGCCCCGTCTGTTCCTTCCTGCTTCCTGGTTGTGGTGTGAAGCCCGTTGACTTGAAATCGACCTGACCTAATTCCTTCTCTCACCTTCACAACTGTCAGGTAACCCTCTGCTGGCTAACCGCTCCTTCTTTTGGCGGTGCCTGGTACCCTCTTTTAGTCTGCTCTGGTGTCTGGGAGAATTGTAGACTCCGCGGGACTCCGGATTCTCTGTGGTCCTAAAGTATCCCACAGGTGCGGGCTCCGGTGCCCTGTAAGCTGTCTGGGATAAACTTCCTCATGTTCCTCACTACCTTAGGCTGTCTGCTCCTGGAGAAGCTTTCTTTCTTATGCCCATTTTTCTTCCTCTATCTCTCCTCCCGGTCCCTCAGCCGAGTGACCTAGCAGCAAAACGTAGGAGTAAAGACCTCTGTGATCTCCCTAGAGGTGATTTTATTCCCTCCTGGGTAACCTCCCACCATGTAATCTAGTGTGGGAGTGCTAGTTATGGGTCCCACCCACCATCCTTGGGTGCACCTGCAGCTGGAGTATCTGCACCTCTTTTACGGGTGGCGGAGCGCCACAGTAGACACGCAGGTCTGCTACATGCACACTATACAGCGTACACACACACACACAGCTCTACTACATGAGCATACAGATACAACACACACAGCACTGGTACATGCACAATTCATGCACACACAGATACAAGCAGCTCTGCTACTTGCATACTACACATAGACATACATGTCCACAGACATAGATGGCTTTGCTACACGCACATGTAAACACAGCTCTACCACATGTACGCTACACATAATACACACACACAGCACTACTACATGAACATAGAGATCATAGAGATACACACACAGCACTGGTACTTGCCTAATTCATGCTACATGCCCACTACATATACAAATACACATATGGCTCTGCTGCATGGACACTACATACCCACCTCTGCTACATGTACAATGCATGTTCCTACAAACACACACATCTCTGCTCACGTATACAATACATGTACATACATATACACACAGCTCTGCTGCATGCACAATACATGAACATACAGATACACACAGCTCTGCTGCATGCACAATACATGAACATACAGATACACACAGCTCTGCTACATGCACATACAAACACAGAGTTCTGCTATATGCACATACAGATACACAAATACAGATATACACAAATACACACACATACACAGATATAGATACACACAGACACACACATACAACTATAGATACACACACACACATACATACATACATACATAATCAGACACACAGATACACACATATACATATGTTGCACCCCTACAGGGAATTGCCACAGGACCCACGGATGCAGGGAGGGATGTACACCTTGGCACACACAGCACAGAACACCTTCTACCCAAGGCCTAAAGGGGGAGTGTGGCGCCCCGCAACGAGTGCGTCACAGGAAGGTATTGCATCCCTGACTAAAGATGTAATATCTTCCGTCTCAGTGATGACATGGTTAAACCCAGAGCTCCATACACCGCACAACACACTAGAAGTAGAGGGCCAATCAGGTCCTGGTGGGAGGAGTGTAAGGAGTAGTGTGTGTGGGGAAGTTAGAAATGTAGGAGAAGTGGTTGGAGGAGAAAGAAGGAACATGGACCTGTACAAATAAATATATAAAGGGCCGAGGACAGTCATGGTATTGGGCACACATCAAGAAGACATTTTGAAAGAAAGAGACCATAGATGTTTTTGTAACCCAAGTAAAGTACCTGATTGTCCACAACAAAGGTTGCATACATATAAATTTATTAAATAACTGGTGGTACAAACAGGTAAACTTAACAGTAAGTCAGGAAGGTGTGGAAAAGGGGAGGGGGGGAGGGAAGGAGGTGGGAGATGGAGGCTGGAGAGGCAAAGGACTAAGTAAACCCCACCCTGGTTGCAGAGGAAAAAATGCCTATGCTCATAGAAGTCAAAGAGCAGACCAGCGATATTGTGTGGGTCTGTCACCTAACTATGTACACAGAGCTATAGGCTTAACCATCTGACACTTACCCATGGGTGTTAAGTACTGGGGGTCCCGTGCACTCCTGCCTCCGTCCCGAGGGCCCCGACACGTGTTTCGCGTCCGGCTTTCTCAAGGGGCGAGTGGTGAGGGGTGCTCAAGCTGACCGGCTTATATGTGTACAACAACAGCTGCAGCTTGTCTGGCTGCATGACGCAAATCGCCAACCGGAAGCAACGCGGCGAGGGGGACGCTCGCGGGTGCACAGTGACTGGGAACAGAAGTTCCCGTGACGTCACATCCGCTGTGCATCTACGATGTCGGTCCCCATCACTGCGAGCTCCCGGCGGTTCAGTGCGCATGCGCACACTGCTCGCCGCCATTTTGGAAAAGGGCAAAAAGAGCTCTTTTTTGCCCTTCTCCTTTATTTAAGATATTATAACAAGTATTCTCATTACAAGAATAGGCAGTGGCAGAGGAACAGGTGACTGTCAGGGACAGGTATTGATGAAGAGGGATTGCTAAAGGTAAAACAATATGACACTTAATAAAGGCACACAGGAGACACTACAGAAAAAGGAAGGAGGGGAGGAAAAAAGGAAGGGGAAAAACAACGGAGACAACTCAATTGAAAAAATATATATATATCCACATAACACGTCTCCATCAGTCCCTCTCCAAATTCACTTGCAATGTATCGGTTCTCCATAGTTCTTATTAGCATCCCACGGACCAGAGAGTATCGCTGAATAACATCCATATCCATGTTGTTGGTCACATATATAGCCAGTTCAAAAAATAAAAGGTGCACGGCTAAAATAGACAAATAAAAAGAGCAAGTTAAAAGGCTGACTATCCTAGGAGAGGTACAGAAAATAGCCATGAAATTCTCCTAATTGGCAAAAATATATATATACATATAAACATATGTATACATATATGCAGAGTATATTGGTCCCAAAGGGGCAAAAGGAATCTACTCGAAATATAACAATCGACAAACAGGAAGGGGGCCGAAGATGAAGATCGGATCATGACCATAAGCAGCAAAACAAACAAACCCAAACTGTTCATGATATATTTAAGGTGGTTAAATACCACCATTTAAAAGCAAAGGGCAGGTCCGATAAAGACCGGAAATATAAAACCCTTATAAGAGTATATAAAAAAAGGGGGGGGATCAATATTGCACCAAACGTGTGTGCCTGTACTTACGTTGTTAATAGACTAAAGAAAGGGGGCGAAACTTAACCTTTCATTGAGACCGGCAGGTGCCATTGTACCTAGAGTTACAATCCACCTGCATTCAAGTTTCGCGAGTTCTTTACTCACATCCCCCCCACGAATCCCTAAATTCAGTTTGTCAATCCCGCAGACACGAAGAGTCGCGGGATTGCAATCATGAAAATTTTTAAAATGTCGGGGAATTGTGCGGAGAGTGGTTATATCCTCAACATCTGCTGCCGCGATAATGTCTCTTTCGTGCTCCCTTATACGTCGTCTAAATTCGCGGGTGGTAAGGCCCACGTACGTAAGGCCACACCCGCACGTAGCATGATACACAACACAAGTGGTGCTACAGGTAATATATTTCCTAATATCAAATTCCTTGCTCCCATCATGATTTCCAAATTTTCTGGTACGAAAAATGCTGCTTCTGCAGGAAAGGCAGGAACCACAGGGATAACAGCCCACCAGAGGGCGCCCCGTATTAAACGGGGCGAGTGGTTTTTTTATGTAATGGCTGTGCACCAGCCTATCCCTGAGGCTCCTGCCTCTCCTCGCTGTCATCAAGGGTCTATCAGGGATGAGTGGGGCCAAAGTTTGATCCGTTTTCAAGACACTCCAATGACGTGCAAGAATACCCCTAACCTCTGACCACTGGTTACAATACGTTGAGATAAATCTCAGGGCGGGGGAGTTATCCGAAGTAGATAGATTAGAGGGTTTATTAGCTAGGAGATTACGGCGTAGTGTCGTTTTAGCCCGTTGGTAACCTGCTTTAACGCTTCTCCTGCTATACCCTCGATCTATAAATCTATCTCTCATCTCCGCCGCCCGTTCGTCAAACACACCCTCATCAGAGCAAACACGCCGTAGCCTCAAAAATTGGCCTACGGGGATGGCTCTGATGGTGGAGGGTGTGTGTGAAGAAGTTGCGTGCAGGAGAGAGTTCACGGCTGTGTCCTTTCTATATAGATCAGTAGTGACCTCACCATCATTCCGGATTTTGACCTTGATGTCCAAAAAATCCATCTCATCCGCCGCCCATTTGTATGTCAATCTTATATTGAGACTGTTAGAGTTCAGAGATGATACAAATTTCTCGAGCTCGGGGACGGATCCACTCCAGACGACAAGTATGTCGTCAATATAGCGGAGCCAGCACAGCGCATGGGGGACTAAGGCCTGCCCCCCGCCGAACACCCCCACCTCCCAGTGACCCAGGAAGAGGTTAGCATACGACGGGGCGCAGGCCGCCCCCATCGCTGTGCCGCGCCGCTGGAGATAGAACCGATCCCCGAACACGAAATAATTGTGACTCAAGACGTACTCCAAGAGTTCTAAAATGAGACTCTTTAGAGGTGGAGCCCAGTTTGACATCCCAAGATAATAATCCACTGCCTCAAGACCGTCAGCATGTCCAATACAGGTGTAGAGGGACTCCACGTCGATCGCCACCAGCAACACCCCCTGATCCAGAAACACACCATCAAGTCTCCGCAGGACGTCCGAAGTGTCTCTGACATAGGAGGGCAACGTCTCCACTAAGGGATGTAGATAATATTCAATAAATTTACATGTTGCGTCACATAGCCCTCCTATGCCAGAGACAATCGGACGCCCCGGGGGGGTCTCTGGATTTTTGTGTATTTTAGGTAGTAAATAAAAGGTGGGTATTACTGGTTCGTCGACAAGGAGTCCCTCCATCACCTTCTTGGGAATAATACCCCGTTCAAGTGCAATCTCCAAGATGGACCTGAGATCCACCGCAAACCTCTGGCAGGGGTTGGAGGGTAGTAATTCATAATAATCACGATTCCTCAGCTGTCGCATCGCCTCCCGCTCATACATCTCCACCGGCCAGACCACCACGTTCCCCCCCTTGTCTGCCGGCTTAATGACTATACCGCTCAATTCACTAATCTGTTTCAGGGCCTGTCTCTGTACGTGGGATAGATTATCTCTTTTAGGTCGTACACTAAGGGTTCTCAAGTCCTGACAGACCAGTTTGTTAAATATCTCAATCTGAGGACAGAGTGAAAAGGAGGGGAACGTGGTGGATCTGGGGTAGATGCATTTAGGGAACGTACCTGTGGCAGCTGGTGTTGAGTCATCCTCCAACTCCTCCAGATGCCCGATGGCCTCTGCTTCCACCTCAGAGAGCACTATCTCGGCATTGTTTTTCTTAGCATGAAGTCTGCGTAGAACCAGTTTCCTAAGGAACAGATGGAGGTCCTTAATCACTGTAAAACAATCAAGGTTTTGGTTCGGTACAAAGGTTAACCCTAATTTAAGAACTTCACATTGAACAGGTGTCAAGTTATGTTTTGAGAGGTTAATTACCTCCAAGTTCCCACCCTTGCCTTTCTTGTTCGATTGTTTCGGAGATACTGGTACTCGCTTATTGGTGTCTTTAACACCTTTCGCAGCTTCAGCTCGAGTTAATGGTTTAGGGGTTATTCCAGAGTCTGACGGTTCCTCATCCAGAGAGGATAATGATGAGGCAGTGACTATTTCCGGTACAGTGTCAGTTGATGGTTTAGGGATATCTGGCTTTCCAGGTCTCCTTTTATTTCTCCACCGATATACACGGTTGTTCTTGAAGTCCGCTACATCTCTTTGATATTACTTCGTTTTTGCGGCCACTATCTCCTTTTCCCACTTGGAGAACTCTTTTTCTATGTTGTTATTAAGTTGACTGAGTGCCTCCGGAGACAGCTCATCCGCAAGTTTAGCTCTCACAGACTCAATTTCTACTTCAATTTCCTCAATAGCCTTACTATTAGACTCAATCAGTAGATCCATAAACCCAAGTGAACAACTGGTCGCCAGGGATTCCCAATTGTTTTTAAATTCGTCATCAATCACATTAAATGAAGGGAAAACCTGGATCCGGAGGCCCCTGGGAACCAGATCCTTGTCTACATATCTCTGCATAAAGGCCCTGTTCCACCAAAGGCGGGTCCTCCGGTGCAGCAGGGCCTTAATATTACCAACAAGTGCATGGCTAGTTCGTGCGTCAGCTGGTGGCACCACTCCTCCTCCCTCCGTACCGAACACTTTATCCAGCTGTGACAGCCACGCTTTTTCGCGGGCTTTATAGTCCATGGGTCCTTTAGAAAAAGCTGTGAAAAGTGCAGCCCTGGCACTAAAACTTTACCGGCAAGGCACCATCAAGCGGTGACCCAGACCGGAACACGGGCAACAACAGCAACTAAGCTACGGGTAAAAGACACCCATGCCCAATCTCACCGGACACCGTTTCCGAGGCAAACAGACGTCCATCGCTGTTCTGCAAACCAGAGTGAAGGAGAAGCTTCCTAGGAGCGCCTCACTACAGCCCTAAAGTAGCAGTCTTGCCGGCGAGGTACCCCACATTGGGCCTAAGGACTCTTCCCTGGTTAACGTGACCAAGCTGAAGTCTGCCCAGTACCCGATCTGGCGCACTAAGGCAGCAAGGCAACTAAAACAGAAAGGTTAGTTAAGGAAGGAACACCGTCGAGCTCTGAATAAAGACCATTCATCGCTGGGACCACCCGGTCCGCTACCAACTAACTGTATACCGTGTACCACATCAACCGTTACAGTAAAGACCCGTTACAGAGGAGCATTGTGTCAGTGCATTTCTTCCAGAACTGTTATTAACCCTTGCTCATTACAAACAACTGAGCTGCCGTATTCCATCAAGTGCAGCTACTGGCATCGGGGACTCCTGCTCATCCTGTGGGGAGCATCCCATCTAGCTGCCGCACATCCCCCGGAGGCCCAAGCAGCGCCGGTGCCATCACCGGACTCCCACAGGTGGCGTCACGACAATCAAGAAACACCCCCATCCTTTTATCCCCTTTTCATCTGACTACTGGGCCCCACAACCTCAGGCGCAGAACCGTGACGAGGGAAGCAACGCCTGAGACCTGAAAACCCGGCAACGGTGAGTCAGGAGCCCCACTGGATGCCCTTAAGCCAGATCCCCTATAAGGACCCAGGCCTGAGGGGAGGAGTCAGTCAGTCTGCAGTCTGCAGTGAAGAGAACAATTAGTAGTGTGGCGCACCGCCAAGCAGGCGTCACAGAGGAGTACTCCACCCTTAAAAGAGGTGCAGATGCTCCTGTGGCGCCCCACTAAGAGTGCGTCACAGGAGGGTGCTACACCCCTGACTGAAGGTGTCGTATTCTCTGTTCTAGTGATGAGTAAGATAATCCTGAAGCTCCATCCACCACATGCACCACCTAGTGCTAGAGGACCAATTAGGCACCCGTTCCTAGGGTAACCAGTCCTGGTGGGAGGAGAAGCTAGGGTATATAGCAGTGGGGAAAGCAGCAAGGGGTTAGATCAGGAAGTTGAGAACAGAACAGAACAGAAGTCGAGTCAAGTCGTGACAGGAGAGAAGCTACAGAACAGGAGCTGCACAGAGCTGCGCAGCAGATGTAGCAGAGTGGGAAAATAACAGAAAAGAAAAAGAGACAGCTAACAGGGAGGGCACCTCAACCTGGTGACCCAGAAGACAGAGAGGGGCCAAAAAATAGAGAGGATAACCGACTATCCTGGCCCAGTCCACAGAACCCGGAGTACCGGCTCCGACGTGGTCCAGCTGGTTTACCCCTGCACCACAGAACCCGGAGTGATCGTAGGCTTTATAGGAGCTCGACTCACAAAACACCAACTACCGCAGCTATACCGGGAGCACCCACCATTGAAGACCAGGGCCCGCGGAGCGAATGTGCGCAGCGGTGACCCAACCGAAGGCCCTCAGTGTTCCTAATTGGGTATACAGAGCAGCGAAGAGAAGGGACATACAGTGATAGATAAGGACACCTGTGGAGCTTCGGAAGGACATGTGGCGCCCCGCAACGAGTGCGTCACAAGAGGGTATTGCAGCCACAAATGCAGCCGCAATATCCTCTGACTCAGCAATGATCCGGTTAACATAGAGATCCAACCCAACATGCAACACCTAGAACAGAGGACCAATCATAGGTCCTGGGGGGTGGAGTGTTAGGGTAGTGTAGTAGAACACAGACAATAATCTAGAGAGATAGTTGAAAAGAATCTAGAACTTGGAGAGGAGCGGGGGCTCCGCACCCCGTGCGGGCCCCTGGGCCGTCACCGGTCGGGTGTCAGCACCTGAGGCCTTAACCACCGGGATTGGGCATTATCTACACGGGTTCCCAAAAGACTCCCGTGCCCACAACTTACAGCCGGTTCACTAGGTACCGAAGCTGGCAGCAGTTCACCTCTGCCAAGCGAACCAGAAGGTGGAGGAGCAGCTTCACAGGAGCACCCCACCACCAGCCAGTTTCCAGTCGTCTAACCAGCGGTGTACCCACTGAGGGATCCAAGGCTCCCCAAAGCATCCGGAACGTACATCATGGATAGGGCATTGAAGCAGCCTCCCCGTACCCGACCTGGTATTCCTGGGCGACACTGGCAAACAAGTTAGGTAGAATGGAGGAACACTTGCGGATCTCTAAGGAACACCATCACTGCTGAGTCCACCCGGTCTACTACTCAACCACTGTATACCATGTACTGCCTGCTGGTTACAGTAAAGACCTGTTATAGAGACATTCTGTGTCCGTGCTTCCTTATGAACTGTCCGTCCGCACTAACAGGTAACCGCAGCTGCCGCACAACATCTTGAGCAGCTCCAGCCTCCGGGGATCACCGCTCAGCCTGTGGGGAGCGTAACATCTTGCTGCTGTCCATCCCCCGGAGGTTCCGCAGCGTCGGTAGCCCTTACCGAATCTACTCATAGGTGGCGTCACGAATAAATTAAAAAAAAACCCTTTAATCTGTTCCACCAAGACGTCTTCACTTTTGATCTGCACTACACCGGGCCCCACTACCGGCAGGCACGGTCCACCCGTGACAAGGAGGAAGGAAGCATCGCCTGTCTAAACCGGAGTCCCGGCCACGGTGAGTCAGACACTACTCATTGCAAGAACCACCCGGTTCACTACCTGGCATTAAGAACTGCGTTACTCTGTATGCTGCAGAATACCCGAGTGAATACCCGTTCAAAGAGAACGACGTGTCCGAGCTTTATTCCAGAACTGTCATTCACCTGCATTGCTTCACAGAAATGACTGAGCTGCCCTATTCCACCATTACAGTTCACAGCTTCGGGGACCCTGCTCGTCCTGTAGGGAGCGACTCCATCTTGCTGCTGCCCATCACCCCGGAGGATCAAGCAGCGCCGGTGCCATCACCGGAACCTGCAGGTGGCGGCACGAACAAAAAGTTTATTCCTTTTTATTATTTTTTTTTTCCCCTGCTTTATTGACCACCGGGCCCACAGCCTCAGGCACCACCGTGACTTCAAGACTGCGCCTGAGAACTGAGTCCTCTGGCCATGGTGAGTCAACTTGGTGTCTACAAACAGGATTCGAACCGACCCGTATCTAACGGGTACTGTGCGCCTTACAGAACTTTGTCGGCCATACTAAAGAACTTTTCGCGCCATTTCCACTGGGCCAAGATGGCGGGTCCCGCCATGTGAGAGACAATGTGCTGGCCCAGGGTGTGCCTCAACCCCTCGTCGTGGGAGGGCCATAGCAGAGGCGCCAAAATACTTGCCCGCCCCGAGTGCTAGGAAACAACCAAGGGGGTGGGCCAGAGACTCTAGCCCGCCCATGGACTATAAACCAAAAGGAAGAGGATGTGGCCGGGTCTTTGCAGAAAGCTTTGCCACGAGAACCTGCGCCAGCTACGACGGGTACGGGTTCTACAAGAGCGAGCATGGCGGCTATGCGGCTGAGAGACCTGATGCAGGAGGTGGAGGAAGAGGCCCGAGCTGCACTTAGCGGTCCCGAACTAGTCTCCGCCCACACCATTGATGGAGACTGGGCCTTTTAGGAGACCGCACTGCAAGACCTAAGAGTCCAGCTGATAGAGAGCACGGAATGGACTATCAGACGCTGGAGCACCAGCATTGCAAACAAATTGCACCGCGCAGCTATGGAGAGACGAGCTAACCATCCAGACCCGGAACTGGAGGCAAGGGATGAGCAACCCGAAACCCATCCGGTTACCGGTAAGGACCCGGTGCTGTCCACGGTTGCGGTAGAAGAAGAGGAAGAGGTGGGCAGCCTTGAAGCCCCGCAGATTGATGACCACGAGGAGAGCGACCACGAAGCTAAACCAGAAGGAGACCACATGACCGCGGTGCCTGAGATACCAGCCGACCCAGAGCGGGAAGAGGAGCAGCCGCCTACCGAGGAGCCAGACGTTATAAATCGAGGCTAGTGAGTCAGAGGAAGAAGAAGACTACCAGTTCCCGGATGTGGACGAGGAACCAGAGGAATCGGGCTCCGAGGAGGAAGGCATTGTACAAATCCCCGCCGGGCAGTCACCATCAGAAGCTCGGGTAGAGTGATGGGGCATTGCAACAGCGTCCATGAGCAGTGGTAATGTGCGCACTACAGTAGAGAGCTACCGCCAAACCCAGACCTGAAATAGCAACTCAACCGCCATGACTTTGTTCAGACTTTTTTTTCGCACCGATGAGGCAGAGAGACAGCGATGTCGAGCTGAGTGGTGGGCCCGTGAGCAGGAGAATTTGCAGATAAGAGCGGAGGGTTGTCGCCAACCACATATGGCTCTGGAACACCGAAAACGAGGTACTGTAACAACTTTTAACCTTGAGAATGGTGGGAGTTTTGCCCGTAAGGAAGGACTTTATGAGGAGGTTTTCATTTCACGCCAGGATGTTGAGTCCCACTTGCCAATAGGACACCCAGATCGTGACTTGTATCGCAACGAGGTGATATTGTACGAGCGACATGCAGGACCTCGAGGATGGTATGCCCTTACAGTACGTAAATGTGAACTGTAGATTTCCAGCCTGATAATTACAGTTTAGTGTAAATAATGTATATTGCATAGCCTTGCTTTTCCTTACCAGATGCTCATAGACTTTAATGAGGACATTTGATTTTCTCTACTTTATTGCGTGATGTGATGATGTGTGCTGCGGCCTAGTGGTAACCTGGACATTGCAAAGGACAGTGATAGTAACCACTGGGTCCGCAAGAGTTAATCCGATTCAGTTGAACTGGCAGCTGTTTGTTTATATGTGCAACGTTAAAAGTTATAGCGCCTCCCGGACGGGAAGAACTCAAGAATAATGCCATTAATAAAAGTGTTTTATTTGTATGTACATATATATAAAAAGATTTACTCTGTACCGGGTTGGGTAGACTGGACACTTGGGGACAAGTGTAATTTCCCAAGGGGGTGTGTGGCGCTCCACTAAGAGTGCTTCACAGGAGGGTGCTACACCCCTTACTGAAGGTGTCATATTCTCTGTTCTAGTGATGAGTAGGATAATCCTGAAGCTCCATCCACCACATGCACCACCTAGTGCTAGAGGACAAATTAGGCACCCGTTCCTAGGGTAACCGGTCCTGGTGGGAGAAGCTAGGGTATATAGCAGTGGGGAAAGCAGCAAGGAGTTAGATCAGGAAGTTGAGAACAGAACAGTACAGAATAGCGGCGCGCGCCATGGCGCCATATTTCAAATACTCTGTACTTAGTGTATTTGAAATATGGTGCCAATGCACGCGCCGCTATCCTGATTGGTCGGCGCTGAACGCGGCAACCAATGAGAGAACCCCGACTACACCACCGTCCCGTGCCAGCAGTTGTCTCCGGCTGGAGGCAGTGCGGACATCCCCTACAGAATAAAACGTCGTCGTGAGGAGGAGTACGATGAGACAGACGAAGAGAAATCGGAGGACGTCGAAGGAGCATCGGGAGGGAGCACGCCAGAAGCAGCGTGGAGGACCGCGTGGCAGCGGCAGCAGCGAGGAACCCCCGCCATAGTGAGCTCAGCGGAAACCAGAGGGGTATCCAGAGTCCCAACTGGCAACTCACCACCCCCACAGTACCAGTCACCCCAGCAGTCTCACTCAGCCTTAAATGAGAGAGACCAGGTGACAGAGACGCCGAGAGGAGTGGTTCCAGCAAAAACAGGCAACAAGGCGACTACGGGACGAGGCAAGATCACAGCCCCTGCTTCCAGTAGAACTACACCGCCTAGGAACCGTCATCTCTGTGTAAAGGACGAAGGCTGGGGATTTCTACGGAAATCCAGACTTTCAGATGATGTGTTTTTCGCCAGACACGATGTAGAGTCGTACCTGCGACGAGGACACTCGGACAGAGACTTATATCGAGGTTAGCAGGTCACTTATGAGCGGTACCCTGGCCGATTAGGCTGGTTCGTTAAAAGAATTTCCCGCCAGCAATAGACTCTCGTGTAGAGACATTGCACCCAGCAATAGACTCCCGTGTTGAGACATTTCCCTGTATGTTTCCCTACATAGCCCTTTTTCCTGCAACCGTGCCCCTTTATTTTTGCCTTTATCTTTTTACAAGTCCTTGAATGAAGAGTGCGTCCCGGTATATTTTTCCCTACTCTGAAGAATCAGAGACTTATATTTTGAACTTTCCTTCCCTGTTTATTGATGACTAGATGGTGGCCCGATTCTAACACATCGGGTAGTTTAGAATATGCATGTACGGTAGTTTATTTATGAAGATTTAACAATAATGCAAG
Organism: Allobates femoralis; assembly: GCA_033576535.1. Taxonomy (NCBI): domain Eukaryota; kingdom Metazoa; phylum Chordata; class Amphibia; order Anura; family Aromobatidae; genus Allobates; species Allobates femoralis. The sequence goes on from JARQOC010000010.1 coordinate 155,236,808, forward strand.
GAGTACACGATATCTATCTATCACCTACCTATGTGTCTATCGTCTATGTATTTTTTGGATATTTTATCTTTATAAACTAAGGTTCTTGGTACACATATTGGCCAATACCTGTTTGCCCATCAACCAGCTTCAAGGTGATTTTAGATCTGATGGGTCCCTATCCTACCTTGTCACTCTTTCCTTGGGCTCAGCTAAGCCTCCATTTTTACTATTTCTCAGTGGGAGGACTCACTTAAATCAAAGAAACAATGAGACATCATATACAGTGTTTACCACTGAGCCACCATATACAGTGCTAACCACTGAGCCACCATACAATGCTAACCACTGAGCTACCATACAATGCTAACCACTGAGCCACCATACAATGCTAACCACTGAGCCACCATAGAGTGCTAACCACTGAGCCACTGTTCAGTGCTAACCACTGAGCAACCGTACAGTGCTAACCACTGAGCCACCATACAGTTCTACCCACTGAGCCACCGTACTGTGCTAACCACTGAACCACCATAAAATGCTAACCACTGAGCCACTATATATAGTGCTAACCACTGAGCCACCATACAAAGCTAACCACTGAGCCACCATATACAGTGCTAACCACTGAGTCACCTTACAATGCGAACCACTGAGCCACCATATACAGTGCTATCCACTGAGCCACCTAAACAATGAGACATCATATACAGTGCTAACCACTGAGCCACCATACAATGCTAGCCACTGAGCCACCATACAATGCTAACCACTGAGCCACCATATATAGTGCTAACCACTGAGCCACCATACAACGCTAACCACTGAGCCACCATATACAGTGCTAACCACTGAGTCACCTTACAATGCTAGCCACTGAGCCACCATACAATGCTGACCACTGAGCCACCATAAAATGCTAACCACTGAGCCACCATACAATGCTAACCACTGAGCCACCATAAAATGCTAACCACTGAGCCACCATATATAGTGCTAACCACTGAGCCACCATACAACGCTAACCACTGAGCCACCATATATAGTGCTAACCACTGAGCTACCATACAATGCTAACCACTGAGCCACCATACAATGCTAACCACTGAGCCACCATAGAGTGCTAACCACTGAGCCACTGTTCAGTGTTAACCACTGAGCAACCGTACAGTGCTAACCACTGAGCCACCATACAGTTCTACCCACTGAGCCACCGTACTGTGCTAACCACTGAACCACCATAAAATGCTAACCACTGAGCCACCATATATAGTGCTAACCACTGAGCCACCATACAAAGCTAACCACTGAGCCACCATATACAGTGCTAACCACTGAGTCACCTTACAATGCGAACCACTGAGCCACCATATACAGTGCTATCCACTGAGCCACCTAAACAATGAGACATCATATACAGTGCTAACCACTGAGCCACCATACAATGCTAGCCACTGAGCCACCATACAATGCTAACCACTGAGCCACCATATATAGTGCTAACCACTGAGCCACCATACAACGCTAACCACTGAGCCACCATATACAGTGCTAACCACTGAGTCACCTTACAATGCTAGCCACTGAGCCACCATACAATGCTGACCACTGAGCCACCATAAAATGCTAACCACTGAGCCACCATACAATGCTAACCACTGAGCCACCATAAAATGCTAACCACTGAGCCACCATATATAGTGCTAACCACTGAGCCACCATACAACGCTAACCACTGAGCCACCATATATAGTGCTAACCACTGAGCTACCATACAATGCTAACCACTGAGCCACCATACAATGCTAACCACTGAGCCACCATAGAGTGCTAACCACTGAGCCACTGTTCAGTGTTAACCACTGAGCAACCGTACAGTGCTAACCACTGAGCCACCATACAGTTCTACCCACTGAGCCACCGTACTGTGCTAACCACTGAACCACCATAAAATGCTAACCACTGAGCCACCATATATAGTGCTAACCACTGAGCCACCATACAAAGCTAACCACTGAGCCACCATATACAGTGCTAACCACTGAGTCACCTTACAATGCGAACCACTGAGCCACCATATACAGTGCTATCCACTGAGCCACCTAAACAATGAGACATCATATACAGTGCTAACCACTGAGCCACCATACAATGCTAGCCACTGAGCCACCATACAATGCTAACCACTGAGCCACCATACAATGCTAACCACTGAGCTACCATACAATGCTAACCACTGAGCCACCATACAATGCTAACCACTGAGCCACCATAGAGTGCTAACCACTGAGCCACTGTTCAGTGCTAACCACTGAGCAACCGTACAGTGCTAACCACTGAGCCACCATACAGTTCTACCCACTGAGCCACCGTACTGTGCTAACCACTGAACCACCATAAAATGCTAACCACTGAGCCACCATACAACGCTAACCACTGAGCCACCATATACAGTGCTAACCACTGAGTCACCTTACAATGCTAGCCACTGAGCCACCATACAATGCTGACCACTGAGCCACCATAAAATGCTAACCACTGAGCCACCATACAATGCTAACCACTGAGCCACCATAAAATGCTAACCACTGAGCCACCATATATAGTGCTAACCACTGAGCCACCATACAACGCTAACCACTGAGCCACCATATATAGTGCTAACCACTGAGCCACCATACAACGCTAACCACTGAGCCACCATAGACAGTGCTAACCACTGAGTCACCTTACAATGCGAACCACTGAGCCACCATACAATGCTAACCACTGAGCCACCATACAATGCTAACCACTGAGCCACCATATACAGTGCTAACCACTGAGCCACCATACAATGCTAACCACTGAGCCACCATATACAGTGCTAACCACTGAGCCACCATATACAGTGCTAACCACTGAGTCACCTTACAATGCTAACCACTGAGCCACCATACAATGCTAACCACCGAGCCACCATATATAGTTCTAACCACTGAGCCACCTAAGCAATGAGACATCATATACAGTGCTAACCACTGAGCCACCATACAATGCTAAACACTGAGCCACCATACAATGCTAACCACTAAGCCACCATACAGTGCTAACTACTGAGCCACCATATACAGTGCTAACCACTGAGCCACCATACAATGCTAACCACTGAGCCATCATATACAATGCTAACCACTGAGCCACCATATACAGTGCTAACCACTGAGCCACCTAAACAATGATCCACCATATACAGTGCTAACCACTGAGCCACCATATACAGTACTAACCACTGAGCCACCTAAACACTGAGCCATCATATACAGTGCTAACCACTGAGCCACCTAAGCACTGAGACATCAACTACAGTGCTAACCACTAACCCACCATACAATGCTGAGTACAGTGTATTTGAAATATGGCGCCATGGCACGCGCCGCTATTCTGATTGGTTGGCGCTGAACGCGGCGACCAATGAGAGAAGCGGCATTCAAACAGCGCGCAGCTTCTCTCATTGGTCACCGCGTTTAGCGCCGACCAATCAGAATAGTGGCGCGCCGCTATGCTGATTGGCCGCCCGTGTTCAGCGCCGACCAATGAGAGAAGCGAGCAGCCGTTGTACTGGGACACTTAACAGCTAGAGGTCGAGTCTTGGAGTGATGCTGACAGAGACTCTGTGGAAAATGTATTTGACAAGCTCAAAGCTGCTTTTGAAATACGCATACAGTCTGAACTAAGGATGATATTCTACCAATGCAAACAGAGACCGCAAGATACCATCAGAGACTTTGCCTTACGCTTACAAGGGGCACTCCAGTCCTTAAAGCAGGTAGATCTGGCAAGTATGCTAGAGGAGGATATAATGCTTGCAGAACAGTTTATGAATGGACTCAGGTCAGATTTCCACCGCCAGCAGGTACACATGTGGGTCTTGGATAATCCTGATGTGAACTTTAATGCTTTAAAAGAGCGAGCTATAACAGTACTACGAGACCCATTGCCTGCAGAACCTGCAACCCCATCCTGGCAGGTTACTACCTCTCACTTAGACTTTGAACCTACTCCCAAAGACCCTGCAAAGGCGGTAGGAGAAGCTGTAGCACCCAACCCTGCTGATAACCTACATAACCAGGTGCTGCAGCTAACCAAAAATATGGATTATGTGTTAAAACTCTTGCAAGCGAGGCCAGGGGCACAACCACCAAGCAGAATCCAGCTAGCTGATCACCCTGAAAATGTCACGTGGATGAGGAGGAAGCTCATGTCGCCCATGGAGGGGACCAACAAGTCGCCCGTTCAGGGGACCAACAAGTCACCCGTTCAGGGGACCAATAAGCTGTCCGTTCAGGGGACCAACAAGTCGCCCATTCAGGGGACCACCAAGTCGCCCGTTCAGGGGACCAACGCACCATTCCAACGCAGAGCCATCGACTACACGGATTCTTCAGGACAACCCGTCTGCCTTCGCTGCAACAGACCAGGCCACTTCGCAAGAGGATATCCTTAAAACTCAAGATTCCTGGGTCCGAGGGCCAATCCCCAGGAGTATGACAACAGGGCCCATATGACTGGCGTAGTCGGTACATGGGAGGCCATCTGTACCTTAACATTACGCTAGAAGGTATCCCCACATCGGCCCTACTGGACACCAGGTCACAGGTTACCACCATCCCACATATCCTTTACAAACAATTTTGGTCTGATACTGATCTTAGACCCCCAGACCCTAACTTTGTCATTCTTGTAGCTAATGGACAACCACTGAATCAGGTGGGGTTCAGAAAAGTGACAAAGCTGGGGAGGGTGGAGTTAAAAGGACAAGGGTCATGTGTGGTACAAGATGACCCTAATGAAAAATACCCCTTCATGGTGATTGGTACTAATGTGATTGAAAATTGCCTCGGAGAAGTGTAGTTTTTACTCCAACAGATTGCTGTGACTGCTGGTCATAGGCGGAAGAGAGTCCTCCAACGAGAGATCCGAGCCCTCATCCACAAGCAACAGGTAAATCTGTCTGGGGGAGAGATTGGCAGTGTACAGGTAACAGACCCATTTCCCATTGTGTTACCACTGAAAATGAAATGATGATATGGTGTCGAGCAACTATAGGTCTCAGAGGAAAGGAGTACCAGGCAGTTGTAGAGCCGGTATATTCAGAGCATAGACCTACACTACTGACAGCCAGAGAGGTGGTGGATGTACGCAAAGGAAGAGTACCACTTCATTTATTAAATTGTCGGGAAGAAGAAGCAAAACTACCCCGGTATGCTACTGTAGCAAAGCTGTACACTTTCTGTGACAACAACATACAGACAGTAGAGCCTTCTCCCCCGGCAAACCAGGCGGAGGATAACAACTCCAAAGGACAGCTAGAGGAGTGGTGTCAGCAGTTGCACGTAGGAACTGATGCCACTCCTCCCCACCAGAAGCATGCTTCGGTGCGTGTCCTAGTGACACAAGGGGAATTGGTTGTAGCGCGCACGTGCAATGATGTAGATTCTCGTCATGCGCACAACCCTTCCCCACTTTTCTGGCGGATATGACGTAACGCTAATGGCGGCGGCTTAAACCCTGCGGTCGCGGCAATAAAAAGTAGCAGAAATGCCAGTCACTTCACATCCCCTTGAAAAAGCCTTGTGAAACGGTCGTAGGGGGGACCACAATAGAGGGCACAAGCTCTTGACCACGGGAACAGCACATTGGGAATATCATGGGTAAGTGATTGGGTGATTGTGCTCCACTACTGAAATCTACCTGATAAGGATTGATATTAACTATTTAAGGCTTAACCATGTGCATGACCCTGCTACCTTGAGTGTGTTACTACCTTGTTGTGGCTTATGTCTGGAATCTCCTACAAATTACCTCAATTTTAAACGGTCTATTGTCAGTCGCTTTATATATGTTCAATAAAGTCGTATTTTATGTAACTGTAACTCCTCAGTGCTTGCACTTATTTAACATACAGACAGTAGAGCCTTCTCCCCCGGAAAACCAGGCGGAGGATAACAACTCCAAAGGACAGCTAGAGGAGTGGTGTCAGCAGTTGCACGTAGGAACTGATGCCACCCCTCCCCACCAGAAGCACGGAGTCTACCGGGTAGCACAAGAGTTTGAATATGTATTCAGTAAGCATCCATTAGATTTTGGGAGGATTAAAGGGGTACACCATCACATACCCACAGGAAATCATCCCCCAATTAAAGTTAGACACAGACCCATTCCACCAAACCACTACCAGTGTGCCAAAGAGATGCTGCAGGACATGAAGGAAGCCGGGGTTATAAGAGATAGCTGTAGTCCCTGGGCAGCCCCCTTAGTCCTAGTCAGAAAGAAGGATGGCACTATGAGTATGTGTGTGGATTACAGGGAAATCAATAAGATCACTCACAAAGATGCTTACCCGTTACCCTGAATAGAGGAGTCTCTTGCTCCATTAAAGACTGCTAATTATTCCACTACGTTAGATCTCACTAGTGGATATTGGCAGGTCTCCGTTGCAGAAGAAGACCGGGAGAAGACAGCATTCACAACACCAATGGGCTTATGCGAATCAACAGCATGCCATTTGGGTTATGCAATGCATCGGGAACATTTCAAAGACTCATGGAATGTTGCCTGGGACTCCGGAACTTCGAGACCGTGCTGTTATACCTGGACGACATCATCATGTATTCCAAATCCTATGAAGAAAATCTGAACCTGGCGGAGGTATTTACAGCTGTAACAAAGTACGGGATGAAGCTCAAACCATCTAAATGTCACCTGCTAAAATCAAAAGTCCAATACCTAAGGCATGTGGTCAGCGCAGATGGAGTAGCACCAGACCCGGAAAAAGTGACAGCTATCCAGGACTGGCAGAGGCTAACCACCGTCTGAGGTGTCAATACTTAGGTTTGGTTGGGTACTAAGGAAGATTCATTAAGGGCTACACAAAGATGGCAGCGCCCCTACAAGATCTTCTGGTAGGCCAAACTAAGAAGAGGATGTCTTCAGAGCCACCATTAGAATGGGGAAAGGAACAAGAAGACTCCTTCCAGCAGATGAAGCGGGCATTGAACGGTGAGGAAATCCTGGCTTATCCTGATTATAACCTACCATTTGTCCTCTACACTGACGCAAGCAATGTAGGCTGGGAGCAGTACTATCCCAGATACAAGATGGTAAGGAAAGAGTAATTGCCTATGCCAGCAGAAAACTTCAAACCCCCCGAGAGGAACCGGAAAACAAACAGTTCCTTTAAGTTGGAATTCCTGGCCTTGGTCTGGACTATAACAGAGCGATTCAAGCATACCTGGCAGCTTCAAAATTTACCTCTTCACGGACAATAAGCCATGAACACACTTGGATACCGCGAAGCTTGGTGCATTGGAGCAACACTGGATGGCCCGACTATCAAACTATGACTTTACCATCAAGTACCGGGCAGGCCGTAAAAATGCAAATGCTGATGCCCTCTCCAGAAACCTCAAGTACATTTGCAAGGACTTGAAGAAGAGGCGGATGACTTGGAAGAAGTAGAACTCCCAGCTTTCGATAAAAGTAGAAAATGGAAAATGACAAAAACCCTTATCTACCAGAACGTCAGAATGTTGCACTAAACCCGTTGCCTCACTATGGATGGAAAGAGACACAAGACAGTGATCCGACGTGAGTCTAGTGAAGAGGCTGGTAACCCAACAGGGATTCCCAACTTGAAAAAATGCTCCACCAGAGGCCCAAAACCTGTGGAAAGAAAGAAGCAGGTTATTCATCTATCAAGCTTAAGTGTGCAGACGTATATAATCCAAGAACACATGGCATGGTATAGCAAATTGTGGTTCCAAAGTGAGATGTCAAATGGTGTTAGAAGCGTACTATAATGGAGCAGGACACTTTGGATGTCTGGAAATATTGTTACGCGAGAGATTCTATTGGATCAGCATGAGGTCAACCATAGAGAAATGGTGTAAAAATTGTGGACCATGCTCATTAAGAAGAAAAGACCATAACAGCCAGAAAGCACCAAGACAGCTTATCATTACCAAACAGCCATTAGAACTGGTAGCCTTAGATCACGTCAAACTCACACCCAGCAGATCAGGCTATACTATGATCATACCATGGTGGACCACTATTCCAGATTCTTAGTGGTAGCTCCAGTGAAAGACTTAACAGCTCAGACAGCCGCAAGAAACTTTCAAGCCTATTATTGCAGACCACACAGGTATCCCAAACAGGTATAGACAGACCATGGTCCTGCCTTTGAAGCTGAACTATTTCAAGAGTTCTGTAACTTGTACGATGCAAGAAAATTTGTACCACGCCTTACCATCCCCAAACCAACTGGAATGTGCGAAAAGATGAATCACGTGGTAATACAATTGTTGAAAACTCTACCCTTAGAAGAGCGAAACAGATGGCCAGAGAAGTTACCAGACCTTGTTGACATCTACAACAATATCCCAGTAGCTCAACAAATTGTACCCTGCATACCTCATGAGAGCAAGACCAGGAAAATTGCCAGTAGACTTGAAATGGGCATTGTAGTTCCTGAAGAAGACACCTCAGATGCAGATTGGGATACTAGAAGAAAGGAGCAGTACAAGAAAATGCAGGAATGTGTTGAGAGAAGTCTGGCAAAATCAAGAGTAAAGCAAGAAACAAATTTTTATAAAAGTGCACAAGGAACACCCTTAACACCAGGTGAATTGGTTCTGAAGAGGAAAAGGAGACTCACAAGTTAGATGATCAATGGGAATCAGAACCACAACTGTTTTACCATCAAACTTTGACAGCCAGAAACCTGTCTAATCAGCAAAGACAATGGAGAGACAACAGTAACAGTATCCAGAGATCATTTAAAGAAGTACCCTCAACCACCACAACCAAAAAAAGATGCCACTTGTTCAGTACCCGAAGAAGAGGAGCCAAAGACAGTCAAGACAAACCTAGGAGATTTACCTGCAGGTTGGCCCCAAATAGAAGGTCAACCTAATACCCATATTGACATTCCCACAACCAGTTGAAGAACCAAGAGCAGATGAACCACCCGTTGTAGCAGAGCCAGATAACCCTACAATCGGTGCACCTGCCATTCCCACTGTGAGAATGAGAAGACACTCAGGCATACCTGTGTTACGCAGGTCAACACATGGGTCAGTAAATAGTGTTCACTCTACACCAAGCTCACACACTAGTGGAATACCAGTTATAGTAGGTCAACACGTAGTAACTTGGGTCAAACACCAGTAAGATATAGACAATAAATGTGGGAAATGTAAAATGTTTAAAATGTAAATATGTAACTAATATTAGTGTACAGAAAGGTGAAGAGTAGGCTAAAACAACTCAAACCAGGTACACAACATCAGAAAGAGGGGTGAGTGGAGTTGGCGTAAGTAGCTGTCTAGGGAGAGCAAAATCTTGGCAAATAGGTGACCCCAGGGCCTAGAGGCCTACAGCACTTATGACGGGTAGAGGCCCCTGCAGTACCTAGGACTCCTACGCCGAGGCACCCGTAGTAAGTGTTTGTTGTTGTGTTTTGAATTTTAAGCCTACAGAGACTTTACCTGTTAGACTTTTTGAACTTTTTCTAATCTCAAAAATGGACCTTAGCCACAGGTACTGGTGGTGGCAAAAATCTTTAAGCAGCCTGCAGTGGATGAACTAGCGCTGTATGGACTGGTTACCCTGTTTTTCCCCATTTTTCCCTGGTTTTTGTAAATTTTATTTTTGAGATTCTGTTCAAATTTCAAATGTAAATAGTAATGTTATGTTATGTTTGTTGAAAAATGTTAACTAGGGGGGAATGTGGCACTCCTGCGGGGAATTGCCACAGGACTCACTGATGCAGGGAGTGATGTACACCTCGGCAAATACAGCACACAACACCTTCCATCCCAGGCCTGTAAGGGGGAGCCCACTGGCTACCCTTAAGCCAGATCCCCTATAAGGACCCAGGCTTGAGGGGAGGAGTCAGTCAGCCTGTAGTCTGCAGAGAAGATAACAGTTAGTAGCTCTAGAGAGACACAGACGAAGGTACTGGAAGGAGTTGGTTGCTGGGACCAAGACAGGCCCAGAACCAGGGAGACTGACCCCAGCTGTGCAGTGCCCTAGAGAGAGGTACTGAGGTCAGTGGGAGTACTAGGAGAACAGATGAAGGAAACTCAGGTGTGTCCCTTTAGCTCACACAGACACCGGAGTCCGAAGCTGCTATTACTCTATTGCTAGCAGAGAAAGCCCGGACAGAACAGGAGGATTTAGTCCCCCTGGAGCTCAGGAGAACCTATACCCCAAACCTGACCAAGCATAGGACCAGGGACCCAAGCAGAAGATAGGGATCCCCACAGAAAGGTCCTCACTGTCGGTTGTGGAGTAACATCTGAGAGAGGAGGAGAAAGAGCGGCAGGTTCAGCTGCAGGCAGAACTTACCCCATTTACCACACACTAATAGAGGAGGCCTCAGAACTCTCAAGGTGGACGTCTCAAACTGTACCGATAACCTGGTTACCCTCTTGGACTGTGCCTGTTACCGGACATCAGTAAAAGGTATTGAAAGAGAGACTATTGTGTGTGTGTCTGCTTCACCGCCGCCGTCTGCAGCGTTCACAGCAGAACCACTACTACTATTCCCCTCATCCACCCGCTGCCCTGAGGTAAAGCTCCACCTATGGGGAGCTGTGCTACTAAAGCTGCATTACCATCATCACCTCAGTGGCCGGCCGCAGCACTGGTAACCATATTACCAGGTACCACAGGTGGCGTTACGTTATAATTCCCCCATCATCATCAGTCTCACCCCGCCACTGAGGGTCCAGGGCATGGAACCGGGAACCGACCAGCTGTGATCTCCACTGAAGTCACCACCCGTCCTGGTATCTGAGTACCCCCTACCCTGTCGACATTCACATACAGACACAGACACACACACATATTACCACATTCAGATGATCTTGATCCATTCAGAGCTGGAGGGAAGGTACTGGGAGCTGCAAGGAGGCTGCAAATGTTAAGCAGTATTTTCTAGGGCCTTGATTTCAGTCATGTAATTAGTCACATGACTAGAACTGGAAGGTCCATCAGCCTCCACTTAGCTCCCAGTAAGCTTCTTCTCCTGTTGTGTTACCGATCACCTAGATCAGTACAGAGCAGGAGAGGAGAGAGGGAGAGAGTGTCACTATATGTGAGCGGGTCTCCTCTGCTTCTGCTCACAGACAGCTGTGGGCCCTCTCACTGCTTCAGGGCTCCAGCATCTGCCCGGGCATGCTAGGTGCTGGCACTAGGCAAGCGTCAGTTTTACCATATAGTACTGACCCGAGGCATCTTACCGACACCTCAGTGTTACCATGTAGTACTGACCCCAGACATCATACCGACACCTCAGTGTTACCATACAGTACTGAACCCAGACATCATACCGACATCTCAGTGTTACCATATGTACTGACCAGACATTATACCAACACCTCATGTTACCATATAGTACTGACCCCAGACATCATACCGACACGTCCGTGTTACCATATAGTACTGACCACAGACATCATACCGACACCTCAGTGTTTCCATATAGTACTGACCCCAGACATCATACCGACACCTCAGTGTTACCATACAGTACTGACCACAGACATCATACCGACACTTCAGTTTTACCATATAAAACTGACCCCAGACATCATACCGACACCTCAGTGTTCACCATATAGTACTGACCCCAGACATCATACCGACACCTCAGTGTTACCATATAGTACTGACCCCAGACATCATACCAACACCTCAGTGTTACCATATAGTACTGACCCCAGACATCATACCGACACCTCAGTGTTACCATATAATACTGACCCCAGATATCATACCAACACCTCAGTGTTACCATATAGTACTCACCTCAGACATCATACGGACACCTCAGTGTTTCCATATAGTACTGACCCCATACATCATACAAACACCGTCAGTGTTACCATATAGTACTGACCCCAGACATCATACCGACACCTCAGTGTTTCCATATAGTACTGACCCCAGGCATCATACAAACACGTCAGTGTTACCATATAGTACTGACCCCAGACATCATACCGACACCTCAGTGTTTCCATATAGTACTGACCCCAGACATCATACCGACACCTCAGTGTTACCATATAGTACTGACCCCAGACATCATACCGACACCTCAGTGTTACCATATAGTACTGACCCCAGACATCATACAAACACGTCAGTGTTACCATATAGTACTGACCCCAGACATCATACCAACACCTCAGTGTTTCCATATAGTACTGACCCCAGGCATCATACAAACACGTGTGTTGCCATATAGTACTGACCCCAGACATCATACCGACACCTCAGTGTTACCATATAGTACTGACCCCAGACATCATACCAACACCTCAGTGTTACCATATAGTACTGACCCAGAATCATACAACACGTGTGTTACCATATAGTACTGACCCAGACATCATACCGACACCTCAGTGTTACCATATAGTACTGACCCCAGACATCATACCGACACCTCAGTGTTACCATATAGTACTGACCCCAGACATCATACCGACACCTCAGTGTTACCATATAGTACTGACCCCAGACATCATACAGACAACTCAGTGTTACCATATAGTACTGACCCAGACATCATACAGACACCTCGTGTTACCCTATAGTATGACCCAGACATCATACCGACACCTCAGTGTTACCATATAGCACTGACCCCAGACATCATACCGACACCTCAGTGTTACCATATAGAACTGACCCCAGACATGATACCGACATGTCAGTGTTACCATATAGTACAGACCCCAGACATCATACCGACACCTGTGTTACCATATAGTACTGACCCCAGACATCATACCAACACCTCAGTGTTGCCATATAGTACTGACCCCAGACATCATACAGACATGTCAGTTTACCATATAGTACTGACCCCAGACATCATACAGACACCTCAGTGTTACCATATAGTACTGACCCCAGACATCATACCGACACCTCAGTGTTACCATATAGTACTGACCCCAGACATCAGACACCTCAGTGTTACCATATAGTACTGACCCCAGACATCATAACGACACCTCAGTGTTGATGTAGCGACCGGTGGTAAGGCCGCGGGTGTGTGTGTATGATCTTTCCCAACAGAATTCCCATACTCAGGTTTAACCGATAATAACGTTTCTTTACTGGCAAACATGTTTATATCACAGTCAACCGAACTATATGCGCACTTGTATATATTAGAGTCTCTGGATCTTCACTTCTGCCGGGTACGCAGCAAGAAAAAAAACACAACAATGAAGGTATCTTTCCCTAACTTTCCCTAAAATCACGTACCAGTCTATCACAGAAGAAGATGTCGCTCCCACGTAGCAGGCCTGGGGATCTCCTCAGTCTTCTTCTTTGGTCTCCTTCCGCAGGTAACAGAACTTTCTTTGTTAGTCTCTCCCAGTCTCAGGGCACACAGAGCAGCAGGAGGGAGATCACAGCAGCCAAATGGCTCCCTTATGTTGGTCACGGCCCCTGCACATGCACTCTGGGTGCTCGGCGGGCAAGGTTTTGCAGAGCGGCCAGATACACAGACCAAAGTCCAGTGGCCCAGGATCAGTCACAGGGGCTTCTGCGGGGTGATTTTTCCGGCAAGGTGTAGCAAAGTAGCCCTCTTTCAACAGGCATCCACAGGGAGATCTTCTCTGGCTCAGCTCTGTATCTATACTGACTTCCCGCCCTTTCTGTTCCTGAGCACAAGGCTGTTGCGGGAGGGGATCAGTAATCAGTGTTTTTTTCTCTGCAGTCAATTCAGCACTTGTCGACAAGGGGGCAGTAGCGGACTGTGTAATGTTCACTTCGGTGCCCATTTCAATAACACAATCTGAATTGCTCACCTCACTACATTACCATATAGTACTGACCCCAGACATCATACAGACACCTCAGTGTTACCATATAGTACTGACCCCAGACATCATACAGACACCTCAGTGTTACCATATGGTACTGACCCTAGACATCATACAAACACGTGTGTTACCATATAGTTAACATGATGAATAAAAAAAACAAATGTGTAATTGAAACTTTTTTTTTTTGCAATTTCACTGCACTTGGAATTATTTTTCTGTACACTATATAGTAAAAGAATTGATGTGATTCAAAAGTAAAACTCGTCCCGCAAAAAACAAGTCTCATATGTCTATAAAAAATAAACAAGTAATGGCTGTTTGATGATGGGGAGGGAAAAATGAAAACTGAAAAATCGCCCAGGGATGAAGGGGTTAATTAAAATTACGACCTCTTTAAAGGTGAGCTTTACCCATGCACTATCCGTACTGGGCTCCCCTTGTTTCCTACACATTGGCTGCTGTTTTATAGGTGGCAGGTTCCCTTGTCACGTTGTAATAAACACAATGAGAGAATCTGTTTAGATCCAGTGTGGGATCTGTGGGTAGTGATCACATTCCTCAGGTCAGTTCTATGTCTGTGATCATTTATCTGCTTTTCCTCATCACTGAGCCTGCGCTAAAGGAAATTCTAAATATCTGTTGTGACAGTATTGAGTTTGACCTCTAGATGGCGCTATGCCCCAATTTATTGACATAGAATGGCTTTCTTACTGGTTCCAGCACTATATTTGTATATCTTTATTTTCAGGAAAAGGTTTCGACTTACTGGGAAGAATTCATCTATTGTAAAATAGACGGACTGAAAAATTTGTAGTAAAACCTTAATTACATTTCAATTTATGTCATGTTCCATCGATTTATCATGTAACAAAGATGACGGCAAGTTTTGACACTTTTTAATACACCCCAAGCTCTTTCAGACCTCTGATGGTGGGTTTACACGTCCCAACCGTCGGTCCGATATTGGATCCAATGCCGCGGGAGCGCGCTTTTTCTGGGCAGAACTCCAACATTGCATAAGAGCTGTCACACATCGCAATATCGGCATATAACGTCTCTACGATGTCTACGCCCCCGACCCAGGAACGACCATTTAACATGGGAGAGAATAGGGGACGTTGTAGTTCAATTCGGAGTTGGGTGTTTGCACAACGTGATCCTGCTCCTACCTCCATCCGATATCGGGCCGTTGAATAGCACGCTAATTAGATCCCCGATATCGGTTTGACATCGTTCTGCATCGTATTGGTCATTTACAGCATACAACGCACGAACGATATCGGGACCAACGCACGAACCACGTGACTTTTGGTCGGAGTTGGACGCCGATATTGGGACGTGTAAACCCACCAAAAGTCACGTGGTTCGTGCGTTGGACCCAATATCGTTCGTGCGTTGTATGCTGTAAATGACCAATACGATGCACGACCGATGTCAAACCGATATCGGGAATCTAATTAGCATGCTATTCAACAGCCCGATATCGGATGCAGGTTGGAGCCGGATCGCGTTATGCAAACACTCAACTCCGATGTGAACTACAACGTTCCCTATTCACTCCCATGTTAAATGGTCGTTCCTGGGTCGAGGAGACGTAGACATCGTAGAGACGTTGTATGCCGATATTGCGATGTGTGACAGCTCCTATGCGATGTTGGAATTCTGCCCAGAAAAAGCGCGCTCCCGCGCCATTGGATCCAATATCAGACCGACGTTGGGACGTGTAAACCCACCATAAGAGAAGTGTTCTCCTAAAGGAAATCTGTCAGCAGGTTTTTCCTATGTAATCTGGGAGCAGCATGAAGTAGGGACTGAAAGCCTGATTCCAGTGATGTATCACTTCGTTTATAGGCGAAACAGGTGTGATTAAATTGCAGACTTCTCTGTTGTAGATGTGGAAGATCTCTGATTGCTGAGCTCTGTATAACCCCACCCACACCACTGATTGGCTGCCTTGTGTACACTGTGTATAGGCAGAAAGCTGCCAGTCATTGTTGGATACAGAAATGGAACCAGGCGGCATGAAACACCTAATCCTATAAGGCTAATCTCCTGCTGATAACACATGGCCCAATAAGTGACACATGGCTGGAATCAGGGTCTGCCCTCAGATTACATAGCAAAAACCTGGTGAAAGAATCCCTTTAAATTGATCTGTAGCTTTTAACAGAAGCCATGTTTGGGGGCAGCATGGCAGTAGTCATCAAGGGACAGACGCCATTCCTGCCTCTGGTCATAGTCTGGTACCCAGTACAAAGAGGGTGATTATTAAGGACACGCAGCTTCCCGAGGGAGAACACAGGCACAAAGTCTTGTTATCTCTTTGCAATATAACTGCTTTGGGTACATTTCTTAATCGTTGCAATTGGGGATACTTCATAATCAGTAATCTTTAATCTACCAGTTGACTGCTTGCCAATAACGTCATTGGATCACCCACAGATTCAAGAACTCCTACAAATCAATTGCGTCCCACCCATAAGTATTTAGCGCGTATGTCCTATTGAACAGCGCTCCTCCGCATGACACTGGCCTCTCACTGGAGCTTATTCAGCAATAAGGGGATTGACTGAGTCCAGGCAGAGGAAGACATACGCTACCCAGGACGTTTCCCACAGACTCAACCTGACGTGGTGTGCATATCTGCCACTGTAGCCCATTTCTCAGATTCCTGATCCACCATGGGATCTAGGGCCAGAGTTTGGCTCACAGGATCCTCCCAAATTAGTCTCACCACACCTCCCACAGAGGTGGTTTGCTCCTGCTTGCTTTCACTTGCTCATAATGACAGACTAAACTGGCTGCATCTGGATTTCTTGGTTCCTAAACTCCCCCCTCCTTAACTTTAAAGGGAACCCATCAGGTGATTCTACCCTGTATCCTATCACTACCTGTCCCTGCACCTTTCTGGCTGATCCCTAACCATCCCTGTCTGCTCTAAAAGTGTGCTATAAAGAATGAGAAAAAGGATTTATAAACTCACATACCGTCTTCATCCGGAGACTGGAGGGGCGGGCTCCAGGCTTCAGTCTCCCCTCCATGCTGGCTTTCAGCACGCCCCACTGGGCGTCATCGTTCTGGGTCTTGTTCCTCCTCCTCTGATCATATGATGCCCAGCCGGAACGTCATATCCGGTCCGCAGTATTGTGGGGGCTGATCACATGGTACGGGCTGGCTTCAATATGACTGCGCATGCGTCGGGCAATACCAGGTGATCAGCCCCCACACAATGCACCAGACCGGATATGACGTTCTGGCTGGGCATCACATGATCGAAGGAGGAGGGAAATTCAAGCAAGAGGAGGAACAAGCCCCAGAATGATGATGCCCAGCGAGGCGTCCTGAAATCCAGCAAGGAGGGGAGAGTGGAGCCATGGAGCCCGCCCTTCCAGTCTCTGGATGGAGACTGTAGGTAAGTATATAAGTTATTTTTCTCCCTCTTTATAGGGCACTTTTAGAGCAGGCATGGATGGTTAGGGATCAGCTAGGAAGGTGCAGGGACAGGTAGTGATAGGATAGAGGGGTAGAATCACCTGACAGGTTCCCTTTAACTTCTTTCCTAATTGGAAGATACACCAGGCAAGCAGTCATTATTACAATAACCAGTAGGTGGCCACATTGTCCAGTAATAAGTTTAACATTATACAGGTTGCCGATACACACTTTAAACACGCAGCAACAACATCCTTCAGGGCGGATGGCCAATATCCTCCAGGGCGGGGATGGCGGTGCTCACCTTCCCCCCCCCCACATCTCGCTTTGCTGTTCAGCTCCATTCATTGGTTACATCCAGCTGCTATCAGAGGTATTATCAGCAAATATTGGTTATTAATAGTAAATGCACCGAAAAACCCTTTAACATCCATTGTGGGAAACTGTTGCAAGGCTGTAAGGGATGGTATACTGCAATATGGGTTAGAAAATAATTAGAAGTTATAGCCATTAGGGTTTTACTAAGGACAAAGGTGGTCAAACTAACCTGAGGTTTTATGATGGAGGTGAGAAGAGTCCGGGACAGAGGGGTAACTGTGAATATGGAGGTTTTGGACTTTGCAGAGGCATTTGATGCTTAGAAAGTAAAAGTTCTAAGTAGATAAGAAAAAATGACCCATAGACCAAAGATGGCAACGGAGAGTTGTGGTGGCTGACTGCTCCGTTCAAAGTGTCTCCAGCATTGTCTACGGCACCAACATCACATCAGCCGCCAAACAGTGGCTCTGATAGGAGCGCTCTTATACCGGGGCGGAGAGGCGGAGCTCAGCGGCTTGCTGCCGTGCTGTGAAGGTGAGTCGTGCTGGATCGGGGTATGGTGAGTAAAGCACGGTTTATACAGACTACAGCCAGCATAAAAATCTTCATCAAGATACTACAAGTAACCTCCACATCTGGAGGAGTATACACTATGGAACAGATAAATCGCTATATCTAATAGAAACCATGAAACAAGCGACAAACATCTGTATAAATGATTTATTTTGATTAAGAAAGACAAGGACGACATACACAGAGGAAGGACAACCCACAAAAGGGAGGCTCCTGTGGTAAATTTTGTTCCAAATAGTATTTCATATCATGTCAAAAATAACATTTATCATGACAAGAGATATTTATAGCTTACTGTCGCCAGCAAAAAGACCCTTATGCAGTATATATAGAAGAATTGATCACTATTTATAGTTGATATTTCTCTGAAAAGTGAACAATAGACATAGAATCAATAAAGTGCAAGTGCTTGTTATCTATTCATACTGCAAAGGAATTAATAGTTGGTACAGGTATACATATGATATTACCAGCATCTAATGAACAACAATTGATGTCCACACATATCATATGTTTGTAAATGACATAAGGTTAGTGCATAAATACATATTTATCACAGCATTATCTAGCCCATAACAAAGGCAGACATGGAAGAATCCAGGCAAAACCTATACAAAGTATACCTATCAGAACTGCAAGATCGATCAATGGTATTACATCAGTGAAGGAATCCTCACCACAGTGAATATACCATCAGGAGCCACACACCCCGATGGCCATTTCGCAATCTTCGTCAGGGGGCTACAGCCAGACCTGAACATTTTATTAAGGGGGTCACCCCTTTTATGAAATAGAAGATGTAATTAACAGTGTTTGTTTTTACAGATGACACCAAATGATGTATGTAGTACAGCGCAGTCTATAAACTATATTTACCGTATAAGGTACAAACTGGCGTGGACAAAGTATTTGTCAACCAATTGTCAGATGTGGAGAGATGTAAAGTTATCCACATGAGTATTAATCTTATATGGACATCATATAATCTAGGGGGAGAAAAACTAGGAGAGTCACTTGTAAAGAAGGATCTGATGTACTTGTAGATCACAGATTAAACAACAGGATGAAATATGGCAAGCAAAATATTGTCATGTGTTAAAAGAGAAAATACACACAAAAACTAAGTCAGAGCTAACTAGTATGAACAGGCCTGTATAGCATGTTGATATTAACCACCAAATTGTATGAAACAACTAGAAAACAATAAAAGTATGTGTGTATTATGCTCAAATACCTTGCAATAAATAATGAAAGAACTAGTGTTGTTAAAAACATAGGGTACTTTGTACATACATGTTTTGCAAAAAAAGTACTTAAACATCAATGACAAGGTGACCCATTTTGGGACGGTCCCTACACTAACTATATTATAACCTGCGGCTGTGCCTACTGACCTCATAAACAGCAGGATTCTGTGTGTGACTGGGCCCTAAGATAAATCACAGCTCGGATGCAATTCCGGCAGGATTTTGTCACCTATTAAAAGAGGCATGGACTCCGAAACAGAGCCGTGACATTACCACTTTACAAAGTGTTAGTGCGACCTCATCTGGAGAACATTGTTCAGTTCTGGGTAAGGTTCATAGGAAGGAGACCCTGGAGTTTAACAGAAAAAAAAAAAAGTGCAAAAAAGAGACATAAAATGATTAGTGACACGGGGGAGGGTCTTAGTTATGGGGAAAGATTAATATTTTATGCAATTTGATGTACATGTACATTTTGCTGACGTTTCTATATTTACAGAGGGCTCAGGCTCCGGCTGGGTTCTCTCCTCACGTGGCTGATGCCGGCCATATTAAATAGCAGACATCTCTGGCATCTCCTCTTATGGGTAGCCTAGCTCTTAACATTGAACCTGTCACCAGGTTTTAGAGCTATAAGGTGTGACCATCTCCAGTAAACCCTTATATACAGGATTCTACAATACTGTATATAAGTTGCCAAGCTGATCTGTATTATGCAAAAAACACCTTTCAACTGTCAGGTGGTCCGATGGTGTCACTGATATTGATCCGGCACCGTCTCTCTTCTTGTGATAGTCGTCCTCCTTTTTCCTTTATGTGAATGATGCATCCTACATCACCCACACACTGTCCTCCATTGTGCTCCTGCGTACGCGCACTTCTGTCTGCACTCACAAGTGCAGAGCAAAGTATTGTAATGTGCGGCATATTTTGACCTTTCCCCGCACCTGGGCATTAAAGCATTTTGCACTAGGCAGAAAAAAGTGTGCATGCAGGAGCACAATGGAGGTCAGTGTGGATAATATAGAAGGCGTCATCCACATGCAGTAGGGAAGAAAGACGGCGATCACAAGAAGAGAAGATGCTCCAGATCAAGACAGTGACACCTAACGGATTTGACCAACAAATAGGTGAATATATAAAATGTCTTTTTTTATGTTATACAAATGGGCCTGGGGCTTATATACAGTATTGTATAATACTGTATATAAGGACTTACTGGAGGTGGCCACAGCTTATATGGGAAAAACCTAGTGACAGATTAACATTAAATCTAATGAGCCCAAGGCCAGGGGTACTCGGACACCGGGACTGATGGCTTCTTGGATGGGGAAATCACGGGTGGTCGGGAACCCAGTTCTGTGCCCTGGTTATCAATTGAGTTAGATGGTGGGGAGGGAATATTTACAAGGGAACGTGACGCCACCTGTGGATCCCGGTAACATGGGGAACGGCGCTGCAAGCCGGCCGCTGAGGTGATGGTGGGTGCAGCAGAGAGTGTTGCAGCTCCCCACATATTGCCAGCTCAGGGTCCCCCTTATAGAGTCTCTAGATGTTTTCTCTCTTAGTCTTTCAGGGTCTACCTTATTCTTCTCTGTCTCTACCACCTTCACAGCGCTCTCCCGCCAGTCCTACGGTTTGTCACTAGCCGATCAGGTTGGTCCCTTACGGGAGCAGCAGGAGAGCACAATTTCTTCAGCCACCGGAATTCGGTTCGCAACCACTAGTGTCCGCAGCCGGTTTCAGTCCTGAGGGTTGAGATATCCTTGAGGCGCTAACGGCAACCCGATTACTGTAGGCCCGCTGTTCGTCGGTCTGCGGTCAGAGGTGAACTGCTGATCGCCTTCGCTTCCCGTGGTGTCTTCCCCAACGTGACCAGCCGGTTCCAACCAGTCCTGGTCCGTTGCCTTCTGTCGTGGGCCTCCACTTAAAGATGGGGATCCCTCCTGTCAGTGGTACTGTCAGGCCTGTCCTTCCTGACTGCCTTCCCAGCACAGTCTGTTCTCTACTGTCACTCACTCTCACTACTCTATACTAGGCTCCACCCCCTTTTGGGACCTACTAAATTACCAGTCCCCCCTATTCTAAGTGGCCTAGTCTTAGCTGTGTGTGTGTGCAAAAACAGACTCCATAGGTTAAACCCTGAACTGACAATTTACAGAGATATCACATTGTTTGTCAGAGTGCAATACCTCTCTGGGGCGCCTAGCCAGAGGGGCGCCACAAATCCCACGCTCAATCACTGATTGCGGAGTTGAACCTCTTCACGACATGAGTAAATGTATGATGCCACAAGTTGGAAGCGGGAGTTGGAAGCTCACACCCTATAGTTGACAGGTAATGACTGTGCACTACAACCAGGACTTGCCTCTAAAAATCACAGGTGAAGTGATGCTCCTCCCACAATTGTTAACCTCTTAATTCCCATTGCTGAAAAATAAAAAATGTTACTAACCTCAGAAAGTAGCGACACAGCCCCCCAATTTTTTTTTTTTTTTTACAAATGTCTTATTTTTTACCACCAAAATAATAAACCAACAGGACATGTTTGATATTGATGTAATCGTGCTGATGCTGATGAGGACAATCATATGTCGAGGTTGTTTTCACCACAAAATGTACACTATAAAAACTATCCCTTAAAAGTCAGGTTTTTCTTTGTTTCACAGTTTCTCCCATTTTGAGGTGTTTCCCTATTTTACCGGTCACTATTTGGTGAAATGACTTGTCTTGCACAGAACAAGCCCTCATTTGGCTATATTTTCAGAAAATAAGAACGTTATGGCTCTGGGAGCAAGGGAAGTCTTTGGTGGTTAATGAGCGTGGTTTTACGGACCTGTTCATCATGTGCGTGGCTCATATTTGTCCTTAACAAGGAAAGGAAGAACAAAACAAAAAAACTAGAATTGGTTGTCTTGCAAAGGGGCTAAATAAACCCCCCCCCCCAGTGCATGCACATACTGGCTCCAATTGGCACCTGTGACATAATTGCAGGGCGCCCCTGGACTAACCTGCCAGCCTGGCCGCAAACAAGCCCCTCAGTGCTGCCATCTTGATACAGCCCTTAAGCTTCAAAGGAGATGGTGATTTTCAGTTTATATAACATAAGCAATTGGATGATCGCAGCTTCACATTCCTTAAAGATATAAAAAAATTTAAAAACTTTAATCATTCACCTTTTTCCCCATTAAAAAAATAATTAAAAAGCAATCATTTTGTAATCGACACATTCATAAATGTCTGAGCTATTCAAATTATAAAAATGAATCAACCTGATCAGTATTACTGTATTGAGAGAAAAATATAAACAGAATTGTGTTTTTTGGCCACCACTGCTCTTTAAAAAATGCAATAAAAGAAAATAAAAATGTGATATCGACCCCAAACTTGTGTCACTTAAACATGTCGGCTGAAATAATCCTGAGCCCTCGTTCCTTCTTTCAGCTCTATGGACTTAAATAAAAATAGAAATGGGTCAGGGCTCAGAAAACTTTAAAGTGATCCTGTTACCTCCAAAACGCCTCCTAAGCTAGCAAAACATGTCCCTGCAGCTTCCTATCACTAATCCCACACTCCTTTTGTCTCCTAAAAGCATCCTGTGAAAGTGCATAAAAATGTTTTAATACTCACTCATTAGTGATTATAATTAGCAGGGGCTATATTCGTTAGCCCATAGGGCGTGTTGTTTTGCAGGCTCCAGGATCCACCCTCTCTCTGTACAGCTTCTGCTGTGATGTGGAGCTGAAGGCAGGACTAATAATTTGCATTCTATGAGTGATAGAGAGGGGGGAGGGTAAAGCCTGCACAAGCAAAGCAAACAGACAGAGAGAGGGTGGATCATTCAGGCTGCAAAACAACATGTCCTAAGGGCTAAAGAATATAGCCCCTGCTAATTATAATCCCCAATGAGTAAGTATTAAAACGTTTTTATGCTTTTAGGAGATAAAAGGAGTGTGAGATTAGTGATAATATGCTGCAGGGATATGTTTTGGTAGCTTATGATCCAAAGGGTTAACAGAAAGTGCTGGGTTTCATAGATCCACCGCGCTGACCTCCAGTGAAGACAAACAGAGTGATGTATAAAACTCTGTTTAATGGGCAATTTGCCTACCGGTTTCGTGATTTCAGTTATCACTTCATCAGTTATCACTCTTGCTGGGCACCTGCTGCGACCATAACAGAGAGCGGAGTTAGTTGGTTGTGACTTGCACAACCAAATCAGGTGAGTCCTTCCACTAAAGGGGGGCACTGAGGATAATTGTACAAAAGGAAATTACTCTATGTGCGCTCCATTTCCCTTTTTATTGGTAGCTTATGAGGCATTCTGGAGGTGACAGGATCCCTTTAAACAAACATTTAAATTATTTTAGTTGATTTAAATGGAGAAAAAATGTATCACGTTTGGTATTGATCGTAGTGAACGGAGGATTCACAATTCAGGGCAATTATTACAACAGAGAGTAAAAACAAAACCCACAAGACAATGGCAGAATAAGTTTTTCTTCACAACTTCAATTGTTTATAAGTTCATTGTATGACGTCACTCAAACTACAAGTTGTCCTCAAAAAGCCATCTCTGAAATGGCAATGTCAAAGGAGAGGTAAAATAAGTTATGGCTTACGAAATAATGGGGCAAAAACTAAAAATGGCTGCGGACATAGGGCGGTAAAAGAATTAGAAGTATTTAGTCTTAAGGCTCATTCACACTTCAGATTACGATTACTATTATTTATTCTTATTGCTCCACTTATTCCATGACATGTTACACATGAAAAAGGGAGAGAGGATCCTGCCCACTAGGGCTCACAGTCTACAAGAGATGGGTGAGGATACAATAGATGAGGAGACAAAACCATGCCCGTGAAGGTTCACAGTCTAGAAGAGATGAGTGAGGAAACAGAAAATGAGGATAGAGGACCCTGCCCATGAGGGCTCAGTGTATAATGGATGTGTCAGGAGACAGTAGGTGAGGGGAGAGGGCCCCACCCATGAGTACTCACAGTTTACAATGGATGGGTGAGGATACAGTAGGTGAGGAGAGAGGACCCTGCCCACGAGTGCTCACAGTCTACATGGGATGGATGAGGATACAGTAGGTGAGGAGAGAGGACCCTGCCCACGAGTGATCACAATCTACATGGGATGGATGAGGATACAGTATGTGAGGAGAGAGGACCCTGCCCATGAGTGCTCACAGTCTACATGGGATGGATGAGGATACAGTAGGTGAGGAAAGAGGATCCTGCGCATGAGTGCTCACAGTCTACAAGGGATTGGTGAGGATGCAGTAGGAGAGGAGAGAGGACCATGCCCTCGAGGGCTCACAGTCTACAAGGGATGGCTGAGGATACAGTATGTGAGGAGAGAGTGTGGCACCCCAAGGGTTAATGTGCCACAGAAACAGCAACACAGGTTTACTCCCCACACAACACTACACTAGAAAGTGGGAGGAGCTTAGGTGGCACCTGCAAGAGTGGAAGGAGCTAATGTTGTTTACCTCAGAGCAGGAGTGACAGTTAGTCAGTTTAGTTTAGTTTAGTTGAGTTTAGTTTAGTCTGGAGTTGAGTTGGAGTCTGGAGTAGGAGGAGAGTCAAGTTGGAGTGGAGGTCCTGAGAGGTCTGAGGGAAGGAGTCAGAGGAACACATCTGGGACAAGGAGTTACCCAAAACTCACCCCGGAGAGGTGCTTAGGACGGATACCGGATCCGAGGCTGTGCCTGAGACAGACAGACAGGACAGTGAATACCGGGATAGTGAAGGTCCACCATCTTCACTGTACCATAGCAAAGCAACACGGAGGGGTCAGTAAGGAAAGGTAATAATTCTGGTAATATTTAGGAGCGCTCAGTAAAGAGAAGCAGATACCAATAATTAAAGTAGACCTGTTTATTCTGGTTTGTCCACTACGCGCGTTTCAACAGCAGCCTGCTGTCTTCCTCAGGTGGGTAACCCCCACCTGAGGAAGACAGCAGGCCGCTGTTGAAACGCGCGTAGTGGACAAACCAGAATAAATAGGTCTACTTTAATTATTGGTATCTGCTTCTCTTTACTGAGCGCTCCTAAATATTACCAGAATTACTGCCTTTCATTACCATTATCCCTTATGTGATCTGGCTGGAGCTGCACAGTAGTGAGGAAGCTTAGTTAGAGAATTAAAGAACCTGCCCTGGTGTCATAGATCCCTGGTTAAAAGACCTAGGCGGAACACGTGACCTGAGGAGGCGGGAGGCGGCTGGGAGCAGCGACGCTTGGAGCGATACATTGGAATCAGCAGCTACACGCTGACACCGTGGTTGTGCACGGACAGCACAACCAGTCCAGGTGAGTGGTGATTACCGCCACTAACAATATATACCCATTAGACCACCGGGTATTATTCAAGTTTGCGCCTCTCATTTTTGTAATTTCACGGAGGGGTCAGTGACACAGAAGATTCAAGTTGCCTAGCAGATTGGTACCCGTGAGGGGAGACAGGGCCAGCAGTTCAGCTAAAAGAGGCAGCAGGGCCACACACAAAGCACAGAAGTAGGAAGCCAAGGACCCGGTCAGGGTGGGAGCAACCCAGCCCCGGTACAGACTCCGTGGACAATACTCTGCTTTACCATCTGCACAGTAAAGACTTAAAAAACGACAACAAATGTGAGTGTGTGTGATCCTTGTGCTGAAGCCCCACTTCCCCTCCTGAACTGCCATTGCCTCCACTCTCATCATCTCTACTACTACCCCTACTTTCCTGCGACATCTATAACCACCATCACAGACTTTAATTACCACTGCCCCAGGGAACCAGGCTCTACCTGCGGAGTGCTGTTCCATCTAAAGCTGCCAAAACATCATCCCTGGAGCAGCGGTGGTCCCCTAACTGACCACAACCCGTGGGTGGCGTCACGACAAACCTAATCCCTTGTAAATACACCCCATTTACTTGTGTGAACCTGGGACACGGTCCGGACCAGGACCGCTGTGACATTCCCCAGCAGTACCCCAGTCCGGCACCAAGTACCCCGTCCCAGTGGGCTCCACGAGAGGACCATGCCCATGATGGCTCACAGTCTACAAGGTGATGAGACACTAGGATAGACTACAGATTATTACAGTTCAGTAGACTGAGGATCACTGCAGGTCTTAGCTTGTCGGGTCTTCAGGTTCCTTTTGAAGGTTTCCATGGTAGGCAACAGTCTGATATGTTTGGGCAAAGATTTCCAAAGTATGGAGGATGCACAGGAGAAATCTTGTATGTGGTTGTGGGAAGAAGAGATGAAAGGGGAGGAGAGGAGGAGATCTTGAGAAGATCACAGTTTACATGTAGGTGAGTACCATGAGACCATGTCGCAGCTGTACAGAGACAGGTTGTGGATGGCTTTGTATGTCATGGTTGGGTTTTGAACTGGAGTCTCTGGGCAATGGTAAGCCAATGAAGGGATTGGCGGAGAGGAGAGGCCCGGGAATAGCCGGGTGGATTAGTTGGACAGCAAAGTTTAGGGTGGATTGGAGGGATGCAAGAGGGGAGGTCAGTGAACAGGAGGTTAAAGTAGTTGAGTCAGGAGATGATGAGGGTGTCCACGAAGGTTTTTGCAGTTTCCTGGTCAATGAATGTACGGATCCAGGAACTATTTTTGAGTTGGAGTTGGCAAGAGGTGGAGAGGGCTTGGATATGTGGTCTCATCGTGTACGAGAAAATTGGTCCAAGTTTCATCGATACGTAGTCAGCCTTTAACATCCCCAATATTTAGTCAGTGTGTCACTGTTTACCATCCCCAATATTTAGTCAGCGTGTCACTGTTTACCATCCCCAATATTTAGTCAGCGTGTCACTGTTTACCATCCCCAATATTTAGTCAGCGTGTCACTGTTTACCATCCTAGTTTCATCAATATTTTTTGAATGAGAAAGAACAAAGTAAGGTTTCTGAATATTTTTCTATCTAGCAGTCAGTGAAAAACTTACAGACCTCAGATGGCATCTGAATTTCTTGCATTGCCGATTTTGATCTGACACTTGGATCAACATCTGAACATTTCTGTGCCGCAAAAAATAATGGGAATGTGACCGAGCCCATCGATTATTATAGGTACTGAATGAGTGAAATCTGTGAACAGCACAGATAACATTCGTATGCAAAAATCAGACGTCTGAATGAGCCCTTAAGAAGGCGAGAGTAAGGGGAGACACGATTCACTTGTATCTACATATTTATCATTGGAAGGCTATATTTAGACAGCGGTTTTGATCCATTTTTTATGATCTGTTATTGTCTCTTTTTCAGTTGGAAAACTGGATCTGCTTTACATAAAAAGTATCAGAAACACTTCATTAGTTTTTAATAATAATAATAATAATAATAATATTTATTCATTTACATAGCGGTATTAATTTCATAGCACTTTACATACATTTCCTCATCGAGGATCACAATCTAAACATCCTATCAGTATGCCTTTGAAATGTGGGAGGACACCAGAGGACCCGGAGGAAACTCATCGCAAAGACGGGGAGAACATACAAACTCCTTGCAGATGTTGTCCTTGGTGGGAATTGAATCCAGGACCCCAGAGCTGCAAGTCTGCAGTGCTAACCACTGAGCCACAGTACAGTGCTAACTAGTGAGCCACCGTACAGTGCTAACCAGTGAGCTGCCGTACAGTGCTAACCAGTGAGCCACCGTACAGTGCTAACCACTGAGCCACAGTGCCACCTATAATAGGTTATTGTTCCATTTTTGATGTGTTTTTGTCTAGTGCACTTTTTAAATCCATAGACAATGGTGTCAGTGGAAAACGCGGATCAATAAAACGGATCAATAATTGACATGCTGATTCTTTTCCTTGGTCCGTTTTCTGCCCCAATAACGGACCACTTAAATATGGTGAGTCTGAACACCAAATCTTGAAAACTCATCGGCGTGGCTAGGAATCTCAGAAATTGATCTGTATCACTACAATGTGATCCACAAAAATGGATCCTCACAAAACAGATCAAAAACACTGTGTGTGATCATAGCCTAAGTATAGAAATGTAAATGTACAAAATTCTTGCTTTAAGAGTGAATTCAGTTTTTTTGACAATATAATTGCTTTCCAATACCCCTTCCCTTTAATGACTTCACCTCCCAGTCATTCTTTGAACTTTCTTTTTGTAAGTCAAACTATACAGTATAATCAATGTGTAATAGTTGAGAAGAAGATATGCGAGACTCACCAGGATGTATGAAAGTAAAATCTTCTTTATTCACTCCTCTAAAAGTAAGGATATACAGGTGGCAAGATGGGGAAAATCAAAGCAAGACAACGGCCTTTTCACACCTTCCCAGGTCCACCAGGTTGACACAGTGAAGTACTGGGAAGGCACAAAACGTCTGTCGTCCAGCTATCACTTTCTACGTCTTGCCACCGGCATATTCTTGCTTTTAACTGAGTGAAGATTTTACTTTCATACATCCCGGGGAGTGCTACTTATCTTCTCAACTAATATACCGTATATACTCGTGTATAAGCCGACCTGTGTATAAGCCGACCCCCCCTACTTTTGCCCCCAAAAGCTGGTAAAAGTTATTGACTCGCGTATAAGCCTAGGGTATGAAATGCAGCAGACCCCCATCCTATTATATAGCCCCCCATCACTGATATATAGCACCCCTCAGTAATGGTATACAGGCCCCTCAGCAGTGGTATTATACAGGCCCCTCAGCAGTGGTATACAGGCCCCTGTGCAGTGGTATACAGGCCCCTGTGCAGTGGTATACAGGCCCCTATGCAGAAGTATACAGGCCCCTGTGCAGTGGTATACAGACCCCTATGCAGAAGTATACAGGCCCCCAGTGGTATACAGGCCCCTAGGCAGAAGTATACAGGCCCCCAGTGGTATACAGGCCCCTATGCAGAAGTATACAGGCCCCCTGTGCAGTGGTATACAGGCCCCTATGCAGAAGTATACAGGCCCCCAGTGGTGGTATACTGGCCCCCAGCAGTGGTACACAGCCCCCCCTCCTTATTATGTGTCCCCCAGGCTGCGGCACCTGTTAAAATAACAAACCTTTCATACATCACCTTTCCGGCGCAGCTCCTCCGGTCCCGGCTTCTTCCTGCTTGTGCCGGCTTCTAGTGCTGTGAAGGGGCGCAGGAGATGATGTCATCAGCTGCGCCCGGTCACATGACACCGGCACAAGCAGGAAGAAGCCGGGAGCAGAGGAGCTGCGCCGGAAAGGTGATGTATGAAAGGTTTGTTATTTTAACAGGTGCCGCAGCCTGGGGGACACATAATAAGGAGGGGGGGCTGTGTACCACTGCTGGGGGCCAGTGTAGTGCAATATGCACAGCATCCCCCCGCCGCTGATGGACGGGGGGATGCCGTGCATATTCATTACACTAATGAGGCGGCCCCACGTGACCGCCCCCTCCTGCCTCCTCCAGCCACCGGTCACAGCCCCCCCACAGCAAAAACCGAGTGACTCGCGTATAAGCCGAGGGGGGGACTTTGCAGCCCAATTTTTGGGCTGAAAAACTCGGCTTATACGCGAGTATATACGGTCTTTTGATTGGACTCTACTTGTTAGCTGAGCCGCACGAGTGGGATGATGGTACAAAACACTGATGCATAAGCCGTATTGGAAGGAGAGGAAAGAAAAAACTCTTAGGCTTCACACCATGATTTTCGGGTTGTGTCCGAGGTTTTGCAGGATGCACCGGTCATAACCTGACAGCCCTGGACGTGCAGAAACTGAGGGCAAATATGTCCTATGATCCTGTTTTAAACACAAATTTTTTCTGTGCATCTGTGCTGCTGTCCGGTGCTGAAAATTCAGCAGCTCGGGTGCAGGGGAGCTGCCCACAGTGCTTAAATTTCAGCCATGGAGCTCTCCAGGTGCTGAACTTCAGCAGCGGCTCCGTAATGCTGCGCTCTCCATGGTGCTGAACGAGTATGGCTGCATTGCAGAGCCGCCGCTCTTTTAGCACTTGGCGTCTGGGAACCGGCACAATTTTCTTCCAGATCCGTCGCCCACAGACTCCCATGCTATGGGCGACGGATCCGGGAGGATCCAATTTTGTCAGATTTTTGCATCGGACACAAAACATGCTGCAGACTCCGGTTTTGTGTCCAATGCAAAAATATCGGACAAAACCGGATCCTCCTGGAAAACCAGAAAAATGGACGCCAAATAGGCACAATCTGGCGCCATAGAAATAGATCGGGGTAAAAACCGGATGTGGGTCTGCCGGTTCACACCGGACAGACCCGGACGTCAAAAACCGTAGTGTGAAGCCAGCCTTAGCTAAACAGCATTTGCTCGACAAGTGGTGCACACCTGCTCTTCATTGATTGACATCTATATAACCAAACATTACATTGTATTTAGAATCAAAGCTCAACATTGCAACATCCTGTAGTGGCCTGAAGAGGGCAGTATACACAGAATGATGAGTGGACTTTTCTTTCCACCTTGTTCTGCAGATCTGGTAATGAGACTCGCGATGGTGAAGGAATTATTAGTAGTAGTTCAATATTCAGGTTCGTATAGGTCTTTTTACTATTCGGATATTCATCCCAAAGACTGAACATGATGCAAGTCAATGAGCACTCAAATCTGGGGAATCTTATAGTATTTGTGTAAAAAATTCCCCAGAAAATGTAAGTCAATGGAGAACTTGAATATTTATGTTCACTATTTGGGACAAATATCAAATAGTACAAAGTATTTTATTACACTTTTCCGAACCCCAAGACCAAACTACTCACTCATCACTAATAATAAGCAACCACCTATTCTATGTATGTCCTAGAGGAATGATTTCTGGGAATTTGTTTCTATATTATAATTTGTATACAGGAGCATCTCAATGAATTAGAATATCAAAAAGATAATTTCAGTAATTCAATACAAAAAGTCAAACACATACGGTATATTATATACACTGTGCCAGAATTATTAGGCAAGTTGTATTGTAGAGGATTATTTTTATTATTGATCAACAACTATGTTCTCAATCACCCAAAAGACTCATAAATATCAAAGCTTAATATTTTTGGAAGTTGGAGTGGGGTTTTTTAGATTTGGCTCTTAGGAGGATATCTGTTTGTGCAGGTAACTATTACTGTGCAGAATTATTAGGCAACTTAATAAAAACCAAATCTATTCCCATCTCACTTGTTTATTTTCACCAGGTAAACCAATATAACTGCACAAAATGTAGAAATAAACATTTCTGACATGCAAAAACAAAACACAAAAAGAATTAGTGCCCAATATAGCCACCTTTCTTTATGATGACACTCAGCAGCCTCCATCCATAGATTGTGTCAGTTGCTTCATCTGTTTACGATCAACATTGCATGCGGTAGCCACCACAGCCTCCAGACGCTGTTCCCAGAGGTGTGCTGTTTTCCCTCCTTGTAGATCTCACATTTTAGGAGGAGCACAGGTTCTCTATGGGGTTCAGATCAGGTGAACAAGGGGGCCATGTCATTATTTTTTCTTCTTTTAGACCTTTACTGGCCAGCCACGCTGTGGAGTAGTTGGATACATGTGATGGAGCATTGTCCTGCATGAAAATCATGTTTTTCTTGAACGATACCAACTTCTTCCTGTACCACTGCTTGAAGAAGTTGTCTTCCAGAAACTGGCAGTAGGTCCGGGAGTTGAGCTTCACTCCATCCTCAACTCGAAAAGGTCCCACTAGTTCATCTTTGATGATCCCAGCCCATACCAGTACCCCACCTCCACCTTGCTGGCGTCTGAGTCTGAGTAGAGCTCTCTGCCCTTTACTGATCCAGCCTCTGGCCCATCCATCTGGCCATCAAGAGTCACTCTCATTTCATCCGTCCATAAAAGCTTTGATAAATCAGTCTTAAGATATTTCTTGGCCCAGGCTTGACGCTTTATCTTATGTTTCTTGTTCAAAAGTGGTTGTTTTTCATCCTCCCTTACCTTGGCCATGTCCCTGAGTATAGCACAACTTGATTTTTGATACTCCAGTAACGTTGCAGCTCGGACTTTTGGCAAAACTGTAAATGGCATCTTGGCAGCTTCACACTTGATTTTCCTCAATTCATGGTCAGTTATTTTGTGCCTTTTATGCCCAACACACTTCTTGCGACCCTGTTTGCTATTTTCCATGAAACGCTTGATTGTTCGGTGATCACACTTCAAAAGTTTGACAATTTCAAGACGGCTGCATCCCTCTGCAAGACATCTCACAATTCTGGACTTTTCAGAGCCTGTCAAATCTCTCTTCTGACCCATTTTGACTAAGAAAGGCAGTTGCCTAATAATTAAGCACACCTTATATAGGGTGTTGATGTCATTACACCACACCCCTCCTCATTACAGAGATGCACATCACCTGATTTACTTAATTGGTAGTTGGCTCTCAATCCTATACAGCTTGGAGTAGGACAACATGTATAAAAAGTATCATGTGATCAAAAAACTAATTTGCCTAATAATTCTGCACACAGTGTAGAGTCATTACACACCGTTCTCTATTTCATGTGTTTATTAGGGATGAGCGAGTATGCTTGTCACTACTTGGTACTCGCACAAATATCTCGGTACTCGGGGTACTCGGCGAGTACCGAGTAATCTCACGATACCCTTGCTGTGCTCGGGGTCCACCTCCCTGCATGTTGGCGCTCTTTACAGAGCCAGCCCGCATGCAGGGATTGGCTGACAGACACTGTAATGCCACAGCCATGTTGATTGTGGCATTACAGTGATTGGCTGGTCGCACAGCATTATCAGGTCTCTATAAGACCTGACCGCGCTGTGCTCGTCACTCTGCTCCACAGACAGGCAGCGTAGGGAGAGTTGCTGCTGATTGAGGGACAGATTTGTGGCCTTTCAGCTAGTGTAGGGCTGCCAGTCTAATTACCACAACAGTCCTTCTGAGGACTAATAGAGCTGTATACAGGCAGGCAGGGAGGCAGGGTATATAGCAAACTTCATTGTGCCAGTATACCAGCCTGCATCACATCTGGGGCTGGTGTACAGGCTGGAAATGTCATCCATCCATCCCAAAACAGTGCTTTTAGGGATTAATTTAGCTCTCTATAGGCAAGAGTAGGTTTTATCACAAATTAGGATACGCCAAAAACTCGCTATTCTCGTCAACGTTTGTGTCTGACTGGTCCACCTGTAGGGCCTTAATCTCTAATCTCAGTGTCGTGCTAAAAAACAAATCTTGTCTGCACTCATTTAGCATCTTAGTGCAGCTACAGTAGGTTGCAGCGTAAATTAGG
The DNA here is from genome assembly GCA_033576535.1 of Allobates femoralis. Lineage (NCBI taxonomy): Eukaryota > Metazoa > Chordata > Amphibia > Anura > Aromobatidae > Allobates > Allobates femoralis. Next base: position 155,270,481 of record JARQOC010000010.1, read on the forward strand.
ATACGCCAAAAGCCAGGCATGGTCGTGTATGACAATGGCCGGAACCTTGTGGCGGCTCTGAGGCGAGCTGACACATGTTCCATGCGTGGCCCATGTGCTCAACCTCGTGGTTCAGCGGTTTATTAAATCCTACCCGGAGCTGTCTGATCTGCTCGTCAAATTACGCCGCCTGTGTGCCCATTTTAGAAAGTCACCTACTGCTTCTGCCGGCCTTGTCGGCTTTCAGCGGCGTTTGCAGCTTCCGGCTTACAGACTGGTGTGTGATGTCCTCACACGTTGGAATTCCACACTGCACATGTTGGTCAGGATTTGTGAGCAGAAGAGGGCAGTTGTTGAGTACCAGCATCAACTAGGCCGTCGGTATATGGTTCAAACTCCATACATAAGACCTCAGGAGTGGACATGGATGTCCGACATACCGTATGTACCTTTCTCCAAAACTTTGAGGACTCCACCAAGATGGTGAGCGGTGAAGACGCCATTATTAGCGTCACCATCCTGCTTCTCTGTCTTCTAAAACGCTCTCTGCTCAAAATCAAAGACGATGCATTGCAGGCGGAGCACGATGACTTGCAGCAAGAAACTGTACTGGGTCATTACACACAGCCCAGCCTCATCTCATCCCTATGTGCATTGGAGGACTATGACGAGGAGGAGGATGAAGAAACAGAGCTACTTTCATGCGGAATTGACGGTAATACATACACAACCGTCAGACCGTCGGTTGAGCGTGGATGGCCAGAGGACAGGGGAGAGGAGGAGGAGGATGAGGTCAGCATGGCCAGTCATGCTGTTGGTGAGGACCCTGAAGTCTTGCCTGTTAACAGTCTGGCGCACATGGCTGACTATGTTACACTGCCTGTCTCGTGACCCTCGCGTTATCAAGATCTTGGCGGACACTCATTACTGGTTTGTGACACTTTTAGACCCACGCTACAAAGAGAACTTTATTTCTCTTATTCCCGAGGCAGAGAGAGGTCTACAAAAATGCTGTAGTACCAGAAGGCCATAGTCGCGGATTTAGTCAAAAAATTCCCTTCTGGAAACACTAGCGGCAGAGGTCACGATTCAGTGGACAACCAAGGCGTCCAGCCGAGAGAGGCACAAGTCCAATCCAGCAGAGGTAGGGGAACACTCTCAAAGATCTGGGACATTTTTCTCAGCACCTCCTGTACCACAGGCCCTGAGGTGCGGGATAGTGTCACAAGGACTACAAAGTTTGCCAAGATGCTGAGGGAATACCTTGCTGATCGTACTAAAGTGCTCCTAGACTCCTCTGTGCCTTATAATTATTGGGTATCCAAGCTGGACACATGGCTGGAATTGGCTCTCTACGCCTTGGAAGTCCTGGCCTGCCTTGCCACTAGCGTTTTGTCAGAGCGTGTTTTTAGTGACGCAGGTGGAATCATTACAGATAAACGCACCCGCCTGTCAACTGAAAATGCTGATAGGCTGACTCTGATCCAGATGAACAAGGGTTGGATTGGGCCTGACTTCACCACACACCACCAAATGATAGCGGAATTTAAATTTTGTGCTGGTAGAATTCCCATGCACCTCCGCACACCCACACATCGGTACACACTTCATGTCTTTGGCTACTTGCTGTACTGCTCCTCCTTTTCCTCATCCGCCACAAAACCATCATTTTTTTACATCATATTTATGATGATGATGACCCTAACCGTTCAAAAGTTAGGCATAATACCCCCAGGGGTAAATGTTTTAGTCCATGCTTCCAGAATGGGCATTACAAGTAGAGGAGACCCGCTCCTTTGTAATGGGAACAATTTTTAGAGGCTCTCCTCCATGTTTCTTCCCAGGGGCATCGCAATGCCTCCTAATTTTTGGCAGCTATTCCAAGGGCAATCATACAAAACACCCACTTCCTTAAGGGCACATTAATTAAAGAGGCCCTCATGCACGTCTCTATCCAGGGGCATCAGAGTGCGACACCATTTTTTACTTCCCTGCCTAGGGCAATACTACAAAAGACCCACTTCCTTATAATGGGCACAATATTAAAAGAGGCCCTCATGTACGCCTCAATCCAGGGGCATCAGAGTGCCTCCCAACTTTTGGCAGCCCTGCTTAGGCCAATCCTACAAAAGACCCACTTGCTTAAAATGGGCACATTATTTAAAGAGGCCTTCATGTACGACTCTTGCCAGGGGCATGGGAGTGCCACACAATTTTTGGCTTACCTTCCTAGGGCAATCCTACAAAAGACCTACTTCCTTATAATGGGCACAATATTAAAAGAGGCTCTCATGCACTCCTCCATCCAGGGGCATCAGAGTGCGACACCATTTTTGACTTCCCTGCCTAGGGCAAGACCCTCTTGCTTAAAATGGGCACATTATTTAAAAAGGCCCTCATGCACAACCTCCATCCAGGGGCATTGGGGTGCCTCCCAATTTTTGGCTGCCCTGCCTAGGGCAATACTACTAAAGACCCACTTCCTTACAATGGGCATATTATTTAAAGAGGCTCTCATGCACGCCTCCATCCAGGGGCATCAGAGTGCCTCCCAACTTTTGGCAGCCCTGCCTAGGACAGTACTACAAATGACCCACTTGCTTAAAATGGGCACATTATTTAAAGAGGCCTTCATGTACGTCTATTCCCAGGGGCATTGTGGTGCCTCCCAATTTTTGGCTGCCCTGCCAAAGGGCAATGCTACAAAAGACCCACTTCCTTAAAATGGGCACATTATTTAAAGAGGCCTTCATTTACGTCTCTTCCCAAGGGCATGGGAGTGCCACAATTTTTTAAGAAAAAATCTTTCATATAATCCAAAAAACTAACATACACCAACTCTGTCTCACAAGTGGGTATGATCCCTTAATATTTTTTTCATGAAAATCCATTTTGGTTTCATTTTGTAACGTTTTCTTGACAGTCCGTAAAAGTGGCGTAATAGTCTGACAACATTGTTCACAGCAGTGACCTTGGAGTATGAAATGCTTCCAGGGGTCTTCCCCATGCTGTTCCCATGTCATTTCAGCACTGTTCTGATACTTTTGTGACATTTTTAGGGTTTTTCCATGCTGCCGGGGGTCATGCCAGAAAAATACTCGGGTCTCCCATAGGATAACATTGGGCTCGGTGCTCGGGCCGAGTACACGAGTATCTTGGGATGCTCGGCCCGAGCTTCGAGCACCCGAGCATTTTAGTACTCGCTCATCTCTAGTGTTTATTTCTTTAAATGTTGATGATTATGGCTTACAACCAATGAAAACCCAAAGATCTCAGAAAATTAGAATATAGAAGACCAACTGAAAAAATGATTTATAACTCATAAATGTTGTCCTACTGAAAAGTCTGTACAGTAAATGCCCTCAATACTTGGTCGGGCTCCTTTTGCATGAATTCGGCGTCAATGCGGCATGGCATGGATGCGATCAGCCTATGGCATCACTGCAGTGTGGCATGGATGCGATCAGCCTCTGGCATTAATGTGGTGTGGCATGACGCGATCACCCTGTGGCATTAATGCGGCATAGCATGGAGGGGATCAACCTGTGACATCAATGCAGCGTGGCCTAGAGGCGATCAGCCTATGACATCAATGCGTCATGGCATGGAGGCGATCAACCTGTGGTATCAATGCGGTGTGGCATGGAGGCGATCAGCCTGTAGCATCAATACAGCATGGGATGGAGTCGATCAGTCTATGGCATCAATAAGGCGTGGCATGGAGGCGATCAGCTTGTGATGACCGAGGGGTTATCAAAACCCAGGTGGCTTTGATAGCAGCCTTCCGCTCGACTGCATTGTTTGTCTCGTGTATCTCATACATTCTCTATGGGGCTTATGTCAGGCAACTTTGCTGCCAATCAAGCACAGTGATACTGTGGTTAGTAAACCAGGGATTTGTACTTTTGTCAGTGTGGACAGGTGCCAAGCCCTGCTAGAAAATGACACCTACATCTCCAAAAATGTTGTCAGCAGAGGGAAGCATGAAGTGCTGTAATATGTCCTGGTAGATGGCAGTGCTGACTTTGGTGTTGATAACACACAGTGGACCTACACCAGCAGATGACATGGCTCTCCAAACCATCACTGATTGTGGAAACTTCACACTAGACCTCAAGCAGCTTGTGGCCTCTTCATTCTTCCTCCAGACTCTTGGATTGCGTCCTCTCCACTCTTCCTCCAAACTCTGGGATTGGGGCCTCTCTATGTCGAGCCCATTGGGACGGGGTACTCGGTACCGGACCGGGTGTGCTACTTGGGATGTCACAGGTGGTCCTGGTCCGGGTCCCGGGCCTGTCAATAATAAAGGGGGATATTTACAGGGGAGAATGTCAGTCGTGACGCCACCCACGGCTTGTGGTCATCAAGGGGGACCACCGCTGCGGCAGAACCTCCGGGGATGATGTTATGGCAGCTTAGGTGGGATAGTTCTCTGCGGGTAGAACTGTGTTCCCCGGGGCAGTGATGATAGAGTCAATGGTGTAGTGTATGGTGCAGGCCTGTGCTGGGTGCAGTGCACTTATTGTCCTGATGCTGCAGAAGTCTTCCTTCCAGATTCAGAGCTGATAGGCGGTGGCTCTCCAGTTGCAGGCTGTATTCCTCTGCAGACCTGTTTGGATGGAATCATGTGCAGGCAGAAATCACACGAGGGAGTCAGAGTCAGGGTTCACCGTGTTTACTTCTCAACGTTCTCTCAGTTACAGTTCAGAGTCACAGTTTACACGGGCATAACTCTCCCCTCTGGGTTCCTTTACTCCATGCAGCCAGGATGTTCCTTCTATGACCCCTCACTCGCTCTCTGTCCTTTCAGGCTGTTGTTCTCTCTGGTATTTGGTACGTGTTTGACTCCGGACAGTATGGCGGTGGCTCGGACACCTGTGGGCCCTCCGGGTTGCCACTGAGCGACCTGTCCTTTGGGGTGGGAACCCTAACATGTATCTAGAGTCCTCCATCGGTTGTCTGGGGATGCCGGGTGAAGCGTCGGTCCCCTTCAGAGCCAACACTCTGCTGCTAGCCTAGCCTCCAATAGTCCTCCAGGGTGAGGCTCTACCAGACTCCGCCTGCAGTCTGCCATCTCAGCCGTGTTTCTAGGACCCAGTGCTACTGGTCCTCTCGTCCCTCACACTCCTGGGGTGCTGGCTCCGGACATGCTTTCTCTCTGTGGCTCACATTGGCTCTCCAGATTCTGCGCTCCTTCCACCCCACTCTTCCAGGACATGTGCTTCAGTCTGTACTGCTCAGCCTGCTTCGGCCTACTGACTCCTTTCTCCTCCCCCTGCTCTATATCTACCCTCTGTCACCTTACTTCATTGCTGGCCCACCCTACTGTCTCTAAACCCACCACCCCTTGCCCGCCTAGAGTTCTCGGGCTCCAGGTTGGGTGCTGCCCTCTACTGGTATGTGGGTTGTGTGGGCTTTGAGGGTGTTGGTGTGCAACTGTCGTTCCTACCGTCCTGGCTGCAGTTCCCTTTGTGGCCTCCTGGTCGCAGGGGCGCCACAACTACCCTTCCTCCAGACTCTGGGATTGTGGCATCTCTACCCTTCCTCCAGACTCTTGGATTGTGGCCTCTCCAGTCTTCCTCCAGACTCTAGGATTATCGCCTCTCCACCCTTCCTCCAGACTCTTGGATTGTAGCATCTCTACCCTTCCTCCAGACTCTTGGATTGTGGCCTCTCCACTCTTCATCCAGACTCTTGGTTTGTGGCCTCTCCACTCTTCCTCCAGACTCTTGGATTGTGGCCTCTACACTCTTCCTCCAGACTCTTGAATTGTGACCTCTCCACTCTTTCTCCAGACTCTGGGATATTGATTTCCAATGATCTTTTGTGGCTTGCCCTCCTTGCGGAGGGTGTCAATGACTGTCTTCTGGACATCTGTCAGCAGTCTTCCTCATGATTGTGTAGCCTACTGAATCAGATTAAGGAACAATTCTAACCCTTGATAAAACTTTGCAGGAGTTTTGCGTTGATTATTTTAATTTTCTGAGATAATGACTTTTGGGTTTTCATTGGCTTTCAGCTATAATCATCAAAATTTACAGAAATAAACACGTTAAATAGATCCCTTTGTGTGTAATGACTCTATATAATAGATGTGTTTCACTTTATGTTTTTAATTGCTGAAATAAATGACCTTTTTGATGATATTCTGATTTATTGAGATGCTCCGTAGGTGTATTTTACTACCACCTAATGGACGCATCATTAAAATATACTGTATATACATTTCATAAATATTTGTATTTAGTGTTGCCCTAGTACAGTCCCGAACATAAGTTATGTCACTTATCCATGTTACGTAAATAAAAGCTTATAACCTGACGTTAAATTCATCCATTGGTTGTATAAATTACTCTTTTGAAAGCTGAAACCCTCCCAAATGTGGTTTAGGTTAAGAAAATAAATTGGCATCAATGCTGAAATATTGATCATTTAATGAACACAGAATAGTCAGATTTTGGCAAGACAAAAGTTTTGTCACCTGGTCATATAATTCACCCAATCCTAGTTTACATCCTCACCTGTGCTCCGTAAATGATCGGATAATTAGTGGGTGTGTATAAAAAGAAACCCAGCACCCCAGACCTTCACTTGAACTGCAACTTGAGCTCTGACAACATGCCAAAAATCCACCCTGCGACCAAAGCCTTGATTATCAAGAGGCTGAAGACCAGATCCACTGCAGAGGTGGCTGGCACATTTAATGTGTTTAAGCGTCAAGTACAAAGAATAGGGATGATCGAGTATGCTTGTCACTAAACGGTACTCGCACAAATATCTCGGTACTCGGGGTACTCGGCGAGCACTGAGTAATCTCGCGATACTCTTGCTATGCTCAGGGTCCACCTCGCTGCATGTTGGCGCTCTTTACAGAGCCAGCCCGCATGCAGGGATTGGCTGACAGACACTGTAATGCCACGGCCATGTTGGTTGTGGCATTACAGTGATTGGCTGGCCGCACAGCGTCATCAGGTCTTTATAAGACTTGACCGCGCTGTGCTCGTCACTCTGCTCCACAGACAGTCAGTGTAGGGAGAGGTGTTGCTGATTGAGGGACAGATTTGTGGCCTTTCAGCTAGTGTAGGCGCAGAGCTGACAATATAATTACCACAACAGTCCTTCTGAGGACTAATAGAGCTGTATACAGGCAGGCAGGGAGGCAGGGCATATAGCAAACTTCGTTGTGCCAGTATACCAGCATGCATCACATCTGGGGCTGGTGGACAGGCTAGTAATCTCATCCATCCCAAAACAATGCTTTTAGGGATTAATTTAGCTCTGTATAGGCAGGAGTAGGTTGTAGCGTAAATTAGAAAATGCCAAAACGCCCTGTATTCTCGTCAGCATTTGTGTCTGACCAGTCCACCTGCACGGCCTTAATCTCTACCTCAGTGTCCAGCTAAAAACTAAATCTTGTCTGCATTCATTTAACATTTGTGAGCGCCAGGAGTGGGTTGTAGCGTAAATTAGGATGCGCCAAAAGACTCAGTATTTTCGTCAGTGTTTGTGTCTGACCAGTCCACCTGCAGGGCCTTAATCTCTAATCTCAGTGTCCAGCTAAAAAACAAATCTTGTCTGCATTCATTTAACATTTGTGTGCAGCAGCAGTGGCTTGTAGCTCCAAGTAGCATACGCCAAAAGACGGTATACGCGTCAGTGTTTGTGTCTGACCCTTCCAGCTGCCGGGATTAAACAGCTCTTATCTGTAATTTCAGTGTCCATCTACAAAAGAACTCTTGTATGCATTAATTTACCATTTTTGTGTGGCAGGAGGGGGTTGTAGCCCCAATTTGTATACGCCAAAACACTCATGGTACCTTTACACGCCGCCACAACAGGATGGATACCAACTGCTACTTCACGTGCACGAGCACGGCCAAACGGTTACAAACGGGAAACGCACCCTCTTTACACGCCGCCACAAGGTGCGCTACGCTACGCTACATGTACAGCTGGCTACATCGCCGGGTGTCTCAAGTAGCCATCTGTAGCTCAGCGTACCTCATTTACACAACGCTACAACAAGCTAATATGGGCGGACCTGGTGCAGCAGGGACAGCACATAGGCGTGCCACAATTGTGGATTACGAGAATTCCGTACGCTGATAGGACAAAGCAATAACATCATGATTGGCCAGCCAACGCAGGAGGCTGACTAATACATGACGCTCGAGCAACTGTGTAGTGTGACTGGTCAGCTCCTTAAATATGCCTCCCTATGCAGCGACTACCAATCGTCATGCAGGAGCTTCCACCAATGATCGCAGATGGGGCGCGGTAACACGGAGCCTGGGTGACGCCTTAGCTACATTGCAGCTACATCGCCGGGTGTCCAGAGTTCCCTTCTGTGGGTTCTTTACACGCCGATACAGCTCGCTACAATCGGCAATGTAGCCATCTGTTTATGGGCAGTGCACGGATACAGATGTATCTGTAGCCGGCTGTGTCGTCCCGTCTTCAGACGCCGCTACTACGGGCGATATTGGCGCCACAAGCTACATTTGTAGCCTGTAGCGGGTTGTATGCATCCTGTTGTGGCGGCGTGTAAAGGTACCTTCAGTATACTTGTTTCAACGTATGTGCCTGACCAGTATAGATGATGTAATTTAATCTCCAATCTCAGTATCCAGCTCAAAAACTGTGGCAATAAAAACACGCTTTGATAAAACGCTAGTGGCAGAGCAGGCCTGGACTTCCAAAGCCTAGAGGAACAATTCCTGCCACGTGTCCAGCTTGGATACTCAATAATTATAAGGCACAGAGGAATCTAGGAGCACTTTCGTACGATCGGCAAGGTACTCCTTCAGCATCTTTACAAACTTTGCAGTCCTTGTGACACTACCCTGCACCTGAGGGCCTGTTCTACGGGAGGGGCTGAGAAAACTCTCCCAGATCTTTGAGTGTGTTCCCCTACCTCTGCTGGATTGGCATTGTGCCTCTCTGTGCTGGACCCCTTGGTTGTCCACCAAACCGTGACCTCTACCGCAAGCGTTTTCAGAAGGGAATTTTTTGACTAATTCCTCAACTAGAGCCTTCTGGTACTGCAGCATTTTTGTAGACCTCTCCACCTTGGGAATAAGAGAAATAAAGTTCTCCTTGTAGCGTGGATCTAAAAATGTCACCAACCAGTAATGAAGGTCCGCCAAGATGTTGATAACAAAGTCAGCCTTGTGCGCCAGACTGTTAACAGGCAAGACTTCAGGTCCTCACCAACAGGATAACTGACAATGCTGTCTTCATCATCCTCCTCCTCTCCCCTGTCCTCTGGCCATCCACGCTCAATCGACGGTCTGACGGTTGTGCATATATTACCGTCAATTCTGAATGAAAGTAGCTCCATTTCTTCATCCTCCTCCTCGTCATAGTCCTCCAATAGGCTGTGTGTAATCACCCAGTATGGTTTCTTGCTGCAACTCATCCTGCTCCGCCTGCAATGCATCATCTTTGATTTTGAGCAGAGAGCGTTTTAGTAGATAGAGAAACGGGATGGTGACGCTAATGATGGCGTTATCGCCGCTCACCATCTTGGTGGAGTCCTCAAAGTTTTGGAGGACGGTACATATGTCGGACATCCATGTCCACTCCTGAGGTCTTATGTGTGGAGTTTGAACCGTATACCGACAGCTTAGTTGATGCTGGTACTCAACAACTGCCCTCTTCTGCTCACAAATCCTGACCAACATGTGCAGTGTGGAATTCCAACGCGTGGGGACATCACACACCAGTCTGTGAGCCGAAAACTGCAAACGCCGCTGAAAGCCGGCAAGGCTGGCAGAAGCAGTAGGTGACTTTCTGAAATGTGCACACATGCGGCGTACTTTGACGAGCAGATCAGACAGCTCCGGGTAGGATTTAATAAACCGCTGAACCATGAGGTTGAGCACATGGGCCACGCATGGAACATGTGTCAGCTCGCCTCGCCTCAGAGCCGCCACAAGGTTCCGGCCATTGTCACACACGACCATGCCTGGCTGTAGGTTCAGCGGTGTGAGCCAGTGATCTGCCTGCTGTTTCAGAGCTGTCCACAACTCTACAGCGTTGTGCGGTTTGTCACCTATGCATATTAGCTTCAGCACAGCCTGTTGCCGCTTAGCCGAGGCGGTGCTGCAGTGCTTCCAGCTTAGGACTGGTGTGGAGGGTGAAGTGGAGGAAGAGGAAGAGGAGGAGGCTGAGGAGCATGATGTGCCAGAGCTGTACACTGTGGGTGAAACCCTGACTGAGTTAGGGCCTGCAATCCTCGGTGTCGGAAGGACGTGTTCCGTCCCAAGGTCAGACTGGGTCCCGGCTTCCACAATATTAATCCAGTGCGCCGTCAGAGAGATGTACCGGCCCTGCCCGCAAGCACTTGTCCACGTGTCCGTGGTTAGGTGGACATTGCCTGAAACTGCGTTGTTAAGGGCACGTATGATGTTTTGTGACACGTGCTTATGTAATGCAGGGACGGCACACCGGGAAAAATAGTGTCGGCTAGGGACCGAGTAACGTGGGACAGCCGCCGCCATCAGGTTGCGGAATGCTTCCGTCTCCACCAGCCTAGAAGGCAACATTTCCAGTGCAAGCAGTCACGAAATGTGTGCATTTAGAACTGTGGCATGTGGGGCTTTGGCAGCGTATTTGCGCCTGCGTTCCAAAGATTGGTGTATGTATAACTGAACGCTGCGCTGGGACAAGGTTGTGGCTGATGATGGTGCTATTTCTGCTTGTGCAAGTACAGGTGAAGGACAGGAGGCATCTTCGCCTGTAGTATGGACAGGAGATTGGCTTGCACGCACAACAGTGGAAGACGCAGCGGTGTCACCCGCAGACAATGCTCCTGTACTCTGCTGTACATCCCACAAAGTCGGGTGCTTTGCTGCCATTGTGCCTGATCATGCTGGTGGTGGTCAGGCTGCTAGTTTTGCTACCCCTGCTGATGCTGGCATGGCAGGTGTTGCAAATGGCCTTTTACGAATTACCGTATTTTTCGCTTTATAAGACGCACCGGATTATAAGACGCACCCAGATTTTAGAGGTGGCAAATAGGGAAAAAAATATTTGTAGCAAAAAATTACTTTGATATGACACTCAGCCCTGCGACCAGTCAGTGTTGGCGTCTGTTTCCTTCGGATGCAGGTGCAGCATGTGAGCAACACCAATGACTTCTGCTCCAGTGTCTGTTGGCGGGGAGACAGACGCCAGCACTGACGGGTCAGAGGGCTGAGTCTCATATCAATATCACATGGGACATGACTATGCAACTTCTGATAACGTTGGAACTGCTGCAGAATCAGGGGTATGGGTGCATGCACACGATGAGTATACGCAGCCTTTTGGACGCAGCGTCTTGCTGCTGTGTCCAAAATGCTGCGTAGTACAGTACAAGCATAGTGGATGGGATTTGTAGAAATCCTATACTCACTATGCTTCATCCGACCGCAGCATTCTGACAGCTGCGGTGCGGGTTGCCACCATTCCGCTCCTTCTCAGCATGTTCATTTCATGCTGTGGAGTTGGAAGCGGCTCCCATCGGGGGACTGCAGGGAGAAGCTGCCCTGCACCCGCCGCACATGGTGAGTACAGAGCAGCTGGGGTCTCCCTGCCTCCACATGTGGCTTCACTTATGTCCGGAGGAGCCGCGTCCAACACACAGCTACTCCCGACTGTGAGCGCACACCCTTAGTATGGTCTTTATTACTTTTACAAGGGCCAACAAGATGAATGAGATGGGATTTGTTCATGTAGTAACAATCCCTTTAAGAACTATCACTCCCAGCATGTACTGTAGATCCTATAGCATGCTTGGAGTTCTAGTTAAGCACAGTATTGGTAGTGTTAACTTTACTTTATTAGTGGTTATGTTACATATACATGTGGACTCACTTTACTGTGTCCTGCTTTGCCATCACCCTGCTGAAATGAAGGAAGTGGCCAGTCTGTATATAAAGATCTGATGTGATGTACTGTATGAGGGAGGGCCAGGGAGGGGGGCTGTACACTGTGCTGAAATATGATGCTCTAGCCCTGTCTCCTAATTACAAGTCACCACAGAGCTTGACCTGTAGATGCAGGGCCAGGGGAGCTGTACACTGCCGTTATATGCAGGCTCCAGCCCTACACTGAGCAGAGGGAGTGAGGCAGGACACTGACAAACAAGGTACCTGCTGTGATAAAGTGCCGATCTCCCTGCTCTGCCCCTGTCTTCATGGCAGTGAATCAGCACAGAGCTCAGTGCTGATTCACTTGCCACAGCTGCACCCGTCTCCTCCGTTCTCACTATCTGCAGCACACAATGTCCCCAGCAGCTGCAGGAGCGACCATGTGTGCTAGCTAAGCAGCTTCTCCTGCTCCCTGTGCTCTCACCTCTCCGCGCTGTCTTCAGTGCAGAGAGGTGGGTGGGGACTGGGAGCAGTGAAGTGAATATTTAAGTAGATAATGAGCCGGGGACACGTGGTGCTCCTGCCGCCTGATTCTTCAGCAGGGACCATTCCCTGTCACTTCTGTCCCCAATTCACTGCTGTCCCCCCCTCCCCAGCAACTGAGGATGCTAGAATGTTATATTCCTTTTATAAGACGCACCCCCACTTTCCTCCAAAACTTGGAGGAAAAAAAGTGCGTCTTATAAAAGGAAAAATACGGTATCTGCAGACACCTTAAAACACAGCCAGACTTGGGAAGACCTAGCAGTTGAACTGGCAACATCACTCGTGTTGTTGTTCCGGGAAACGGTTGCCTGCCTTCTGCCTGCGGACACCACCCTGCTTCTTCCGGCCTGTTGTTATGCTACGCCTAACTCCCCCTGTGCACTGCTGTCCTCGCTCTGCATGTCCTCCTGCCAGGTTGGGTCAGTTACTGGATCATCCACCACGTTGTCTTCCACTTCCGCACCCTGGTCCTCCTTCTGACTTTCTGGCAATTTTCTCTCCTCATCGTCCACCTCTTGTTGAGACACGTTCCCACCGTTGCCTTCGTGAGACCGTGGCTGCTCAAATATTTGGGCATCGGTACATACGATCTCCTCATGATCCACTTCAACTGGAGCTGGCGAGAGGCCAGAATCTATGAATGGATAAGTGAACAGCTCATCAGAGTGTCCAAGTGTGGGATCAGTTATGTCCGGGTCCGGGCACTCGGCATCAGGGTGTGGAATGTGCAGTCCAGTCTCACAGCTACTGACATTTGACCGTGTGGAAGACAGGGTATTTGTGGTGGTGCCAAACTGACTGGAAGCATTATCCGCTATCCAACTAACAACCTGTTGACACAGGTCTTGGTTTAATAGTGGAGTACTGCTGCGTTCACCTAGAAATTGGGACAAGAAAGTCTAGCGAGATGATGTGGGCGTTTGTCGTGGCGCAATTCAAGCTTGCACACGGGCTCGCCCTCTGCCTGCACCACCATCACGTCCAGTTCCTTGTCCCTTGCCACCGGACTTGCGCATTTTCAATGTGGTGCTGACTGTATACAGCTAAATTAGTGCAAACAAGAGTAGGTTTTTAGCACGACCCTAAGTTTTGAAATTAAGGCCCTGCAGGTGGACTAGTCAGACACAAACGCTGACTACAATAGCGAGTCTTTTGGCGTATCCTAATTTACGCTGCAACATACAGTAGCAGCACTTAGATGCAAAATTAGTGCAGACAAGAGTAGGTTTTTAGCACGAGGCTTTTGGTGTACCCTAAATAACGCTGCAACCTAGAGGAGCAGCACTTAGATGCAAAATTAGTGCAGACAAGAGTAGGTTTTTAGCACGACCTTAAGTTTTGAAATTAAGGCCCTACAGGTGAACTAGTCAGACACAAGCGCTGACTACAATAGCGAGTCTTTTGGTGTATCCTAATTTACGCTGCAACAGACAGTAGCAGCACTTAGATGCAAAATTAGTGCAGACAAGAGTAGGTTTTTAGCACGAGGCTTTTGGTGTACCCTAATTAACGCTGCAACCTAAAGTAGCAGCACTTAGATGCAAAATAAGTGCAGACAAGAGTAGGTTTTAAGCACGAGGCTTTTGGTGTACCCTAATTAAAGCTGCAACCTAGAGGAGCAGCACTTAGATGCAAAATTAGTGCAGACAAGAGTAGGTTTTTAGCACAAGGCTTTTGGTGTACCCTAATTAACGCTGCAACCTAAAGTAGCAGCACTTAGATGCAAAATTAGTGCAGACAAGAGTAGGTTTTAAGCACGAGGCTTTTGTTGTATCCTAATTAAAGCTGCAACCTAGAGGAGCAGCACTTAGATGCAAAATTAGTGCAGACAAGAGATGGTTTTTTAGCACAGGCTTTTGGTGTACCCTAATTTGAGCTAAAACCTACTACTGCCTATAGTGAGCTAATTAAATCCCTAAAAGCACGGTTTTTAGGATGGATGAGCCTGGAAACCAGCCCCAGATGCGATGCAGGCTGGTATACTGGACAGCGAAGTTTCGTAGATACCCTGCCTCCCTGTATACTGCTTTATTAGTCCTCAGAAGGACTGTTATGGTAATTAGACTGGCAGCCCTGTGCCTACACTAGCTGAAAGGCCACAAATCTGTCCCTCAATCAGCAGCAGCTCTCCCTACACTGACTGTCTAATGGCAATGGTGCAGAATGACGAGCACAGCGCGGTCAGGTCTTATAAAGACCTGATGACGCTGTGCGGCCATCCAATCACTGTAATGCCACAACCAACATGGCTGTGGCATTACAGTGTCTGTCAGCCAATCCCTGCATGCGGGCTGGTTCTGTAAAGAGCGCCAGCATGCAGGGAGGTGGACCCCGAGCATAGCAAGAGTATCGCGAGATTACTCAGTACTTGCCGAGTACCCCGAGTACCGTGATATTCGTGCGAGTACCGAGTAGTGACAAGCATACTTGCTCATCTCTAGTGGAAAGATTATGGTCATGGGTGACATTCCGTATGGGGGTGTGCGAAACATTTGCCAGGTGAAAGGCAATATCAATAGCCTAAAATATCAAGAAGTATTAGCTACCTCTTAAGGTACCATCACACGCGGCAATTTTGCTAGCAATTTCACTGGCAATTTGCTGGTTGCAGGGAAATCATGGACACATTGTTCTATTTTGTTGCCATGTACAAATTGAACAATGTGTCCATGATTTCAGTGCAACCAGCAAGTTGCCAGTGAAATTGCTAGCAAAATTGCCGCGTGTGACGGTACCTTTACAAGCCAAATCATAAAAGGGGTCAAATTCTGCAGCAGGATGGTTCTCCATCTCATACATCCATCTCTACAACAAAGTTACTCCAGGCAAAAAAGATAAAGGTGCTTCAGGACTGGCCAGCCCAGTCACCAGACATGAACATCATTGAGCATGTTTGGGGTAGGATGAAAGAGGAAGCTTGGAAGGCAAACCAAAGAATCTAGATGAACTCTGGGAGGCATGTAAGACTGCATTCTTTGCTATTCCTGATGACTTCAATAATAAATTGTATGAATCATTGTTGAACCGCATAGATGCAGTCCTTCAAGCTCATGAAAGTCACACAAAATATTAAATATGACTCTAATAGCACCACAACTTCATTCACCAATGTTATGCAACATTTATTTGTATTTTAAATTAATTATTTGTTTGAATATCACATTACTTTCGGTGGACAACAAAACTTTTGTCTTGCCAAAATCTGACCATTCTGTGTTCATTAAATGATCAATATTTCAGCATTGATGCCAATTTATTTTCTTAACCTAAACCACATTTGGGAGGGTTTCAGCTTTCAAAAGAGTAATTTATACAACCAATGGATGAATTGAACATCAGGTTATAAGCTTTTATTTACCGTATATACTCGCGTATAAGCCGAGTTTTTCAGCCCAAAAATTGGGCTGAAAAGTACCCCCCTCGGCTTATACGCGAGTCATATACTGCAGCAGCCCGCCGGCAACCCGCATCAGTATACAGGCCCCCCCCATTAGTATCCAGGGCCCCCCTTGCTCCGGAAACCTGTAAAGTAAAATCATTATACTTATCACTGTCCTGTCGCCGCCGTCCCCGCCGCTGCCATCGCGATCCTCCGGCTTCATCCGTCTTCTTCCGGCTTCCTCTGGTCGGCGCAGGCAATGACGTCATTGTCTGCGCCACAGGAGGAAGCCGGAAGACGCTGGATGAAGACGGTGGATCGCGATGGCAGCGGCGGGGACGGCGGCGACAGGACAGTGATAAGTATAATGATTTTACTTTACAGGTTTCCGGAGCAAGGGGGGGCCCTGGATACTAATGGGGGGGGGCCTGTATACTGATGGGGGTGGCGGGCAGGCTGCTGCAGTATATACCACTGGGGCTGCTCTATATACCTCTGGGGCTGCTGTATACTATCACTGGGGCTGCTGTATATACCTCTGGGGCTGCTGTATACTACCACTGGGGCTGCTGTATATACCTCTGGGGCTGCTGTATACTACCACTGGGGCTGCTGTATACTACCACTGGGGCTGCTGTATATACCTCTGGGGCTGCTGTATACTTCCACTGGGGCTGCTGTATATACCTCTGGGGCTGCTGGGGCTGCTGTATACTACCACTGGGGCTGCTGTGTATACCTCTGGGGCTGCTGTATACTACCACTGGGGCTGCTGCTGTATATACCACTGGGGAGGCTGCTGTAACACTGCTGGGGCCCGTATATACCACTGGGGAGGCTGCTGTATACCACACTGCTGGGGGCTGTATACTACCACTGGGGAGGCCTGTATACCACTGGGGGGGGCCTGTATACCACACTGCTGGGGGCTGTATACCTCTGCTGGGGTCCACCCTCGACTTATACACGAGTCAATAGGTTTTCCCAGATTTTGGGGGCAAAAGTAGGGGGTCGGCTTATACACGGGTCAGCTTATACACGAGTATATTACGGTACATAACATGGATAAGCGACATTAATTTAATAATTATACAGTCCCTGACATAAGTTATCTTTTTTCATCTGGATGTGACGGCTGAACCCCTTAGCTGGTGCCATGTCCATCTTCTATCCTGGAAGTAGCTTGTAATTAAATTTAGCATGTTAAAGATTGCTGCATGTTTTCCTATGTAACAATGAGTAAAAGACTTAAAATGTACATGGATTGTTCTCAAAAGTGTTTTGGCAATGAACTTGCTCAATCCAAGAACTGTTTGAGGTTATTTGATGTCACCTCGGAGCTCCGGGCGGTGGATGAACAGCCGGCCTGCTGCTTTATCATTACAAAGCTCTTTAGTAAGTCCTAATACGCCTGTGATGTGCGGAGTGTTGTTCTCATTATATTGCTGCACGGGTCCTCAGGCTTTATGAATAATGCAGACGTACAACATTGATCAAAAACAGTCTCTTTACACATTGACTCTCCGATTTGAATAATTTAATACAATCCCTCCCCCACTTAGTATTTTGTCCAGCCCCAAACACCTGTGCACAGAGAGGAGGCGGGTAATGGGATTGAATATCATTAATATAATGAAACTGAAAAGAGTTCTCATTAGTTGATTCCGTTTAATGTCTAAAGGAAAAGATCATAATAAATAGCAACATTTGAGGCTACTCCGGTCTCTTGATCAAGCTTATAATGACTCAAAATCTAAAGTCACATATTTATACACAACAGGACATAGAATAATGCAGGATTAAGACAAGTGGTGTGAAGCAAAACCATCACTATAGGTACGAAGTAATACTGATAGTTCTGCTTCATGTCACTTGTCTTAATCCTGCGTTATTCTACGTACTGTTGTGTATGAATATGTGACTTCAGAATTTGTGCTATACCAGCATGATAAAGATAACAGAGTAGTCTCCAATGCCTGACGAAGACACCTGAGTAGTCTCCAATGCCTGACGAAGACACCCGAGTAGTCTCCAATGCCTGATGAAGACACCCGAGTAGTCTCCAATGCCTGATGAAGACACCCGAGTAGTCTCCAATGCCTGATGAAGACACCGAGTAGTCTCCAATGCCTGATGAAAAGACCTGAGTAGTCTCCAATGCCTGATGAAGACACCTGAGTAGTCTCCAATGCTGAGAAGACACCCGAGTAGTCTCCATGCTTGATGAAGACACCCGAGTAGTCTCCAATGCTTGATGAAGACACCCGAGTAGTCTCCAATGCTTGATGAAGACACCCGAGTAGTCTCCAATGCCTGATGAAGACACCCAGTAGTCTCCAATGCTGATGAAGACACCCGAGTAGTTCCAATGCTGAGACCGAGTATCTCCAATGCCTGATGAAGACACCTGAGTCGTCTCCAGCTTGATAAAGACACCTGAGTAGTCTCGAAAGCTTGCTATATTTACCATCTTTTCAGTTAGCCATTAAATGTTATCAACCACTGAGTACTCTCAGTTGTTTTTATTTTCGCTCTACTGGCTGACATGATAAAAACATAAATTTCATCTGGATTATAATGAAACTGGACACAATTACACATTTTTTTCTCAAGTTATTAAATGGGTAAAAATCCAGCGTGCTATTACAAAGTAGCAATATGGCGACTTACATCTTTTAAAAGCTACTCTGTTCTTAAGAATAGAGAGATTATTATTTGTATTGTCTACTGTCATTGGAGACTACTCGGTGTCTTCGTCAGGCATTGGAGACTACTGCAGTCTCTGAAGTTGCTGTTTAACTATGGAGAATGAAGAAAAGCAATCCAGCACCCAGGTTTAAATGTTAATGGTTTAGTTGGAAAAATATTAAAAGATTATATTCCCACTACTGACATACAAATGCCATCAAAAATATATAGTAGAGGGCTACAAATAAAAACTCACCTCCCGTGCTCTCGTCACTCCAGTGCTGTCAGCAATCGTGGTTTGGAGAGAACGTGACATTGTGACATCACCAGAGCCCCACCTCCAATCACCACTGGCTTAACTTTACAATTATGGGATGGAGCAGGGGAAGGGGGGCTGTAAAACATAGCATATAGGTAACAAACATTATCAATATACTTACCAGGTCCCGCGACCATATCTACTTCCGGGGCTGTTATTAACGTCCGGAGATATTTACTGCACTATGAGGACTCGGCAATTTTCGGCAGTGTTTGCGGCGATGTCAGAAGTCACCCGAGTTCATGGCACAGCTACAGTTGTGGCCAAAAGTATTGACACCTCTGCAATTCTGTCAGATAATATTCAGTTTCTTCCTGAAAATGATTGCAATCACAAATTCTTTGGTATTATTATCTTCATTTAATTTGTCTTCAATGAAAAAACACAAAAGAGAATGAAGCAAAAAGCAAAACATTGATCATTTTACACAAAACTCCAAAAATGGGCCAGACAAAAGTATTGGCACCCTCAGCCTAATACTTGGTTGCACAACCTTTAGCCAAAATAACTGCGATCAACCACTTCCGGTAACCATCAATGAGTTTCTTACAATGCTCTGCTAGAATTTTAGACCATTCTTCTTTGGCAAACTGCTCCAGGTCCCTGATATTTCAAGGGTGCCTTCTCCAAACTGCCATTTTTAGATCTCTCCACAGGTGTTCTATGGGATTCAGGTCTGGACTCATTGCTGCCACCTTAGAAGTCTCCAGTGCTTTCTCTCAAACCATTTTCTAGTGCTTTTTGAAGTGTGTTTTGGGTCATTGTCCTGCTGGAAGACCCTTGACCTCTGAGGGAGACCCAGCTTTCTCACACTGGGCCCTACATTATGCTGCACAATGTGTTGGTAGTCTTCAGACTTCATAATGCCATGCACACGGTCAAGCAGTCCAGTGCCAGAGGCAGCAAAGCAACCCCAAAACATCAGGGAACCTCCGCCATGTTTGACTGTAGGGACTGTGTTCTTTTTTTTGAATGCCTCTTTTTTTCTCCTGTAAACTCTATGTTGATGCTTTTGCTCAAAAAGCTCTACTTTTGTCTCATCTGACCAGAGAACATTCTTCCAAAACGTTTTAGGCTTTCTCAGGTAAGTTTTAGCAACTCCAGCCTGGCTTTTTTATGTCTTGGGGTAAGAAGTGGGGTCTTCCTGGGAATCCTACCATAGAGTCCCTTTTCATTCAGACGCCGACGGATAGTACGGGTTGACACTGTTGTACCCTGAGACTGCAGGGCAGCTTGAACTTGTTTGGATGTTAGTCGAGGTTCTTTATCCACCATCCGCACAATCTTGCGTTGAAATCTCTCGTCAATTTTTCTTTTCCATCCACATCTAGGGAGGTTAGCCACAGTGCCATGGGCTTTAAACTTCTTGATGACACTGCGCACAGTAGACACAGGAACATTCAGGTCTTTGGAGATGGACTTGTAGCCTTGAGATTGCTCATGCTTCCTCACAATTTGGTTTCTCAAGACAGTTCTTGGTCTTCTTTCTTTTCTCCATGTTCAATGTGGTACACACAAGGACACAGGACAGAGGTTGAGTCAACTTTAATCCATGTCAACTGGCTGCAAGTGTGATTTAGTTATTGCCAACACCTGTTAGGTGCCACAGGTAAGTTACAGGTGCTGTTGACGCACACCAGGGGCCAGGGTTACTCCCGGTTTAGACAGGCGATTCTTCTCCTTCCTTGTCACGGGTGGACCGCGCCTGCCGGTAGTGGGGCCCGGTGTGGTGCAGATCAAAAATGAGGACGTCTTACGGGAACAGATTAAAGGGGGGTTTAATTTGTTTTCTTCGTGACGCCACCTATGAGTAGATTCGGTAAGGGCTACCGACGCTGCGGAACCTCCCGGGGTGATGGACAGCAGCAAGATGTTACGCTCCCCACAGGCTGAGCGGTGATCCCCGGGGGCTGGAGCTGCTCAAGATGTTGTGCGGCAGCTGCGGTTACCTTTAGTTCATGACGGACAGTTCATAAGGAGACACGGACACAGTTAGTCTCTGCAACGGTTCTTTACTGTAACCAGCAGGCAGTACATGGCTTACAGTGGTTGAGTAGAAGACCGGGTGGACTCAGCAGTGATAGTGCTCCTCAGAGATCCGCAGTGTACCTCCTTTCTACCTCCTTAGCTTCTCTTGCCAGCGTCGCCCAGGAATACCAGGTCGGGTACGGGGAGGCTGCTTCAATGCCCTATCCATGATGTACGTTCTGGATTCTTTGGGGAGCCTTGGGTCCCTCGGTGGGTACACCGCTGGTTAGACGACTGGAAACTGGCTGGTGGTGGGGTGCTCCTATAAAGCTGCTCCTCCACGGGGCTGGTTCGCGTGGCAGAGGTGAACTGCTGCCAGCTTCGGTACCAGTGAACCGGCTGTAAGTTGTGGGCACGGGAGTCTTTTGGGAACCCGTGTAGATATGCCCATTCCCGGTGGTTAAGGCCTCAGGTGCTGACACCCGACCGGTGACGGCCCAGGGGCCCGCACGGAGTGCGGAGCCCCCGCTCCTCTCCAAGTTCTGTGTTCTAGGTTCTAGATCCCAGACTCTTCTATTCTCTGATCTAGATTATTGTGTGTTCTACTTCACTACCCTAACACTCCACCCACCAGGACCTATGATTGGTCCCCTGTTCTAGGTGTTGTATGTTGGGTTGGATCTCTGAGTTAACTATTGCACTGCTTTGTCAAGAGAATATTGCGGCTGCAATACTCCCTTGTGACGCACTCGTTGCGGGGCGCCACACTCCCCCTTGGTTAAATCAGCTTGTCCCCAAGCGTCAAACTACTCACATTACAGAGGTTTTTACATTTTTATACATATATGACACACTTTTATTAAAATAGAAAAACAGGTAAAGATATGCTTTGGTGATATAAGCAAAGAAACAGGTAATCACTTTGTGCGGACCCGGCGGGCGGTCGGCTGTACTTTAACTAGAGTCCAGGCTGTAGCCGCAAGATCACACGGTCAGTGATTAACGGTAACACCAGGAAGAAGTCTCGTTTAGTAGCAAAGTTCAAACAACAACAGTCACTTATGGAGGGCAGTGTTCCGGACCCGTATAGCGAACCACCCATCGCGGCATATATGGCGCTCATATGTTACAATGTCCCCTCTATACAAGTCTCGGTTTGGATGGCCTCGCGGTAGGTGCGATTCCACATCACGGCGCCCCACAAACACTTCAGTACTCGCACCCACCTCCCATACGAATCCCCACCCGGTGGACAAGTTAAATGTGCTTACCCACCCGGTTTTACGGAATAGTTCAGGCAGTGGAGATTGGCGGCGGGCCTCGGCACGAGCCTGCATGGTGGCTTGCAGTCGAGTGTGCCACTCGTCTCTCTGGATGCGACGTACCTCTTCGTCGGAGTGATGCGGCGTGTGGATAAAGTCACTACGGCGTGCTGGTTGTTGAACCGCTCGAGCTTGGTGGGCAGTCTGGGATGGAGCCCGGTTCAACGGAACCAGAGGGGATACTGTTGCGGTGGCACCCGACCAGTGCACCCGAGCTGATCGCCCGGAAAAAGGGTTCCTTGTGTCTCCCCAGACGAACCTGGTGTAGAGTTCCTCAGGTGAACTGTAGATCTCCTCGTCATCCCCCTCGATGACTACATCAGGCTGCTCGGCTGGCGAAGATGATGGGATGGAATCCTCTGTATCGGTGGGTGGCTGTGCTGCAAGGTTCTCCTCGGGGTCGTTGTGCAGGACTTCCAGGCTGCCTGCCTCTTCTTCTGTAGCAGTAGGAAGTGGTGTTTCAATCCCGGTTACCCGGTAGGCCTCGGCAATGGCAAGGGAAGCCTCCGGTACGGGGACAAAACAGGCGACTGTCTCTGTAGTGGTGAAACATGTCGCGGGTTCCTCAGTGGGAACCTGGTAGAGATCGAGTTCTTCCATGGAGCGTGTTATGAGCTCCGGCTCAAGAACGGAATCGGTTGCGATATTGGTCGCTGGAACGGGTCGAGTTGCGGCCTCCACCGGAATGACACAGTCTATTGGCTCAGGTGACGGAGCAGGACAGGTGGTAGGCGAGGGTGAGGCGGTCGAGAAGCTGGTGACGTCGTCTGGGCTTGGAGAAGCTGCACCCGGTCGGCTCTGCTGCATCGCATGGTGTAGTCGTCTGCCTAGGGTTGCGCTCCAGCTACGGATCGTCCATTCCACTGTCTCTAGTAACCGCACCCGGAGGTCTTGTAGAGCCTCTAGCCAGAAGTCGGGGCTGCCATCTATGGTAAGGGCAGGATCCGGACCCGGTTGGCTTATGGCTGCTCTGGCCTCCGCCTCGACCTCCCGCATCAGGTCTTGGAGTCTCATGCTGGCCATTCTTCTTTGGAGGGAAACCACACCCGATCAACCGGTAAGACGTTCTGATAGAGCTGGTGAAGAAGTCTTCTCTTTCTGTCGGTGTGTCTATGTATGACACTCCCATCTCCTCTGGGCTTTTGTAGTCCAATCGTGGGAAAAGTCTTTGGGGTCCGCCCCCATGGTTGATTCGAGCAATCAGGGCGGACAAAGAGTTTGGCGCCTTTTGTCTTTAGCCCTCCCACAGTGAGGGGGGGGTTGACTCACTCCTGGGCTTCACGTGGCGGCTTCTTGTGGCGGGAACGCCATCTTGGGCGCCATCTTGACCCAATGGTGTAAAGGCGGGAAAGTTCTTTTAGGGACGAACAAAGTCCAGTTGTAGACAATAAAGTCCAGTTTAAGCACAATATACCCGTTGAGTAACGGGCCTGCTCGTATCCTGTTCGTGACGCCATTTTCTGACGCACACCAGGGGCCAGGGTTACTCCCGGTTTAGACAGGCGATTCTTCTCCTTCCTTGTCACGGGTGGACCGCGCCTGCCGGTAGTGGGGCCCGGTGTGGTGCAGATCAAAAATGAGGACGTCTTACGGGAACAGATTAAAGGGGGGTTTAATTTGTTTTCTTCGTGACGCCACCTATGAGTAGATTCGGTAAGGGCTACCGACGCTGCGGAACCTCCCGGGGTGATGGACAGCAGCAAGATGTTACGCTCCCCACAGGCTGAGCGGTGATCCCCGGGGGCTGGAGCTGCTCAAGATGTTGTGCGGCAGCTGCGGTTACCTTTAGTTCATGACGGACAGTTCATAAGGAGACACGGACACAGTTAGTCTCTGCAACGGTTCTTTACTGTAACCAGCAGGCAGTACATGGCTTACAGTGGTTGAGTAGAAGACCGGGTGGACTCAGCAGTGATAGTGCTCCTCAGAGATCCGCAGTGTACCTCCTTTCTACCTCCTTAGCTTCTCTTGCCAGCGTCGCCCAGGAATACCAGGTCGGGTACGGGGAGGCTGCTTCAATGCCCTATCCATGATGTACGTTCTGGATTCTTTGGGGAGCCTTGGGTCCCTCGGTGGGTACACCGCTGGTTAGACGACTGGAAACTGGCTGGTGGTGGGGTGCTCCTATAAAGCTGCTCCTCCACGGGGCTGGTTCGCGTGGCAGAGGTGAACCGGCTGTAAGTTGTGGGCACGGGAGTCTTTTGGGAACCCGTGTAGATATGCCCATTCCCGGTGGTTAAGGCCTCAGGTGCTGACACCCGACCGGTGACGGCCCAGGGGCCCGCACGGAGTGCGGAGCCCCCGCTCCTCTCCAAGTTCTGTGTTCTAGGTTCTAGATCCCAGACTCTTCTATTCTCTGATCTAGATTATTGTGTGTTCTACTTCACTACCCTAACACTCCACCCACCAGGACCTATGATTGGTCCCCTGTTCTAGGTGTTGTATGTTGGGTTGGATCTCTGAGTTAACTATTGCACTGCTTTGTCAAGAGAATATTGCGGCTGCAATACTCCCTTGTGACGCACTCGTTGCGGGGCGCCACACTCCCCCTTGGTTAAATCAGCTTGTCCCCAAGCGTCAAACTACTCACATTACAGAGGTTTTTACATTTTTATACATATATGACACACTTTTATTAAAATAGAAAAACAGGTAAAGATATGCTTTGGTGATATAAGCAAAGAAACAGGTAATCACTTTGTGCGGACCCGGCGGGCGGTCGGCTGTACTTTAACTAGAGTCCAGGCTGTAGCCGCAAGATCACACGGTCAGTGATTAACGGTAACACCAGGAAGAAGTCTCGTTTAGTAGCAAAGTTCAAACAACAACAGTCACTTATGGAGGGCAGTGTTCCGGACCCGTATAGCGAACCACCCATCGCGGCATATATGGCGCTCATATGTTACAATGTCCCCTCTATACAAGTCTCGGTTTGGATGGCCTCGCGGTAGGTGCGATTCCACATCACGGCGCCCCACAAACACTTCAGTACTCGCACCCACCTCCCATACGAATCCCCACCCGGTGGACAAGTTAAATGTGCTTACCCACCCGGTTTTACGGAATAGTTCAGGCAGTGGAGATTGGCGGCGGGCCTCGGCACGAGCCTGCATGGTGGCTTGCAGTCGAGTGTGCCACTCGTCTCTCTGGATGCGACGTACCTCTTCGTCGGAGTGATGCGGCGTGTGGATAAAGTCACTACGGCGTGCTGGTTGTTGAACCGCTCGAGCTTGGTGGGCAGTCTGGGATGGAGCCCGGTTCAACGGAACCAGAGGGGATACTGTTGCGGTGGCACCCGACCAGTGCACCCGAGCTGATCGCCCGGAAAAAGGGTTCCTTGTGTCTCCCCAGACGAACCTGGTGTAGAGTTCCTCAGGTGAACTGTAGATCTCCTCGTCATCCCCCTCGATGACTACATCAGGCTGCTCGGCTGGCGAAGATGATGGGATGGAATCCTCTGTATCGGTGGGTGGCTGTGCTGCAAGGTTCTCCTCGGGGTCGTTGTGCAGGACTTCCAGGCTGCCTGCCTCTTCTTCTGTAGCAGTAGGAAGTGGTGTTTCAATCCCGGTTACCCGGTAGGCCTCGGCAATGGCAAGGGAAGCCTCCGGTACGGGGACAAAACAGGCGACTGTCTCTGTAGTGGTGAAACATGTCGCGGGTTCCTCAGTGGGAACCTGGTAGAGATCGAGTTCTTCCATGGAGCGTGTTATGAGCTCCGGCTCAAGAACGGAATCGGTTGCGATATTGGTCGCTGGAACGGGTCGAGTTGCGGCCTCCACCGGAATGACACAGTCTATTGGCTCAGGTGACGGAGCAGGACAGGTGGTAGGCGAGGGTGAGGCGGTCGAGAAGCTGGTGACGTCGTCTGGGCTTGGAGAAGCTGCACCCGGTCGGCTCTGCTGCATCGCATGGTGTAGTCGTCTGCCTAGGGTTGCGCTCCAGCTACGGATCGTCCATTCCACTGTCTCTAGTAACCGCACCCGGAGGTCTTGTAGAGCCTCTAGCCAGAAGTCGGGGCTGCCATCTATGGTAAGGGCAGGATCCGGACCCGGTTGGCTTATGGCTGCTCTGGCCTCCGCCTCGACCTCCCGCATCAGGTCTTGGAGTCTCATGCTGGCCATTCTTCTTTGGAGGGAAACCACACCCGATCAACCGGTAAGACGTTCTGATAGAGCTGGTGAAGAAGTCTTCTCTTTCTGTCGGTGTGTCTATGTATGACACTCCCATCTCCTCTGGGCTTTTGTAGTCCAATCGTGGGAAAAGTCTTTGGGGTCCGCCCCATGGTTGATTCGAGCAATCAGGGCGGACAAAGAGTTTGGAACCCGTGTAGATATGCCCATTCCCGGTGGTTAAGGCCTCAGGTGCTGACACCCGACCGGTGACGGCCCAGGGGCCCGCACGGAGTGCGGAGCCCCCGCTCCTCTCCAAGTTCTGTGTTCTAGGTTCTAGATCCCAGACTCTTCTATTCTCTGATCTAGATTATTGTGTGTTCTACTTCACTACCCTAACACTCCACCCACCAGGACCTATGATTGGTCCCCTGTTCTAGGTGTTGTATGTTGGGTTGGATCTCTGAGTTAACTATTGCACTGCTTTGTCAAGAGAATATTGCGGCTGCAATACTCCCTTGTGACGCACTCGTTGCGGGCGCCACACTGTTAATTACACAAATTAGAGAAGCATCACATGATTTTTCTAACAGTGCCAATACTTTTGTCCACCCCCTTTTTTATGTTTGGAGTGGAATGATATCCAATTTGGCTTTAGGACAATTCTTTTTTGTTTTTTTCATTGAAGACAAATTAATTGAAGATAATAATACCAAAGAATTTGTGATTGCAATAATTTTCAGGAAGAAACGGAGTATTATCTGACAGAATTGCAGGAGTGTCAATACTTTTGGCCACAACTGTATGGACTCGATTGACCTCTGTCACTGTCAGCTTGGTTGCTCCTCTCGACAGGTGAAGGGTTAATTTTTGTCTTTATGTGTAACTTTTTGGATTAATTAAATGCTGAAGAGTTTTTTGCAAAAAAAGCATTTTACTGCTCCTTTAATGGTCGTTGGAAACATTTTTCTTTCTCAGATACTAGAATGTATGGGCTGATTGCAGATTATTAAAACAGCCAATCTTAGACAACCAGCGCCCAGGGCTTCTGTGATTGGCTGCTGAAGGCAGTGAAGTCAATATCTCCAGGAGATAATGAGCGGCCCAGAAGTAGATGTGGCTGTGACAGCAGGACGGGAGGATGCATGCCGCGGGATCGGTTAAGTATAATGATTAAGTTTATTAAATTATAAGCTTTGCTTCACTACCCCCGGACCTGAACTGTAATCAGGGAAAACAGTGTTCAGGATATGTGCACGAACACTAGGTGTTCGGTACAGACCCCGAATTTTACAGCTGGGGTTCTCCCATCACTACTCCTGGGCAGGGGGAAGTAAGAGAGTATACAGACATTACAGCTGGAGATCACAGAATATAAGCGTATACAGACAGTACAGCCAGGGATGACAGAATATAAGAGTATACAGATATTACAGTGAGGGGGTCAAAGAATACAAAAGTATACAGACATTACAGCTGGGGATTACAGAATATATGAGTATACAGACATTACAGACGGAGATCGCAGAATATAACAGAGTATACAAACATTACAGCCAGGGATCACAGAATATAAGAGTATATAGATATTACAGCCGAGGATCACAGAATATAAGAGTATATTTTATATACATTTTTACACACAGGCCAAAGGTCCACAAGTAAAGAAAAAAAAACAGAACAGGCACTACTCTGATCCAAATTTCAAATCAGACTTAATTGGTGCACCAGTGTTGTGAATTCATTGGAGCTCCCTCCGATGGTTGTTGCTGGTGATGCAGCTGACTGTGTGGGCTTCACAGCTGATGAGGATTGAAAATCTAGTTCTTGGAGCATATAATGGTTGGAACCGCATCATTCTTTGCCAGTTGTCTTTTGTTCCTGGAGGAGTTCACATCTCTCTGCTTTCTTCTGCTCTGTGGAGATCTTTGCAAGATAGGTGAATGATTTTTTGATATTTTGTGGCACACTTTTGTGTGCTTAAGGTTCTGCTTATGTTTTGTCTTATTGTCTTAGCTGTGGGTTTGCTATTTAGTTTGTATATTTGTTTATCGACTCTTAGATAGGAAGTTTTCTTCCTAGGAATTTTACCATTCACTATTATCTGTTATTTCCAGTTCTGCTGGCATTTGATTAATAGAAGTCTGCTGATATAGAGTTTGCCGAGTCTTAGTGACTCAGGGTAATTTTTGTAATATTTACTGTTGGTGGTTTTTGCTAGTGTTTTATACTGACCGCAACAGTATTCTATCCTCTTTCCTCTGTAGCTAGTTTGGCCTCTTTTGCTAAACCTTATACTCTGCCTGCGTTTGTTTTTGCTTCTCTTGTTTCCCAGTTAATGTTGGTGGGGGCTTTCTATCCTTTTTGGTTCTGCTCTGAGGCAAGATAGCTTTTCCTACATCCATCTTTAGGAGCAGTTAGTTCTCCGGATGTGCAGAGGTGTCTAGGTCTGGTTAGTTACATCCCACGGCTACTTCTAGTTGCGGTGTGTAGTCAGGGATTGCGGTCAGTACAGTTATGAATGACTTCTGTGGAATCTGAATGTTACTCCTGAGTTATCAGTTTATAACAGTACAACTGGCTAAAAGAGTTAAAATCGAGATACATTCACCTCAGATAAAGGGAAGAGAAGTGTTGAGGCTGTTTCTTTTTTCTTTCTTCCCTCTTTTTCTTTGGGTGACTATGGAGTCTGGTGCCAGTATGAGTGTCCAGGAACTAGCTTCTCATTTAGACCAGCTCGCTGCAAGGGTACAGGGAATTTTTGAGTATATAGTTCAGACTCCAGTTTTGGAACCAAGAATTCCTACTCCAGATTTGTTTTATGGTGATGGGTCCAAATTTTTGAGTTTCAAAAATAATTGTAAACTGTTTTTTGCTCTGAGACCTCGGTCCTCTGGTAATTCAGTTCAACAGGTGAAAATAGTTATCTCCCTGCTGCGGGGCAATCCGCAGGATTGGGCATTTTCTCTCACCTCTGGGAATCCGGTTTTACTTAATGTGGACTCCTTTTTTCAGGCCTTGGGTTTACTTTATGATGAACCCGACTCTGTAGATCAAGCTGAGAAGACCCTGTTGGCCCTGTCTCAGGGTCAGGAGGCGGCGGAATTGTATTGTCAGAAATTCAGGAAATGGTCTGTGTTGACTAAATGGAATGATGACGCTTTGGCGGCGCTCTTCAGAAAGGGTCTTTCTGACGCTGTTAAGTATGTTATGGAGGGGTTTCCTACGCCAGTGGGTTTGAACGATTCTATGTCTCTAGCCATTCAGATTGATCTGCGTCTGCGGGAGCGCCTAGCGGCTCGCTCGGGATTGCCATCCTCAGAGCAGATTCCTGAGCCGATGCTGTGTGATAGGATTCTATCTCGCACTGACCGACAAGGACTTAGACTCCAGAACAGGTTGTTTTTACTGTGGTGATGCTTCTCATGACATCTATGTTTGTCCCAAGCGGTCACAGAGGATTGCTGGTTCCTTTACGGTCAGTACTATACAACCTAAGTTATTATTATCTGTCTCTCTGATTTGTTCCTTGTCGGCATTTTCTGTTATGTTATTTGTGGATTCAGGTACCATCTTAAATTTGATGGATTTTTAAGTTGCTAGTCGTTGTGGCTTCCCTATGCAGCCGTTGCGGGACCCTGTTCCTTTAAGGGGCATCGATGCTACACCTCTTGCGCAGAACAATCCTCAGTTTTGGACACAGTTGACAATGCGCATGGCACCAGCTCATCAGGAAGATTGTCGATTTCTGGTTTTGCATCACCTGCATGATGCAGCAGTGCTGGGTTTTCCGTGGTTGCATGCCCATAACCCTGTTTTGGATTGGAAGTCTATGTCCGTAACTAGCTGGGATTTCCTTGACGTCTACATCATCTCCGCCCCAGGAGATTCCGGAGTTTCTGTCTGATTTTCAGGATGTTTTTGATGAACCCAAGTCCAGTTTTCTTCCGCCACATTGGGTGTGCAATTGTGCTATTGATTTGGTGCCAGGCTGTAAGTTTCCTAAGGGTCGACTTTTCAACTTGTTTGTGCCTGAACATGCTGCCATGTGGAGTTATATTAAGGATTCTTTGTAAAAGGGCCATATTCGCCCTCCCTCTTTGCCGTTGGGGGCGGGGTTCTTTTTTGTTGTCAAGAAAGATGGCTCCCTGAGACCCTGTATTGATTATCGCCTCTTGAATAAGATCACGGTCAAGTTTCAGTACCCTCTGCCTTTGATTTCTGACTTGTTTTCTAGGGTTAAGGGGGCATGTTGGTTTACTAAAATTGACCTTAGGCGGGCCTACAATTTGGTTTGTATCAAGCAGGGACACGAATGGAAAACAGCGTTTAATACGCCTGAAGGCCATTTTGACTACCTTGTGATGCCTTTTGGGTTGGCTAATGCTCCTTCCATTTTTCAGTCCTTTATGCATGACGTATTTCGGGAGTTGATTGACAAGTTCTTGATTGTATATTTGGATGATATCCTGATTTTTTCTGACAATTGGGATTCTCATATGGAACAGGTCAGGTCGGTCTTTTGGATTCTGCGTGACAATGCTTTGTCTGTTAAGGGGTCTAAGTGTTGCTTTGGTGTCCAGAAGGTTTCTTTTTTGCGCTTCATTTTGTCTCCTCCTTCTATTGAGATGGATCCTGTTAAGGTTCAGTCTATTCATGATTGGGTTCAGCCCACGTCCGTGAAGGGTCTTCAGAAATTTTTGGACTTTGCTAATTTTTATCATCGGCTCATTGCCAATTTTTCCAGCATGGTGAAGCCATTGACCGATTTGACTAAGAAAGATGCTGATGTGGAGCATTGGTCTCCTGCGGCAATTTTTGCCTTCCAGGAGCTTAAAAGATGGTTTACTTCTGCTCCTGTGTTGCGCCAACCAGATGTTTCCCTTCAGTTTCAGGTGGAAAGTGATGCTTCTGAGATTGATGCAGGGGCCGTCTTGTCTCAGAGGGATCCTGTTGGTTCCGCAATGCACCCTTGTGCCTTCTTTTCCAGTAAATTTTAGCCGGCGGAACGCAATTATGATGTCGGCAATCGGGAGTTGCTGGCTATGAAGTTGGCATTTGAGGAGTGGCGTCATTGGCTGGAAGGGGCTTAACATCGTGTGGTTGTCTTGACTGATCACAAGAATCTGGTTTATCTCGAGTCTGCCAAGAGGCTGAGTCCTAGGCAGGCTCGGTGGTCCTTGTTTTTTGCTCATTTTGATTTTGTGGTTTCCTACCTTCCTGGTTCTAAGAATGTTAAAGCCTATGCTCTCTCTCGCAGTTTTTTTTTGCCTGATTCTCTTGAACTTTTGGAGCCGGTCAGCATTCTGAAGGAGGGGACTGTTCTTTCCGCTGTTTCCCCCGATTTACGGCTTGCTCTTCAGGAATTTCAGGAGGATAAGCCTGAGCACTACCCTGTGGGGAACTTGTTTGTTCCTGCCCCGTGGACTACTGGAGTGATTTCGGAGGTTCATTGTTCTGTGTTGGCTGGTCATTCAGGCATCTTTGGTACCCAAGATTTGGTCAGTCAATCTTTTTGGTGGCCCTCTTTGTCCTGGGATGTGCGTTCTTTTGTGCAGGCCTGTGGGACTTGTGCACGGGCCAATGACTCACCGTAAGCCCGTGGACTCCGGTTTAGACAGGCTGTAGCTCCTTCCTCCTTGTCACGGGTGGGCCGCGCCTGCCGGTAGCCGGGCCCGGTAGAGTGCAGATCAAAAGTTGAAGACGTCTTGTGGGAACAGATTAAAGGGGTTTAATTTATTCGTGACGCCACCTATGAGTAGTTTCGGTAAGGGCTACCGACGCTGCGGAACCTCCGGGGATGGATAGCAGCAAGATGGAACGCTCCCCACAGGCTGAGCGGTGATCCCTGGAGGCTGGAGCTGCTTAAGAGGTTGTGCTGCAGCTGCGGTTACCTTGTAGTGCGGACGGACAGTTCATAAGGAAGCACGGACACAGAAAGTCTCTGCAACGGGTCTTTACTGTAACCACAGTATACATGGTATACAGTTACGGGTAGTGGACCGGGTGGACTCAGCAGTGATGGTGTCCCTTAGAGATCCGCAAGTGTTCCTCCATTCTAGCTAAGTGCTTTGCCATTGTCGCCCAGGAATATCAGATCGGGTACGGGGAGGCTGCTTCAATGCCCTATCCAAGATGTACGTTGTGGATGTTTTGGGGAGCCTTGGATCCCTCGGTGGGTACACCGCTGGTTAGACGACTGGAAGTTGGCTGGTGGTGGGGTGCTCCTGTGAAGCTGCTCCTCCACGCTTCTGGTTCGCGTAGCAGAGGTGAACTGCTGCCAGCTTCGGTACCAGTGAACCGGCTGTGAAGTTGGGCACGAGAGTCTTTTGGAACCCGTGGTTAATGATGCCCGATCCCGGTTGTTGAGGCCTCAGGTGCTGACACCCAACCGGTGACGGCTCGGGGGCTGCACGAGGTGCAGAGCCTCCGCTCCTACTCCAAGTTCAAGTTCTCTCTTCTCCAGACAGACTCAGACTCTCTTCAGACTCTGACTAACTAAATCTGTACTTCCTACACACTTCCCTAGCATTCCGCCCACCAGGACCCTGGGTTGGCCCTCTGTTCTAGGTGATGCATGCAGGGTTGGATCTCTCAGTTAACCGGATCACTGCTGTGTCAGAGAATATTGCGGCTGCATTTATGGCTGCAATACCCTCCTGTGATGCACTCGTTGCGGGGCGCCACACTCCCCCTTGGTTTAATACGCTTGTCCCCAAGCGTCACACTACCCACATTACAGAGGTTTTTATATTTTATAACAGGTAATACACTTTTATTAATGACGGGTCATTATTTTGCATAAAAGTGAGGCAAGTAAACAGGTTAACACATTGCGCGGACCCGGCGGGCGGTCGGCTGTCTTAGGTAAAAGTTCAGGCTGTAGCCGCCAAGTCGCGGTGTTATTTGCAAACAGGAAGAAGTCTCTTGGCAAAAGTTCAATCAACAAAGTCACTTATGGAGGGCAGGGTTCCGGACTCGTATAGCGAACCACCCGTCACAGCATATATGTCGCTCATAGGTTACAATGTCCCCTCTATATAAGTCTCGGTTAGGATGCCCTCGCCGTAGGTGCGATTCCACATCACGGCGCCCCATGAACACTTCAGTACTCACACCCTCCTCCCTTACGAATCCCCACCCGGTGGATAAGTTAAAGGTGCTCACCCGCCTGGTTTTACGGAACTCTTCAGGCAATGGAGGTTGGCGGCGGGCTTCAGCGCGGGCCTGAATGTTGGCGTGCAGCCGAGCGTGCCACTCCTCCCTTCGGATGCGACGTACCTCTTCGTCGGAGTGGTGCGGCGTGTGGATAAAGTCACTACGGCGTGATGGTTGTTGAACGGCTTGAGTCTGGTGGGCAGTCTGGAGCGGAGCCCGGTTGAACGGAACCGGAGGAGATGTTGCTGCGGCGGCACCCGACCAGTGTACACGAGCAGATCGCCCGACAGAAGGATCCTTGGTGTCTCCCCAGGCGAACCCGGTGTAGAGGTCCTCAGCTGGCTGTAGATCTCGTCGTCATCAACCTCGATCTCTCCCTCGATGACTACGTCGGGCTGCTCGGCTGACGGAGATGATGGAATGGAATCCTCTGGGTCGATGGATGGCTGTGCTGCAAAGTTCTCCTCGAGGTCGTCCTGCAGGGATTCCAGGCTGCCTGCCTCTTCTTCTGTAGCAGCGAGAAGTGGTGTTTCAATCCCGGTCACCAGGTAGGCCTCGGTAATTGCAGAGGAGGCCTCCGGATCAGGGGAGAAACAGGCGACAGTCTCAGTAGTGTGTAAACTAGTCGCAGGTTCCGCAAATGGAACCAGGTATATGTCGAGTTCTTCGGTGGAGCGTATTGGAAGCTCCGGCTCAGGAACGGGGTCGGCTGCGATTTCAATCGCTGGAACGAGCTGAGCTGTGGCCTCCACTGGAATGATACAGTCTATGGGCTCCGGTGACGAAGCAGGACAGGTGGTGGGCGACGGTGAGGCGGTTGAGAAGCTGGCGACGTCGTCTGGGACGGGAGTAGCTGTACCCGGCCGGCTCTGCTGCATCGCATGATGGAGTCTTCTGCCTAGGGTCGCACTCCAGCTGCGAATCGTCCACTCCACAGTCTCAAGTTACCGCACCCGGAGGTCTTGTAGAGCCTCTGGCCAGAAGTCGGGGCTGCCGTCAATGGTAAGGGCAGGACCCGGACCATGTTGGCCTATGGCTGCTCTGGCCTCCGCCTCGACCTCCCGCATTATGTCTTGGAGTCTTATGCTGGCCATTCTCTTCTTTAGAGGGAACCACACCCGTTCAACCGGTAACCGTTCTGGTAGAGAGCTGGTGAAGAAGGTCTGCGACACTCCCATTTCCTTTGGGCTTTTTGTAGTCCAATCGTGGGAAAAGTCTTTGGGGTCCGCCCCCATGGTTGATTCGAGCAATCAGGGCGGACAAAGAGTTTGGCGCCTTTGCCTTTAGCCCTCCCACGATGAGGGGCGGTGGCTCACCCCTGGGCTTGCACGTGGCGGATCCTTATGGCGGGAACGCCATCTTGGGCGCCATCTTGGCCCACGGTGAAAAGGCGGGAAAGTTCTTTTAGGGACGAACAAAGTCCAAATTGTAGACAATAAAGTCATTTTTAAGCACATTATACCCGTTAGGGAACGGGCCTGCTCGTATCCTGTTCGTGATGCCATTTTCTGACTCACCGTAAGCCCGTGGACTCCGGTTTAGACAGGCTGTAGCTCCTTCCTCCTTGTCACGGGTGGGCCGCGCCTGCCGGTAGCCGGGCCCGGTAGAGTGCAGATCAAAAGTTGAAGACGTCTTGTGGGAACAGATTAAAGGAGTTTAATTTATTCGTGACGCCACCAATGAGTAGTTTCAGTAAGGGCTACCGACGCTGCGGAACCTCCGAGGGATGGATAGCAGCAAGATGGAATGCTCCCCACAGGCTGAGCGGTGATCCCCGGAGGCTGGAGCTGCTTAAGAGGTTGTGCGGCAGCTGCGGTTACCTTGTAGTGCGGACGGACAGTTCATAAGGAAGCACGGACACAGAAAGTCTCTGCAACGGGTCTTTACTGTAACCAGCAGGCAGTACATGGTATACAGTTACGGGTAGTGGACCGGGTGGACTCAGCAGTGATGGTGTCCCTTAGAGATCCGCAAGTGTTCCTCCATTCTAGCTAAGTGCTTTGCCATTGTCGCCCAGGAATACCAGATCGGGTACGGGGAGGCTGCTTCAATGCCCTATCCAAGATGTACGTTGTGGATGTTTTGGGGAGCCTTGGATCCCTCGTGGGTACACCGCTGGTTAGACGACTGGAAGTTGGCTGGTGGTGGGGTGCTCCTGTGAAGCTGCTCCTCCACGCTTCTGGTTCGCGTAGCAGAGGTGAACTGCTGCCAGCTTCGGTACCAGTGAACCGGCTGTGAAGTTGGGCACGGGAGTCTTTTGGAACCCGTGGTTAATGATGCCCGATCCCGGTTGTTGAGGCCTCAGGTGCTGACACCCAACCAGTGACGGCCCGGGGGCTGCACGAGGTGCAGAGCCCCCGCTCCTACTCCAAGTTCAAGTTCTCTCTTCTCCAGACAGACTCAGACTCTCTTCAGACTCTGACTAACTAAATCTGTACTTCCTACACACTTCCCTAGCACTCCGCCCACCAGGACCCTGGGTTGGCCTTCTGTTCTAGGTGATGCATGCAGGGTTGGATCTCTCAGTTAACCGGATCACTGCTGTGTCAACGAATATTGCGGCTGCATTTATGGCTGCAATACCCTCCTGTGATGCACTCGTTGCGGGGCGCCACACCAAGCCTTGTTGTTCCCGTACTAGTGGGTTGCTTTTGCCCTCACCTGTACCTGAGCGGCCGTGGATGCATATTTCTATGGATTTTGTTTCGACCTTTCCTGTTTCCCAGGGGATGATGGTTATCTGGGTTATTTGTGACCGGTTTTCTACGATGGTTCATTTTGTTCCTTTAGCTAAATTGCCTTCTTCTTCGGACTTGGTTCCATTGTTTTTTCAGCATGTTGTTCGTTTGAATGGTATTCCGGAAAATATTGTGTCGGACAACGGTGCCCAGTTTGTTTCTCGGTTTAGGAGGTCTTTCTGTGCTAAGCTGGGTGTGGCTTTGTCTTTTACTGCTGCGTTTTCATCCGCAGTCTAATGGTTAAACGGAGAGGACTAATCAGACTTTGGAGACTTATTTGCAATGTTTTGGGTCTGCGGATCAGGATGATTGGGTTGCCTTTTTGCCTTTGGCCGAGTTTGTGCTTAATAATCGAGCGAGTTCGGCTACGTTGGTTTCGCCCTACTTTTGTAATTTTGGTTTTCATCCTCGCTTTTCTTCGAGGCAGGTTGCGCCTTCTGCCTGTCCGAGTGTGGATTCTGTGGTTGAGAGGTTGCAGTAGATATGGGATTGTGCGGTTGACAACTTACATCTTTCTCAGGAAGCTGCTCAACATTTTGCTAACAGTCATCGTGTGTTGGTTCTCGGCTTAGTGTTGGTGATTTGGTTTGGTTGTACTCCCGCCATGTTTCTTTGAGGGTTTCTTCTCCTAAATTTTAGACTCGGTTCATTTGTCCGTACAGGATTTTTTTAGTTGTTAATCCTGTCTCCTTCCGGTTGGTGCTTCTGAGCTCTTTTGCGATTCATGATGTTTTTCTTAAGTCCTTGTTGAGGAGATTTGTTGAGCCCATGGTTCCTGCTGTGGCCCCTCCGGCCCCGATCCTGATTGATGTTGAGTTGGAGTATGAGGTTGAGAAGATTTTGGATTCTTGTCTTTCGAGATGGAGGCTCCAGTACCTTGTTAAATGACGGGGTTAGGGCCAGGAGGATAATTCTTGGATTTCTGCCTCTGATGTTCATGCCCCTGACTTGGTTTGTGCTTTTCATCTGGCTCATCCTGATAGGGCTGGGGCCTCTGTTGAGGGTTTGTTGACCCTCCTCAAGGGGAGGTAATGTTGTGAATTCATTGCAGCTCCCTCCAGTAGTGGTTGCTAGTGATGCAGCTGACTGTGTGGGCTTCACAGGTGATGGGGATTGGAAATCTGTTTCTTGGAGCATATAATGGTTGGAAGTGGATCAATCCTTGCCAGTTGTCTTTTGTTCCTGGAGGAGTTCACATCTCTCTGGTTTCTTCTGCTCTGCAGAGATCTTTTCAAGCTAAGTGAATGGCTTTTTGATATTTTGTGGCACACCTTTGTGTACTTAAGGTTCTGCTTCTGTTTTGTTTTATTCTGAGCTATAGATTTGCTATTTAGTTTGTATATTTGTTTATCTTCTCTTAGATAGGAAGTTTTCTTCCTAGAAATTTTACCATTCACTATTATCTGTTATTTCCAGTTCTGCTGGCATTTGATTCATAGAAGTCTGCTGATATAGAGTTTGCCGAGTCTTAGTGACTCAGGGTAATTTTTGTAATATCTGCTATTGGTGGTTTTTGCTAGTGTTTTATACTAACCACAATAGTATTCTCTCCTGTCTTTCCTATATAGCTAGTGTGGCCTCTTTTGCTAAACCTTTTACTCTGCATGTGTTTGTTTTCCTTCTCTTGTTTCCCAGTTAATATCTGTGGGGGCTTGCTATTCTTTTAGGGTTCTGCTCCGAGGCAAGATAGCTTTTCCTACATTGGTTAGTTACATCCCACTGCTACTTCTAGTTGCGGTGTGTAGTCAGGGATTGCGGTCAGTACAGTTACTAACGACTTCAACGGAATCTGAATGTTACTCCTGAGTCATTGGTTCATAGCACACTAGCAAATGAATGTCACAAGGACATTATCTCTATGATAACCATTTTTTACAAATCCATCGCAATTATTAATATAGAAAATTGTATTTTGGTTGTAAAAAACAGACATAAGGATGGCTTATGGAACAGTCATTTTGTTATCCAACAATACACCGGAGTTCTTATGTAATAACTCAGTGAATGGACAGACTTTTCATGTTTATAAAATGAAACAACGTCCAAAAATTATTTCTTTTGGTTATTTATAATCAAGTGGACCATTCTGCATAGAACACGGACCCAAACTGATGGTTTCACTGTCAGACGTGGCATCAATCTGCTGGGACTGAGTGTCATAGATTTGGTAACACGCTTCACTAATACACTTGCCACTTACATTTTGTGCAACCTTGTAATTCAATTTTGACAATATTTCTAACCCACATATTTCATGAATATAACAAGAAATGCTAGGTACATGTTCACAAAGTAAATGTGGGCAGCAGGGTGGAGTATGGGTGGGGAGTACATGTAGTCAGATTAGACCAACCAAACACACAAACAATGACATGCACAATTGTATATCTCCATTATTGAACTTTTTTTTAATTTTTTTTTTTTTACAAAATTTACCCCCTTCCAAAAATTATGAGATAAGAAATGCTAGGTAGATATATGTCCAAGAATTAGTAAGAAATCCATATATGGCTTTCAATGTACCGTATATACTCGTGTATAAGCCGAGTTTTTCAGCCCAAAAATTGGGTTGAAAAGTCCCCCTCGGCTTATACACGGGTCAGTACGGTAACTCAGGCTGGAGGAGGCGGGGGGAGGCTGCTGTATGAGCGGCCCCATCACGTGGGGCCGCTCATTATATATGCACTGCTTCCCCCTGTCAATCAGCGGCAGGGGGAAGCAGTTCATATATGGCCCCCAAATGCTGGCACTCACCCCCCTCCTTGTAAGGACCCCACCCGGCTACTTAAGTTACCATGCTTGCTCTTCTGCTCCGCGCCGGGCTCCATGCTCCGTCCTCGGCAGCATCCGGGGTCATGTGACCGGCCGGTCGCATGACGTCATCGATACTGGCCGGGGACCCCGGATGCAGCAGAGGACGGGACCGTGGAAGACCGGCGCGGATCAGAAGAGCAAGGATGGTAACTTAAGCAGCCGGGGGGGGGATGCTTATAACGGAGGGGGACGAGTGCCAACATTTGGGGGCACATATCACTGCTGGGGCCTGTATATACCTGTGGGGCTGCTGTATACCTATGGGGCTGCTGTATAGCCCTCTGGGGCTTCTGTATACCTCTGGGGCTGCTGTATACCCCTCTGGGGCTGCTATATACCCCTCTGGGGCTGCTATATACCCCTCTGGGGCTGCTATATACCCCTCTGGGGCTGCTATATACCTATGGGGCTGCTGTATACCTCTGGGGCTGCTATATACCTCTGGGGCTGCTGTATACAGCT
The DNA here is from genome assembly GCA_033576535.1 of Allobates femoralis. Classification (NCBI taxonomy): domain Eukaryota; kingdom Metazoa; phylum Chordata; class Amphibia; order Anura; family Aromobatidae; genus Allobates; species Allobates femoralis. The sequence continues at coordinate 155,309,818 of JARQOC010000010.1, forward strand.
CTGGGGCTGCTGTATACAGCTCTGGGACTGCTGTATACAGCTCTGGGGCTGCTGTATACACCTCTGGGGCTGCTGTATACACCTCTGGGGCTGCTGTATACCCCTCTGGAGCTGCTATATACCTATGGGGCTGCTGTATACCACTGGGGCTGCTGTATACCCCTCTGGGGCTGCTGTATGCCTATGGGGCTGCTGTATACCTATGGGGCTGCTGTATACCTATGGGGCGGCTGTATACAGCTCTGGGGCGGCTGTATACCTATCGGGCTGCTGTATACCTATGGGGCTGCTGTATACCTATGGGGCGGCTGTATACCTATGGGGCTGCTGTATACCTATGGGGCTGCTGTATACCTATGGGGCTGCTGTATACAGCTCTGGGGCTGCTGTATACAGCTCTGGGGCTGCTGTATACACCTCTGGGGCTGCTGTATACACCTCTGGGGCTGCTGTATACACCTCTGGGGCTGCTGTATACCCCTCTGGGGCTTCTGTATACCCCTCTGGGGCTGCTGTATACCTATGGGGCTGCTGTATACCACTGGGGCTGCTGTATACCACTGGGGCTGCTGTATACCACTGGGGCTGCTGTATACCCCTCTGGGGATGTTGTATACCTCTGGGGCTGCTGTATACCTCTGGGGCTGCTGTATACCTCCGGGGCTGCTGTATACATCTCTGGGGCTGCTGTATACCTCTGGGGCTGCTGTATACATATGGGGCTGCTGTATACCTATGGGGCTGCTGTACACAGCTCTGGGGCTGCTGTATACACCTCTGGGGCTGCTGTATACACCTCTGGGGCTGCTGTATACCCCTCTGGGGCTGCTGTATTCACCTCTGAGGCTGCTGTATACACCTCTGGGGCTGCTGTATATACCTCTGGAGAGGCTGCTGTATATACCTCTGGGGAGGCTGCTGTATATACCACTGGGGAGGCTGCTGTATATACCACTGGGGAGGCTGCTGTATATACCACTGGGGAGGCTGCTGTATATACCACTGGGGAGGCTGCTGTATATACCACTGGGGAGGCTGCTGTATATACCACTGGGGAGGCTGCTGTATACTACCACTGGGGAGGCTGCTGTATACTACCACTGGGGAGGCTGCTGTATACTACCACTGGGGAGGCTGCTGTATACTACCACTGGGGAGGCCTGTATACCACACTGCTGGGGGCTGTATACCTGTGCTGGGGTCCACCCTCGGCTTATACACGAGTCAATAGGTTTTCCCAGGTTTTGGGGGCAAAAGTAGGGGGGTCGGCTTATACACGGGTCGGCTTATACACGAGTATATACGGTATATACATCCCTGGTGGTAAATACCATCCTTTCAGGGTTTTTTTCTTCGCATATTCTCCCAAAACAGACTATCAGTAAGAGGAGGACTAAAGGGAGTACTTTACAATTAACAATACAAATTTTATTAAATATATGTTCAATTAACAGTGACAAAGACAGTAGAGGGACCCCCCCAACGCTTATCAAGGTTACAAATCATAGTATGGTGCTTATTACATGATAATAATCCAAATCACAGTCATATTAGTAGGGGTAACATTACTTTTTGCATGTGATATGTTACATCAGATACCCCTAGGTAAATATAATCTAACTAGATGGTGACCCGATTCTAACACATCAGGTATTCTAGAATATGTATGTAGTTGACATACTATGACTGACAGAACTTGTTCAGTCAATGTGAGTGAACTACATATATATATATATATAGCAGTGCTATGGTATATGGTGGTACATTACAGTACATGTATAGCAGCACTATAGTAATATGGCGGTACATTACATTACAAGTATAGCAGCACTATAGTATATGGCGGTACAGTACATGTATAGCAGCACTATAGTATATGGCGATACATTCCAGCACATGTATAGCAGCACTATAGTATATGGCGATACATTCCAGCACATGAATAGCAGCACTATAGTATATGGCGATACATTACAGTACATGTATAGCAGCGCTATAGTATATGGCGGTACATTACAGTACATGTATAGCAGTACTATAGTATATTCCGGTACATTACAGCACATTACAGCACTATGGCATATGGCGATACTCCGCTCCCCGTGGCCCCCTCGCTCCTCCACAGTAAAAGTAAAAATAAAAAAATCCTCAGTGAGGATACTCACCTGTCCGCTGGCTCACTCCACCTCCATCTTCTAGGTCCTACAGACCTTTAGGACCTGTCATTGCCTGGGAAACCGATAAACTGATTTGTCACATGACCGCTAACTGCCGGGTGGCAGGATTACAGGTTATATTTCGGACGAAGTACCTTCGTGTCCGCGCTGCTGTCAGATAAATATACCACCGACACGGGATGTCTGGGTATTAGTGATGATTTATTTCCTTATTTCCAACTCGTTTCGGAGCCACTTGCCGAGCTCCTTCCTCAGGGATGGCAGGATTGAGCAGGGGGGCAAGATTGTGATGGGAGGGGGGGCAGAATGGAGCGAGCGGGGCAGCATGGAGTGAGCGGGGCAGCATGGAGTGAGCGGGGAGCAGGATGGAGCGAGGGGGCAAGATGGAGCGAGCGGGGCTAGATGGAGCGAGCGAGGCAGGATGGAGCGAGCGGAGCAGGTGGCAGGATGGATGCGGGAGGGGCAGGATAGAGCCAAGGGGGGGCAGGATGGAGCTGGGGGGGGTCAGAATGGAGCCGGGGGGGGGGCAGGATGGAGCCAGGATGGGTGGCAGGATGGAGCCGGGGGGGGCAGGATGGAGCTGGGGGGGCAGGATGGATCTGGGGGGGCAGGATGGAGGCAGGGAGGGCAGGATGGAGGCAGGGGGGCAGGTTGGAGGCAGGGGGGCAGGATGGAGCCAGCAGGGCATGGAGCCAATGGGGCAGGATGGAGCCAGCACGGCATGGAGCCGGGGCGGCAGGATGGAATCGGAGGGGCAGGATGGAGCAAGCGGGGCAGGATGGAGCTGGGGGGGCGCAGGATGGAGCCGAGGGGGGCGCAGGATGGAGCCGAGGGGGGCGCAGGATGGAGCCGAGGGGGCGCAGGACGGAGCTGGGGGGGAGGGCGCAGGGTGGAGCCGGGGGGGGGCGCAGGATGGAGCCGGGGGGGGCGCAGGATGCGCAGGATGGAGCCGGGGGGGGCGCAGGATGGAGCCCGGGGGGGGGGCGCAGGGTGGAGCCGGGGGGGGCGCAGGGTGGACCCGGGGGGGGGGGGCGCAGGATGGAGCTGGGGGGGCGCAGGATGCGCAGGATGGAGCCGGGGGGCGCAGGATGGAGCCGGGGGGGGGCGCAGGATGGAGCCGGGGGGGTGAAGGATGGAGCCGGGGGGGCGAAGGATGGAGCAGGGGGGGCAGGATGGAGCAGGGGGGGCAGGATGGAGCAGGGGGGGCAGGATGGAGGCGGGGGCAGGATGGAGGTAGGGGAGCTGGATGAAGGCAGGGGGCAGGATGGAGCCGAGGGGGGGGCAGAATGGAGCTGGGGATGCAGGATGGAGCCAGGGGGGCAGGATGGAGCCAGGGTGGCAGGATGGAGCCAGGGGGCAGGATGGATGCGGGGGGCAGAATGGAGGCAGGGGGGCAGGATGGAGGTGGGGGGGGGCAGGATGGAGGCGGGGGGGGCAGGATGTAGGTGGAGGTGCAGGATGGAGGTAGGAGGCAGGATCCCCCTCGCCCCCTCTGTTCTCACTGTCTTTTGCAGCGGTCATGTGACAGGGGGGGATGTGTGATGTCACATCAGCCTGCCCTGTCACATGACCGCTGTGTGTACAGAGGACGGGTGAGAACAGCGGGAGGCGAGGGGGGAAGCGAAGGCGGAAGCGAGAGGTGGAGGCGAGAAGAGGCAATGGGGAGGTGAGGAGAGGCAAGGGGGAGGTGAGGAGAGGCAAGGGGGAGGCGAGGAGAGGCGAGGGGGAGGTGAGGAGAGGCAAGGGGGAGGCGAGGAGAGGCAAGGTGGAGGCTAGGTGGGGGCAGCGGATACTGGTGCCGAGGTCGCCGCGGCCATACATGTAGCTTGGCGACAGCGACGCTATGCTCATTGGTTGCCGTGGCTAGTGGCAGCCAATGAGCGCTGGCGCGCGATTTCGGCGTTAGACAGACACGATTAGGAGAATATATAGTAGATGCTATTTTTAGTATTAACCCTGGTTGTATCCCAGCCTATAGGACATCACCACCCAGTACTCCATTTAACACACCACATAACAAGATTAGAGTTTTCATACCCTTACATATGGATACCAGCACACATTTCTATTAGTACATTTCTTTTTTGTGCCAAAAGGCACCCAGATGGTGACAACCCAGGAAGAAAGGCAGCATGATCTTAATATTTACCCCAACACATTTTTCGCTAGACACACCAGTAGCTTCCTCAAGGGTAATGAGGGTGATTGTAGCACAGCCTGCAGCACCATTTTCCTCACCAATGTTTGTGATGTCACGCGCATGCGCAGTGATGGCTACTATTCTTTCTATGGTTGTCCGACTCCCAGCTCAGATCCGACCCCATGCAAGTGAGGAGCCGTGCTGGCAGGCGCTTCTAAGCGGCCTGAAAGGAAAGGCAATGGAATTCAGATCATGTGACAGTGCATGGCATGACCAAGTGGATAACATCTTCAATAGTAGTGATCCTTTGTCTGTGGGGGTGGAGGAAGACCAGTCGCTCAGTGTGGTCATTACTGAATATAAGAACCTCTTAAGAAAAAGAGTTTGGACCTGGTGGAATCATGCCTTCCTGTCTAAATATATTGCTAATGACCTCATCTCCCGTAGCCTACGAGTCTAGGTGTTTCCATCGTTTGAGGTGGAGAATGCATATTTTAAAACTAAATGGGAGACAATTGCAGATAGATGCTCAAGGGCTTTATGGGCCTTTTGGTCGAAGTCAACACCTCTACCTAACAGACCTTGAGATCAAATTGGAAACCCTGGAGGCCATAATTAAAGAGAAAGCCTCACCAGATGTGCTTACCAAGCTCAACGAGGATATCTTGAAAGATTTGGCAAAATGTGAGAATTTAAGGTTAAAAAATTTAAAAGGGACTTCCAGGACAGAGAGGAGGAAAAGGTATATAGGTGGAAAAGTACACAGACAAGGGAAAGATCTGGTTCTAGACGCAGGTCACACTCGAGGTCATCTTCACAGCGAAGAAACACATCAAATAGAGGTGGGGCAGGTCCCCATCTGGGAGAGAGAGTTGTGCCTGGTGGAGGAGGCGAAGGCGGTTCAGGGCCTACTCGACAGCAACCAAGAGCAAGTAAAAATGCAACTAAACATATGCAGGTGATTAATTTATCAAGACATGTGCTCTCAAAAACTCAAATCAAGGTTCTATCCCTGAGCCTAACCTTTGCTTCGTTCAATATTTTCTCAGCAGTGAAGGACCTGAACCTGTTTGCATGGAAGATGATCCTGAGCAAACTGTACTTTAAAGAATCACATCAGGACTCCCTAACACCTATTGAGACCAAAGCCCTATCTGTCTTGGAGGACCTCCAATCCGAGTCATCAAGCATGGTAGGTGTAAACTTTGCTTCTGAGATCAAAAAAGCCCTTGTCAGTGTGTCCCCTAGTTGAGGTGTTCACTCGCCTGGTGTCAGAGGAATTTAAGGTGGTCTCGATCCGCCTTAGGTTTGATAACCTGACACATGGACAAAGACAGGAGCTCTCCGAGGTACTGTATGCAAATTGTGTACAGTACATACCTGCCAGTTCCTGTCAGGAGCTGTCCGAGGTACATATGTTTTGTCAGGAGCCGCCTGACATGTACTGTACGCTATTAGCGTACAGTACCTTGGACAGCTCCTGACTTCAGGAGACTGGCTGCAATGTACTGTATACTATTACCATACAGTACCTCAGAGAGCTCTCATCAGGAGCCGTCGGCATTTAGAGGTCATTTCAAATACCCGACAATTAGCGGATTTGATTTAAACAATGTATTAAACCCCTTCACAGCCAGGGTGTGATGTCAGCATGTGTCCAAGGAGTGTGGACACTCCATGGACACAAGCTGCCACCACACCAACATCGGCTCAACCTGTCAAACACCGGATCATTAGCTGCGTCTGCAGCCTCTGTGCTGACATGAGGCACAGAGGCTGCAGATAGGGTTAATATGCAGTGAAACTCTGTGATTTTTAATATTAGGACATCAGCTGTGTTTTTACTAATCATTAGATGATTTGTTACTGTACCGGGAAACCGACAAATTCCAACTCTGCAGCTTTGACAGCCGCAGAGATTAAATTCTCTGGTAAATACTGTCCGTGGTCCTTATGTTTGCTTCAGGACCACAGCATCACACTCACACACACGCACTCATGCAGCACACTCACATGCATACAGCCATGCATACTCACTGACATGCACCACACTCACACAAATCACGCATTATACTCGCATCACTGTCATGCATCAAACACGCTCCCCCTTGTTGCTACCCCTTGCTTAATGAAAGAAAAAACAAAAACCTACTAAGTGTTGCAGCCGATATCCTAACACTGGAAAAATATGATAAAGCATATTAGCTAGTGAATACATGGCTGGCTATGTGCAAAGCTGCTCAATGTGAATAGGGTATACAGGCACTGCAGAAAACTGCTTCATGATATAGAGGAAAAAAATGAGTAGTTAGCTAATGCACCAAAATCAAAAACCTACAAAGGTCACAGAAATAACTTGAATCTGATAAAAGTAATAATGCATTAAAAAAATCTATGAAAATTAGCAAATGAAAGACAGACATTACTTTTCATCCCTGCTACCATATCATTTTTTTAAAAATCGGCATTGACAGAAATGATGGTGCCCCTGAAAATAATGTGACAAAAAGAACATGTTGAATCAAGGTGTGTCCACTGATTACAAGACTGTAGACACCTGTGATGATAGTCAGTGAGCCTGTATAAGGGTTACAGATAGTGATGGGCGAATCCTAAATTACTCGGAATCGCTTGACTCTAGCGAGTCCGAGCACGAGGACTCGCTACTCGTTGCGAGTCTAGCGAGTCCAATGTTAATGAATGGGGAAGCGAGTAATAGCGAGTAGTGTGAGATTTACAAATCGCAGATGTGTCTCGGAAGCTTCAGCCTGAAGCAATCCTAGTTTTTGCCATTTATTTGCATTGGACTCGTTTACTTTGTAAGTAATCGCTGGGAAACTCGCACAGATAAGAGTCCTGTCTGCTCTGTGTGTGCTGGCTGCCGCAGCTCCAGGATCCTAGAGCCCGCCTGCTGCCTGATGTAGCAGAGCTGAGATTGTTCTCAGTCTGCTCATTCCCTGTGTACAGACATGAATGTCTGTGCACAGAGATGATGTAGCAGAGCTGAGATTGTTCTCAGTCTGCTCATTCCCTGTGCATAGACATGTATATCTATGCACAGGGGATGTAGCAGAGAGGTCATCGCGTTTGGACTGCGTCGGACAGAAGAGATTTTTTTAATTAAAGATGGAGTCCCTAATGGCTTTTTTTTTTATTTCTAATAAAAATTTTTCTTAGTGTTGTGTTTTTTTTAAAACAATTTAATAGAAATTCATGGCGGTCATGTCTAATATTGGCGTGACCGCCATAAATTTCGGGCTTAGGGCCAGCTGATAATACAAAGCTGGCCCTAACCTCTTTATTACCCAGCGTGCCACCGCCACCAGGGCCCTTGGAAGAGCAGGGTTCAGCGCCAGAGGATGGCGCTTCAATGAACGCGCCATCTTCTGGGGCAGCTGCGGGCTGCAATTTGCAGCGGGGGGTGCCCAGAAAGCTTGGGCATCCCTGCACTGCGGATTCCATCCCCCAGCTGCTTAGCTGTACCTGGCTAGACATAGAAATTGCGCGGAGCCCTACGCATTTTTTTTAAATTATTTCATGAAATTCTGAGATTCTGACTCTGACTCTGAGACTCTGACTCTGAAATTCATGAAATAATAAAAAAAAATGCCTGGGGCTCCGCGCAATTTCTATGTCTAGCCAGGTACAGCTAAGCAGCTGGGGGATGGAATCCGCAGCGCAGGGATGCCCAAGCTTTCTGGGCACCCCCCGCTGCAAATTGCAGCCCGCAGCCGCCCAGAAGATGGCGCGTTCATTGAAGCGCCATCCTCTGGCGCTGAACCCCGCTCTTCCAGCGGCCCTGGTGGCGGTGGCACGCTGGGTAATAAAGGGATTAATACCAGCTTTGTTATACAAGCTGGTATTAAGCCCGAGATTCTTAATGTCAGGCCACGTTTGACCCAGCCACTAAGAATCTCCAATAAAGGGTTAAAAAAACACAACACAGAGAAAATTTTTTATTTGAAATAAAAAAAAAAGCCATTAGGGACTCCATCTTTAATTAAAAAAATCCTCTTCCGTCCGACGTAGTCCAAAACGCGATTGTCCTCTCTGCTACATCCCCTGTGCATAGATATAGATGTCTATGCACAGGGAATGAGCAGACTGAAACAATCTGCTACTACTACATCATCTGCAGGCGGTCTAGCATGAGCTGCACGGGGCAAGACAGCTGAGACTCAGGCTCGCAAAGAAACAGCAGTTACTTTGCTGTATTCCCTGCTATCACTGGCACAGTAGCCGAGTCTAATGCAATCAATGCAATCCTAGTTTGTCAGCGTTTGCCAATGATTTGACATTGGACTCGTGCGAGTAATCACTGGGAAACTCGCAGTACCGAGATCCATTATATCGAGTCCCTTACTACCGCCGATAACCGAGTCCTAGTGAGTAATATTCGCAATCTAGTTACAGATACTCACAGTGCTGTATATAAGGCTACAGATACTCACAGTGCTGTAAATAGGGCTTACAGATACTCACTGTGCTGTATATAGAGCTACAGATAGTCACTGTGCTGTAATTATGAGCTACAGATACTCACTGTGCTGTATATAGGCTACAGATACCAACTGTGAACGTATATAGGGTCTACAGATACTCACTGTGCTGTATATAGGCTACAGATAACTCAACTTGCTGAATTAAAGGGCTAACAGATACTCATTTGCCTGTAATAAGTCTACAGATATCACTGTGCTGTATAAGAGCTACAGATACTCACTGTGCATATATAGGGTTACAGATACTCACTGTGAATATATAGGGCTACAGATACTCACTGTGTGATATAGGGTTACAAATAACAGTGTGTATATATAGCCTTACTAAATACTGTGCTGTATAATAGGGGTACATGTAGTCACTGTGCGTATAAGGGTTACAGATACTCACAGTGCTGTACTATAGGGTTACTAGATACATACAGTGCTGTATATAGACCTACAGATACTCACTGTGCTGTATATAGGGTACAGATAGTCATGTGCTGTATTAGGGGTTACAGATACTCAAGTGTGTATATAGGGTTACAGATACTCACTGTTCTGTAATATAGGCTACAGATACTCACTGTGCTGTATTAGGGCTACAGATAGTCACTGTGCTGTATATAAGCTACAGATTCCATGCTTGTATATAGGGCTACAGATACTCAGTTGCTGCTATAGAGCACAGATACTCACTGTGCTGTATATAGGGCTACAGATACTACTGTGCTGTATAGAGGGCTACAGATACTCACTGTGCTGTATATAGGGCTACAGATACTCACTGTGCTGATATAGGGGTTACAGATACTCGACTGCTGAATAGGGCTACAGATTAATCACTGTGCTGTATATAAAGTTTACATGTATAGTCACTTGACTGTATTTATAGCACAGTAGGGGGTTTTTTAAACTTGTGCTCTAAGGCAGAGATTCCCTATTAATACTGCTGCTGGGGAGGATTTAGTCAGAGTGTGTGCAGATGCTAGAAGAGCTGCAGGGAAGTCCTGGTGTTCGTGCTCGCGTATAGGCCCGAGCCTGACCTGGAGTGGCCCTTCAGCATCCCACCGCCTAATGAGGCACTGAAGGCAGGAGTCAGAGCAGGAAAGGGTGCAGAAGTGAACAAGTAGCTCAATCCATGAGGTTGTTCCAGAAAGCCAGGATTTGGGGATCCGCATTGTTGGGAGAATTACAGGCCACAGAAAATCCTATTGCACGGCTGTGAAAGCTTCAGTAACCAACGGTCCTGAGAGAGTCAAGGAGAGGGAGCCAGGAACAGCAGGTCACTGCAGGTGCTCAGAGGAAGGGTCCCAGAGACCGCACAGCCGTTCATTGAAGCGCCATCCTCAGGCGCTGAACCCCGCTCTTCTCAGCGCCCTGGTGGCGGTGGCACGCGGGTATTAAAGGCGTTAATACCAGCTTTGTTATACAAGCTGGTATTAAAGCCGAGATTCTTAATGTCAGGCCACGTTTGACCCAGCCACTTAAGAATCTCCATAAGGGTTAAAAACAACCACAACACAGGAAAATTTTTTAATTTGAAAAAAAAAAAAAAGCCATTAGGGATCCACTTTAATTAAAAAAATCCTCTTCCTTCCGACTAGTCCAAAACGCAATGTCCTCTCTGCTACATCCCATGATGCATAGTATATAGATGTCCTATGCACAGGGAATGAGCGAGACTGAGAACAATCTCAGACTGCTACATCATGTCTGTGAGCAGGCGGGCTCTAGGACCCTGGAGCTGCACAGAGCAGACAGCTGGACTCGGCTCGCAAAGAAACAGCAGTTACTTTGCTAGTTTCCCTGCTATCACTGGCACAGTAGCCGAGTCTAATGCAAACAATGGCAATCCTAGTTTTGTCAGCGTTTGCCAATGATTTGCATTGGACTCGTGCGAGTAATCACGGGGAAACTCGCAGAGTACCGAGTCCTGCGAGTCCCTTACTACTCGCCGAGTAACGAGTCCTAGCGAGTAGATTCGCCCCATCCCTAGTTACAGATACTCTCAGTGCTGTATATAGGGCTACAGATACTCACAGTGCTGTATATAGGGCTACAGATACTCACTGTGCTGTATATAGAGCTACAGATACTCACTGTGCTGTATATAGAGCTACAGATACTCACTGTGCAGTATATAGGGTTACAGATACTCACTGTGCTGTATATAGGGCTACAGATTACTCACTGTGCTGTATATAGGGTTACAAATATAACAGTGCTGTTATATAGACCTACAGATACTCACTGTGCGTATATAGGGTACAGATAGTCACTGTGCTGTATATAGGGTTACAGATACTCACAGTGCTGTATATAGGGTTACAGATACTCACAGTGCTGTATATAGACCTACAGATACTCACTGTGCTGTATATAGGGGTACAGATAGTCACTGTGCTGTATATAGGGGTACAGATACTCACAGTGCTGTATATAGGGTTACAGATACTCACAGTGCTGTATAAAGAGCTACAGATACTCACTGTGCTGTATATAGGGCTACAGATACTCACTGTGCTGTATATAGAGCTACAGATTCACTAGTGCTGTATATAGGGCTACAGATACTCACTGTGCTGTATATAGAGCTACAGACAGTCACTGTGCTGTCTATAGAGCTACAGATTCACTGATGCTGTATATAGGGCTACAGATACTCAGTGCTGTCTATAGAGCTACAGATACTCACTGTGCTGTATATAGGGCTACAGATACTCACTGTGCTGTATATAGGGCTACAGATACTCACTGTGCTGTATATAGAGCTACAGATACTCACTGTGCTGTATATAGGGCTACAGATACTCACTGTGCTGTATATAGGGCTACAGATACTCACTGTGCTGTATATAGGGCTACAGATAGTCACTGTGCTGTATATAGGGTACAGATAGTCACTGTGTCTGTATATAGGGTTACAGATAACTCACTGTGCTGTATATAGGGCTACAGATACTCACTGTGCTGTATAATAGGGCTACAGATAATCACTGTCGCTGTATATAAAGTTACAGATAGTCACTGTGCTGTATATAAGCACAGTAGGGGGAGCTCACTTGCTGCTCTAAGGCAAGATTCCCTATATATACTGCGTGGCTGGGAGGATTTAGTCAGAGTGTGTGCAGTGCTAGAAGAGCTGCAGGGAAGAGTCCATGGTGTTCGGTGCTGCGTATAGGCCCGAGCCAGTGACCTGGAGTGGCCTTCGCATCCACCAGCCTACTATAGTGCTGTATATGAGCTACAGATACTCACTGTTGCTGTATATAGAGCTACAGATAAAGTCACTGTAGTCTGTATATAGAGCTACAGAATACTCACTGTGCTGTATATAGGGCTACAGATACTCACTGTGCTATATATAGGGCTACAGATACTCACTGTGCTGTATATAGGGCTACAGATACTCACTGTGCTGTATATAGGGCTACAGATACTCACTGTGCTGTATATAGAGCTACAGATACTCACTGTGCTGTATATAGAGCTACAGATACTCACTGTGCAGTATATAGGGTTACAGATACTCACTGTGCTGTATATAGGGCTACAGATACTCACTGTGCTGTATATAGGGTTACAAATACTAACAGTGCTGTATATAGACCTACAGATACTCACTGTGCTGTATATAGGGGTACAGATAGTCACTGTGCTGTATATAGGGTTACAGATACTCACAGTGCTGTATATAGGGTTACAGATACTCACAGTGCTGTATATAGACCTACAGATACTCACTGTGCTGTATATAGGGGTACAGATAGTCACTGTGCTGTATATAGGGGTACAGATACCACAGTGCTGTATATATGGTTACAGATACTCACAGTGCTGTATATAGAGCTACAGATACTCACTGTGCTGTATATAGGGCTACAGATAGTCACTGTGCTGTATATAGAGCTACAGATTCACTGTGCTGTATATAGGGCTACAGATACTCACTGTGCTGTATATAGGGTACAGACAGTCACTGTGCTGTATATAGAGCTACAGACAGTCACTGTGCTTGTTATAGGGCATACAAATATGTCACTGTGCTGTATATAGGTGCTTTTTTACAGATACTCACTGTGCTGTATATAGAGCTACAAGATACTCACTGTGCTGTATATAGGGCTACAGATACTCACTGTGCTGTATATAGGGCTACAGATACTCACTGTGCTGTATAATAAAGATTACAGATAGTCACTGTGCTGTATATAAGCACAGTAGGGGGAGCTCAACTTGCTGCTCTAAGGCAAGATTCCCTATATATACTGCTGCTGGGGAGGATTTAGTCAGAGTGTGTGCAGATGCTAGAAGAGCTGCAGGGAAGTCCTGGTGTTCGGTGCTGTGTATAGGCCCGAGCCAGTGACCTGGAGTGGCCCTTCAGCATCCCACCAGCCTAAGTGGTGACTGAAATGGCAGGAGCTCAGAGCAGGAATAGAAGAAGGAACAAGTAGCTCAAGTTGAGAGTTCGTTCCAGAAAAGCACGGATATTGGGAGTCCGAATCGGTGGGAGAATTACAGGCCCACAGAAAACCCTTATTGCAACGGTTGGAAGCTTCAGCTAACCCGGTCTCCTGAGAGAGTCAAGGAGAGGGAGCCAGAGAACAGCAGGTCACTGCAGTGCATCCAGAGAAGGTGGTCCCAGTAGACCGCACAGGAGGAGAATGGAAGATACAGATAATAGGAAGAGAGTGGAATGGCAAGTCAGGATATAACAGACTGTGCTTTCAGTAAATTTACAAGGAAAAGAGGCCTTATACCCACTTGCTGTGGGAGACTCACTGTGCAGCTTGGTCACCTGTCAGTGCCCCTGGATTATTACCTGACTAACATCAGGTAAAAAGGTAAGAGACTTCTTCTGTTGTGCATTGCAATCCTTCCCTCTCACTCACCGTGCCCCTCTACAGACTATTCTTACTCTCCCTCCAACCAATCTCAGCTCTGCCTACAACCTGTTCACCTCACTACGCGCCCCCCGGAGGTCTCAGTCCTGCCTGCAGAGGACTATGCCATCACTGCCGCAATCCACCAACCTCCGGAGGACTGTAGCGGCGCTGGTGATCTCTCACCAGGTACTCTGCAGTGTGATGTCACGACATAATTTGTACATAATCCTCTGTAAATACCCCTTTTTCAAGACATCGCCCAGGATACAGGATCAGGCGCGGCCGTGCCATTCCCCGATGACGAAGTTAACTCCCCTTTCAACCGCCTAGATACCCGAGTACCCCCATGCCCTGGGGTGCAACAGCCTCTTTCTGGCGTCACAAACAGGATCCCGTGCCCGGTATTACCGGGTACTGTGTGCCGTGTTATTGACTGTAACGTGTGACTGTTTAAGTTCCTCCGCCATTACTGCGCTGAACAGCAGGAAGAAAGGGAGGTGTGCCAGTCTGTAGAGCGTGAAACTGAAACCCGCCCCTCGCTTAGCCGAGCAGTCCCGAGCGCTGCTGTCCGGAAACTCCTTAACTGTTTAACCCTTCAACAGCTGGCTATAATTCACTAGGGGGGCTTCCAACATGTCGTCCTCCTCCAGCGACGACGAGGTTGTGTACGCTGACCCCCAGAACTACACCGGACCCTTCATGGCTGCCTCCGGTAGCACTGCCAGCACCTCCAGCGCTCCGGGTACAGTCGCCCCGATAATGCCCATGTCATTTCCATACATCCCGGGGGCCAAATGGTTTGTCCCAGTATGATGGCTGCCCTGATATGCTGGATGAGTTCAGGCAAAAGATCGAAGGCCTCCTGGACATGTATGCTATGACCGGCCAGCAACACGCTACAGTGGTACTCGGACAGTTAACTGGGGCAGCCAAAAAAGAAAGTGTGTCCTGGTCTGTTGCTGAACGGAGATCAGCACCCGCTATATTTGATAAGCTGAGAGCTACCTTTGAGGAGTGTAATGAGGCTGGTATACGCATGCGCTTCCATCACTGCAACCAGAGGCCGGGAGATGACATCAGAGCTTATGCCTAGCGCCTGGAAAGAGCACTGCGCGCCCTTATACATGTCAGCCCTGCCAGTGCATGAGAGGAGAACAAGCTCCTCATTGAACAGTTCACACGGGGCCTGCTATCCCCTGAGGACAGTAAAAATGTACGCTGGTGGTCATTAAGCAATCCTGATGCTGATTTTAATACCTTGAAAGAAATGGCCATCAAAAGGTTAAAGCCGGTAGAGACCCATGAAGCTGCAATGAAACGGTGGTGCGAAAGTGAGGTGCAGGCTACTCCAAAACCAGTAACCGTGACTGCAGCCATGCACAATGAACAATCTGCGCAGCCTGACAAATATGACTCCCTGCGGGCTGAAATACGTGCTGAGATGCGCGAGATGAATAAAAAAGTCTCCAAGTTAATGGACGCTATGCAGTTACAGAAGAGCCAGCAGCCAGCACCAAGACCCCAAGCCAATCCTCAGCCGCTGATCCAACTTGCCGACAGCCCGGATGATGTCCTCTCGATGCGAGGGAAGCAAGCTACAGCCTATAGAGAAAGAGCCACTGACTGCTACAGCTCCACTGGGGAGCCCATCTGCCGCAACCGTATTCGCACCGGTCACCTCGCCAGGCACTGTCCTTTAAACGAGCTGTCCCTGGGGGCCGGGGCCAAACCTCAGGACTAAATCAGCAGGGCCCAGCCACCTGATGCAAGACCTTCATTGGACAGAGGCCGTTTCTGTCCATTGTACTGGATGGCATCCCGACACCTGCTCTACTGGACACCGGGTCACAGGTGACCACCATCCCCCATATCCTTTATAAAAAGTATTGGGCTGATGCAGAACTAAAACAGCCTGAAATAGACATTTTCCTTCATGCAGTAAAAGGGGAACCAATTACTGTGATGGGGGTTAAAGAAGTGCCGATAAAGGTGAGGAGGGTGGAATTACAGAACCAAGGGGTCCTTGTAGTAGCAGAAGCCAGTAATGCAAATGATCCTTATGTTATACTGGGTACAAATGTTGTTAGCATTTGCATGGAGGAAGTTTTGTCTTTGCTTCAACAGATTGCTGAAACTGTCAGACCTGGTCAGAGGAAGGTTATCCAACGTGAGATCAGAGCCATCCTACACCATCAACAGGTAACAATTACAGGTGGTG
Source organism: Allobates femoralis (assembly GCA_033576535.1). NCBI lineage: Eukaryota > Metazoa > Chordata > Amphibia > Anura > Aromobatidae > Allobates > Allobates femoralis. The sequence goes on from JARQOC010000010.1 coordinate 155,325,726, forward strand.
AAATTGGTACATCACGGGTGACCGACCCGATACCTATTGTGATACCCTCAATGAGTGAAATGATGATTTGGTGTCGAGCAGCTATAGGCCTGAGAGGGCAGGACTATCAAGCGTTAGTGGAGCCCGTTAGCACAGACCAACACTGACGACTGCCAGGGGGGTGGTTGATGTACACAATGGGAGAGTACCTGTTCGCATCTTAAATTGTGGCAGTGAAGAGGTTAAAATACCCAGGTATACCACCGTTGCCAAATTATACACAGTAACAACGAGATCCAACCAGTGCAACCCGAACCCCATGAAAAAGGGGCAAAACCTGATCAAACAATTGGGCCACTGGAGGACTGGTGCCAGCAGCTCCATGTCAGAACTGACACCACTCCTGTGTATGAAATGCAAGGTGTGTACCGGGTAGTCCAAGAATTTGAACAAGTCTTTAGTAAGCATCCACTTGATTTTGGTAGGATTAAAGGGGTACAACACCACGTCCCCACGGGTACAAATTCACCAATCAAGGAGCTATATAGGCCTATGTCACTTGCACATTATCAAAAAGTCAAAGAAATGTTACAGGACATGAAAGACGCACGGGTTATACGAGATAGCTGTAGTCCCTGGTCAGCTCCATTAGTCCTGGTCAGGAAAAAGGATGGCAGTTTAAGAATGTGTGTAGACTATACGCAAATAAACCGTATAACACACAAAGATGCTTACCCGTTACCACGTATAGAAGAATCTTTAGCTGCGTTGAAGTCTCCCAACTACTTCTCCACCTTAGATCTCACTAGTGGGCATTGGCAGGTGTCCGTAGTCGAAGAAGACTGAGAGAAGACAGCATTCGCAACACCTATGGCCTATGTGAGTTTAACAGCATGCCCTTCGGACTATGTAATGCACTTGGAACCTTCCAGAGGTTAATGGAGAGTTGCCTGGGACATAAAAACTTTGATACGGTACTACTCTACCTGGATGAAGTGATCGCTTACTCCAAGACCTACGAGGAACATGTCACCCATCTAGGAGAGGTGTTCGAAGATCTGGCCAAATACGGGATGAAGCTGAAACCATCAAAATGCCACCTGTTAAAGCTAAGAGTGCAGTACCTGGGACACATAGTCAGTGCTGAAGGCGTGGCCCCTGATCCAGACAAGGTGACAGTAATCAGAGAATGGCCAGAACCCAAAGCCATCAAGGAGGTGCATCAATTCCTGGGTTTGGTGGGCTACTACCGAAGGTTCATCAAGGAGTACACCAAGAAGACTGCTCCACTGCAAGACCTCCTAGTAGGCCAACCCATGAAGGGCAAGTAAAAGGATTCTCCATGGAAATGGGGTAAGGAACAAGATGAATCGTTCCAGAGGATGAAAGAAACCCTGACAGGAGAAGAAATCCTAGCTTACCCGAACTACAGTCTGCCATTCTTGCTGTATACAGACACCAGCAATGTGGGACTTGGAGCCGTCCTTTCCCAAAAGCAAGACAGCAAGAAGGGGGTAATCGCCTACGCCAGCCGAAAGCTGCGACCCACAGAGAGGAACCCAGAAAATAAAAATTCCTTCAAGCTGGAATTCCTGGCCTTGGTCTGGGCCATCACCGAGAGGTTTAAACACTATTTAGCCTCTAGCAAGTTCGCCGCCTACACGGATAACAATCCGCTCACCCACCTGGAAACTGCAAAATTGTGAGCCATGGAACAGAGATGGACGGCCAGGCTCTCCAATTACCAATTCACCATCAAGTACCGGGCTGGGCACCAGAACGGAAATGCGGATGCTCTATCCAGGATGCCTCACTTGTCAGAAGGGGGTGTAGATGAAGAAGAGCTGGAAGAAGTGGAGTTACCTGCTTTCCATCATGTAAGAGTAACCCAGTGCCAGCAGGCCTATCAAAACTTCTCTTAAGAAACAGTGAACCTGTTATCCCACTTCGACTGGGGAAAGGCGCAGGACCAAGCCCCGGCTGTTGGACTAATCAAGCAACTGACAGCACAAGAGTCAGCAAAGCTGCCTGCAGACCCTCCATCTGATGCCAAACATCTGTGGAATGAACGAGGTAGATTGTTCCAATACCAAGAAAAATGGTGCCGGCGGTATATACATCCAAGAACCCATGAAATGGCGTGGCAGATCATCGTGCCGAAATCAGATGTCCCCGTGATCTTAAATGCCTACCACAACAACACTGGTCATTTCGGATGGAAGAAGCTCGAAGTGCTACTGAAGGACAGATTCGTTTGGCCCGGTATGCGGTCATCCATAGAAAAATGGTGCAAAGATTGTCAAGCCTGTACCTTGAGAAGAAAAGATGTACTGTATAGAGCCAGAAAGCTGCACTTTATCCCATCATAACCAAGCAGCCTTTGGAATTAGTCGCCTTGGACCATGTAAAACTGACTCCAAGCAGATCCGGCTATACATACGCCTTGACAATGGTAGACCATGTAAAAGACTTGACAGCTGCAACTGCTACCAAAACCTTCCAAAAAGTCTTCTGCAGACCGTTAGGATATCCAGAACGTATTCTAACCGATCAAGGACCATCATTTGAAGCAGAGATCTTTCAAGAGTTTTGCCAGATGTATGGGTGCAAAAAGATCAGAACGACCCCATATCATCCTCAAACTAATGGACTCTGTGAGAAAATGAATAACATTGTCATTGATATGCTGAAAATCCTCCCGTTGGAAGAAAGAAATCAGTGGCCTGAAAAACTGCCTAATTTAGTCGGTCTCTGTGAGCTTGGGCATGCCGTTTGGCTCTCTCAGCCTCTCAATCAGCTTGGGCCTCGGCTCTCGCAGCCTCCTGGTATTGTTGAATGAGCCTCAGGCATCCTTGATAATCCTCGGCAGGACAGTACTGTAAGGCCATTTGTAGATAGAGGTGCACGCTGCTCATCACTGACACGGCGTGCGTCTACAGGTGGGACCTCTGCAGGAACACCTTCTAGGACTTGGCTTAAATCCATAGGTGGGGCCTCAGCAGCAGCACCATCCATGCTTTGACTGACCTCTGCAGCCGGGAGCTGTGCAGCAGCACTGGCAAGGCTTTGGCTGGACTCTCCATTCTCTGAGCTCTGGTGACGGGCTTGCTCCGCATCCAATTGTACCAGTACCTGGATCATCTGCTTCTTGGTTTTGCCGGAGGAGTCTATATGTCTGTATCTGCACAGGCAGGTCAGAGCCTCCTTGTTATAATCTTTGTACCAGTGTTCCCCTACTGTGGCCATGATTTTCAAACCAAAAGAATAGGATAGAAAAACGAAGAGAGGTAGGGGTAACTGCTACACATACAGTATTGGCTCACATTTAATAAACACTGAGTTCGATCTTCAAAACGTTTGTGCAGAGTTCTCGTAAGAACCGTGCAAGTTTTTAGTGAGAGGAATGATTGCTCAAACCAGATCACTAATGTTCTGTGGTCCCACCGCTCTGCCACTAATTGTCACAAAGACTTAGTCAGGACACTGCTAGGTAGGGCCAGTCCCAATGGGGTCGCCTTGTCGTGGTGGGATGGCTTACGAATTCTTTTGATCAAAATAATGTCACCAAGCACCCAATTTTTACTTTTATGCACTATGCAAATTATTTATTCATTTATTTTAGGGTATTTGCTCTTTTTTTTTCCTTTTTCAAAGTGGATCACTGCACCCAGGCTGCCAGATCGCTGCTCTGCTGTCCCAATCCGCCTGCATGGGGATTGAGCTGCAGAAAGAGATCTCACAGCCCCGTCGCAGTGATCCACTTTGTGGATCACTGCACCCGGGCTGCCAGATCGCTGCTCTGCAGTCCAATCCCACTGCATGGGGATCAAACTGCAGAAAGCGATCTCACAGCACCGGCGCTGATCACATGATCCTGCACCGGGCTGTCAGATCGCTACTTTGCAGTCCGATCCGCCTGCATGGTGACCGTGTATTCTGGGATCTTCGTTGTGGACTACGTCGGAGGCGATCGAGCGTCGTGGGACCTTCGTTGTGGACTACGTCAGATCTTTTTATAATGAAGATGGAGTCCAATTTTGTGTGTTTTTTTCAAATAAAAAGATTTTTATCTGTGTGGTATTTTTTGACTATTTACTAGAGATTCCTAATGGCCAGGTCTAACATTGGCCCGACATTATGAATGTCGGGCTTAGTGCCAGATGCCAATAAACAAGCTCGCATTAACCCCTTTATTACCCAGTTTGCCACCAGCACCAGGGTAACTGGAAGAGCCTGGGTACAGCGCCAGAAAATGGCGCTTCAATGAGTTTGCTATTCTCTGAGGAGGCTGCGGGCTGCAATTTGCAGCATGGGTGGCCCAGAACGCTTGGACCTTTCCATGCTGAGGATTCCAGCCCCCAGCTGCCTAGTTGTACCTGGCTGGGCCAAAAATATGGCGGAGCCTCACATCATTTTTTTTTTCTAGATTTAGTTCCAGAATTTTTAAAAAAATGTGTTTCGCTGTATTTTGGTTGCCAGCCAGGTACAGTGAGGCAGCTGGGGGTTGGTGTAGTCGTAGCTGCCTTCGCTGTATTTTCGGTAGCTAGCCAGTATTAACTTGGCAGTTGGCGGGCTGGAATCCTCAGCGTGGAGAGACCCAAATGTTGTGGGCCCCACGCTGCAAATTACAACCCACAGCCACCTAAGAAAATAGCGCATTCATTAGAGGTGGCATTTTCTGCTGCTGTACCCCAACTCTTAAAGTTGCCCTTGTGCTGGTGGCACGCGGGTTCTCCATATGCGACATGGTGTCCACTAACAATTTCAAGGAAAATTAGCTCCAATTGTTAGCGGAAACCATGCCGTGTATGGAGAGCCCCTCCCTGTGTGCCTGAACATTGGAGCCCCCCACAAGTGACCCCATTTTGGAAACTAGACCCCGCAAGGAACTTATCTAGATAGTGAGCACTTTGAATCCACATGTGCTTCACAAATTAGTCCGTAAAAGGGAAAAAAGATTTTTTGTGAAAAAAAAGTAATTTTTCACTTTTACGGATCAATTTGTGAAGCACCCAGGGGATCAAAGTGCTCACTATGCATCTATATAAGTTCCCTGGGGGGTTTTGTTTCCAAAATGGGGTCACTTGTGGGGGAGCTCCAATGTTTAGGCACACAGGAGCTTTTTATATGCGACATGGTGTCCACTAATAATTCCAATTGTTAGCGGACATCATGTTGCGTATGGAGATCCCCTGCATGCCTAAACATTGGAGCTGGCCCACAAGTGACCCCATTTTGGAAACAAGACCCCCAAGGGAACTTATCTAGATGCATAGTGAGCACTTCGATCCCCCAGGTGCTTCACAAATTGATCCGTAATAAGGAATAAGTACTTTTTTTTCACAAAAATTTTCTTTTTTCATTTTTATGGATCAATTTGTGAAGCACCTGGAGCGTTAAAGTGTTCACTATGCATCTAGATATGTTCTTTGGGGGGTCTAGTTTCCAAAATGGGGTCACTTGTGGGGGAGCTCCAATGTTTAGGCACACAGGGGCTCTTTATATGCGACATGGTGTCCGCTAACAATTTGAATGGAAAATTAACTCAAATTGTTAGCGGACACCATGTTGCGTTTGGAGAGCCCCTGTGTGCCTAAACATTGGAGCTCCCCAACAAGTGACCCCATTTTGGAAACTAGACCCCCCAAGGAACGTAACTAGATGCATAGTGAACACTTTGATCCCCCAGCTGCTTCAAAATTGATCCGCAAAAATGAAAAAAAATTTTTGTGGAAAAAAAGTACTTTTTCATTTTTACGGATCAATTTGTGAAGCACCTAGGGTTCAAAGTGCTCACTGTACATCTAGATACGTTCCTTGGGAGGGGTCTAGTTTCCAAAATGGGGTCACTTGAGGGGGAGCTCCAATGTTTAGGCACACAGGGGCTCTCCAAACGCAACATGGTGTCAGCTAACAATTTAACTGAAAAATCAGCTCAAATTGTTAGCGGACACCATGTCGCGTTTGGAAAGCCCCTGTGTGCCTAAAGCATTGGGGCTCCCCCAAAAGTGACCCCATTTTGGAAACTAGAGCCCCCGGGAACTTATCTAGATGGGTGGTGAGCATTTTGAACCTTCAGGTGCTTCACAAATTCATCCATAAAAATGAAAAAGTACTTTTTTTTTCACAAAAGGTTTCTTTTAGCCTAAATGTTTTCATTTTCACATGGGGAACAGGATAAACCGATCCTAAAAATTGTTGGGCAGTTTCTCCTGAGTACACCGATACCTTATATGTGGTCATAAAAAACTGTTTGGGCGCTGTGGGGCAGCGTCGGGATTGCAAGACAGGAAAAACGTTGAGCCCGGTAGTAGTTCATACAGTACCCGGATTTATTGCTGAAAACACAGCGGTGGCACAAGATGCCGGAATCCGGGTCACAGCCGGGTACAATGGATACAGTTCACAGATAGTAACCCGGTCCCTTCCGGTTATGAGCTCTCCGGCCGAGGTCGCACCGAGCTCACAGCCCTCCCGGGCTAGGCCGTGTTATTACCACACACGTCCCTGGAGCTCTTGTCCTGTCCGGTCGATATATGCTGCTGCTTCAGGCCAAAACTGTCCACAGGGAACCCCGCCCTGTCTCCTAACCAGGCTTTTAACCCCTTGTCTCCTTCCAGGGAAACCAGCAAGACCCGTAGCAGAGGGAGTGGTCAGTCCCTCTTTCCTACACCCTATACCGGGTTCAATATGTGACAGTGCGCATTCTGGGGGAGACATAGCGCCCCTCGCAGATCCCCCGCACTGTCTCCACACCCCCCTCTCGGTTTAAACGTATGGGGTTGAACCCCAGCCACCAACAGGGTTCCCGGGACAGTGCATCCGCATTGCCCTGCAATTTGTCAGCTCGGTGCTCCACTGAAAAGCTGACGTTTTGGAGGGACAGGTAACCACCGGGTGACCCGAGCGTTCCGTTCCTTGGCGTTTCGCATCCAGACCAGGGGAGCGTGATCTGTAACCAACGGAACTGTCGCTCAAGCAAATAATAGCGTAGGGACTCCAAGGCCCGTTTAACAGCCAAGCACTCCTTCTCCACTATGCTATAATTCTTTTCCGCCGGGGACAATTTCCAGCTTAAATAAGTGACTGGATGTTCTTCTCCGTCCACATCTTGCGATAGCACAGCCCCCAGCCCCACCTGCGAGGCGTCTGTTTGCACAATGAAGGTGTGTTTGAAGTTAGGACTGATGAGGATGGGTTGTCGGCACAAAGCCAACTTCATGGACTGAAAGGCTGCCTTTGCTTAGGTATTCCAATGAACCAAAGCAGATTTCTTCCCTTTTAACAGGTCGGACAGGGCCGCCGTTCGCCCAGCAAAGTTTTGGGTATGAAGCGTCGATAGTACCCAACTATGCCGAGGAACGCCCTCACCTGTTTGGTAGACACCGGTCGGGGCCAATTTTGAATGGCATCGATTTTGTTTATTTGGGGTTTGATAACCCCTCGCCCAATCACATACCCCAGGTACCGGGCCTCCTCGAGCCCCATGGCACATTTTTTTTTATTCGCTGTCAGGCCGGCTGCTTTGAGGGAATCCACCACTGCCTGTACCTGGCATAAGTGGGTTTGCCAATCCTTACTAAAGATGATGATGTCATCTAAGTGAGCGGACGGGTACTGCCGATGAGGCTCCAACACTATGTCCATGAGTTACTGAAATGTAGCCGGGGCCCCATGCAACCCAAAAGGCAACACAACATAGTGATAGAGGCCCACCGGGGTAACAAAGGCGGTCTTCTCCTTGGCCGACTCTGTTAAGCGGCACCTGCCAGTATCCCTTGGTTAGATCGAGCATCGTGAAGTACTGGGCCTGCCCCAATCTTTCAATTAGCTTGTCCACCCGGGGCTTTGGATAAAGATCGAACTTCGATACTTCATTCAACTTCCAGAAGTAATTGCAGAACCGCAGCGATCCGTCTGGCTTCGGAATCAGCACAATGGGACTAGCCCATTCGCTCCAGGATTCCTCTATGACTCCTAACTCGAGCATGTGTTTCACTTCGGCCGCAATGGCTTGAGGGGTGCAGTTCTTGGAATGGTGTCACTTTTGGGTGCTTTCTGTCATGTACACCCCTCCTTAGGGACTTCAAATGTGATGTGATCACTAAAAAAAATGGTTCTTGTAAATTTTGCTGGAAAAATGAAAAATTGCTGATGAACTTTGAACCATTTTAACTTCCTTCCCCAAAATTTTTTTTTTCTAAAATTGTACTGATTTACAGTAGACATGTGGGAAATGTTATTTATTAACTATTTTGTGTCACATAACTCTCTGGTTTAGCAGAATAAAAATTCATAATTTGAAAATTGGAAAATTTTCAATATTTTTGCCAAATTTTTGTTTTTTTTCACAAACAAATGAAAAAATTATCGACCTAAATTTAATACTTTAAACATGAAGCCCAATATGTCACGAAAAAACAATGAATCGCTAGGATCCGTTGAAGCATTCCAGAGTTAATAGCTCATAAAGGGACACTGGTCAGAATTGCAAAAAATGGCAAGGTCAGGAAGGCCAAAATAGGCTGGGTCATGAAGGGGTTAAAAGAACACATAGTTCTCAATAGAGGTTTATAAGCACTAACTATCATCTGCTATTTAATCTGTAATCACTTAAGGCAGATTTTACACTTGAATTGTGAATTTTAGTAATGAATGATCCATCTATTATTAAAAAGAAGTAGATTAATCTAATAAGATATATTACAAATAGTGATGACCAAGCACAACCATGCTCACGTGCTCGGTACTCAATTTCAGCAGTTTAATGTTCAGATGCGTGCAAATCGAGTACTGGAGTATAATGGATGTCAATGGGGATCGCAAGCATCTTTCAGGATGGTCTTATGGAAAAATGCTTGCATTCCCCACTGCTTTCCATTATACTTGTGTACTCGAATCTAGGCCATCCAAGCATCAAACCGTTCATTTTGAGTACCGAGCACCCCAGCTTGGTAGTTCTCGCTCATCATTACATACAAAATGTCTTCTTTTCATTTCTCCTATTGGTTTATAAAAGAAAAGTATTTAAAACATTACTCTTTAAAATTATGGTTCTCAGAAAATAGGGATTAATGATCTCCCCATTGGAAAAGACCCTAAATAACAAGACCCATATCCTTGCAACCAAATGGTAAATTTAAAAAAATAAATAAATAAATAAATAAAATCTGAATAGTCAGGTGAGCAACAATAGTAAAATAAAAAAAAAACCTGACCATTTTGTAATCCATTCCCAGATCCTCTGTAATGAGTTAATAATTATATTAAAACGAAGAGGGCCCAATGATAATCCCTATGTTAAATGATATTTACTGTTAACTGTGACTCAGTGTATTTTACCTTTATACACCCCCTTTGTTTATAGTCATTGAGCCAGTTGTTAAAGGGAACCAACCACCTCGGATGACCCTCATACACTGTTAATATGTGCCCCTGCAGCCTAGTAAACCATTTGCAGCACTGCTTTTGTGTGAAAAGTGGCTGCAGTAGAAGGGAGATAATGATTGTATACACTTACATGCCTGCGTACTTGAGGCCGTCTCCCTGTGTGTGCTGGGACTTGTGAGCTGTGCTCATCATGTCTGCTCTCCCCCTCCCTTATGCACGCCCCCTCTCAGCCTGCTATAGTGATGTGAGGCTGATTGCGTCATAAAGGGGCGGGGCTACCGGGATGCCGCGATTTAGCCCCGCCCCTTTATGACGCAATCAGCCTCACATCACTATAGCAGGCTGAGAGGGGCGTGCATAAGGGAGGGGGAGAGCAGGCATGATGAGCACAGCCCACAAGTGCCAGCACACACAGGGACGGTGGTGACAGCAAACGTTTCGGTCTTGTGACAGACCTTTATCAATACGTCACTATGAAAAAACAGTAAAAAGTACAGTGAAAATATATACAGTGCAAAAAAGTGAAATATATATCTGTCCATATATATACACATTATATACAGAATTGACACTACGTTACATAGTATGGTAAAAAAAACAGGGTTTCTTATTATGCATAAGGTCCTAGTAAAATAACGAGATAAGCAGCTAAAGATAAGAGAATAGGAGATCTCAAAAAATGAAATTTAGAGTAACATGGGAGTGTGTTGTCAGTTGGCTAGGCTGATTACCTGTTGTTCCTGGTGAGGAGTCAAGGCTGGCTTGCAAATGATACATATGATGTTATGTCATGGAGACTTTGAGTAACTATGGAGAGAAGGTGGTCGTGTAAATAAGGAATATAGATATCACTTAGATATCTAAGATGTGAACTAGATAGTGTTACCTTTTAGACAGGTGTTTCAGTGGTTCCCTTGGGGATTATAGTTCCTGTTTTTTCTTTATAAGGAGAGGCTAGTCTGGAAATATATATATATATGTGTTTAGTTGGAGCATGTGACTGTTATATGATCATAATTGCAGATGTGTTGTTACCTCAAGATATGGTGATATCCAGACTTATATGTGTGTTGTCCTGTGTTTAGAACCTGTCCTGGTCCCAATGTCTGTAGCCTATGGATGTATATATATATATATATATACTTAAAGGTTTTTGTATCTAGTTAGGTATCCCCATAGAGCCAAAGAATCCCATATATACCGTATCTAATGTAGTGGAAGTATAGTGCCTGTATTCCTCCGTGCCAGATGCTGTAATGTCCGTTGGTTACCTAGTGGGTAGGTATATTAAGGCTGTGTGATGAAAAAGAATACCAAACTTATTTATATAGAGAGAAACGGTACTTAGCTTATTCCTATGTGATCCTGTTATTGGCTGGAATCGCTCACTTTTCCTAAGGATAGGGGCCAGCACGGTCCGTGCTTGTGGCAAAGGTGGCTGTCTATCACAGGCTTCCGCCTTTTTAATGGCGAGTCCCGCCGGCTCGCGAACCGGAAGTAGATTCCGGAGTTCGCGCATGCGCAGTGGAACACAGATCGCGTACCGGAAGTGCCCGTGTTTATGTTGTATAGCGTTGCCAAGGCTCCGGGCAGCGCTGTCTACAGCACGGGAATGGTTACAAAGTGCTGTAGATGGTCTATGGGGCACTGTGGGTTGTATGTAATTGCTAGGTACCGTGTTGATGAAAGTTTATGATCTGCTGTATGGTTGGACCTGATCATGTGTACTTATTGTACAGTAGGGGACATATATAGTGGTTGTTGGGATGTGTGAATAACATATACATGCTAACTTGGTCATCACAAAGTGTTCATATATGAATAAATGTGAAAATATGATATGTCTTAACCCAGTCACATAGCATATATAATACCTGTCACAGAATTGTGAAGTTACAATAAGTTTCACAAACAACTTTATGTCACATAGTCATAATCACACAGGCTGTTACGGGGTCCAAGCCACACATAATAATTATAGGGGGAAAAAAAAGAAGAAATAAGTGGAGAAATGAAACTTGTATAAATTCTATGGGGGTTACCCTAAGGTATCTTACCACTTAATCGATCATGTTTTTGGAACCACAGGATGATTAGGTATTGGTCTGAAAAGAGAGATTTAGTTTAGCCATTCGATTTCCCTGTTGAGTCCCCTGGGGTTCAGTGTGTCCAATGTATGGATCCAGTAGGTTTCTCTTTTCTTGAGCATTCTAATGTGATTGCCCCCCCGTCTCGGTCTGGGTACTTGCTCTAATACCTGGAACCTAAGTTGAGCCACATTGTGTTTAGCTTCTAAAAAATGGTGCGGCAATGGCAACCATGTCTTTTCAGTGAGTATAGTGGATTTGTGGCTCTTTATCCTGTCTCTAATAGCTTGTGTAGTCTCACCAATATATAGTAGGCCGCAAGGGCACTTAATGAGATAGACTACAAAGTTAGTTTCACAGGTATAGAAGCCCCTGACCTTGTACGTCTTGCCTGTCCGTGGGTGTATGATTTCACTTCCCTTAATGATGTTGGAACAACAAAGACAGCTTAAACATGGGAAGGTGCCGTTTCTATTTGCCCCAGTGAGTGTTCTTGTCAATGGTGGTTTTGGTGAACCTATATCGGCTCTAATGAGTTGGTCCCTTATGTTAGTTGGCCTCCTTGTGCACATTAGTGGTTGGTTCTGGAACGTTTCGATCTTGGGGTGTGATTTTGATAGCAGGTTCCAGTTTTTTCTAATGAGGTGCTGTACTTTGGGCATTATAGGGTGATATGTATGGACAAAGGGCAGTCTTGTCTGAGTGGTCGTTCGTATTGTTTCAACCTCAACGTCACCCATGGCGGTCTCCCTTTCAGATGTTAGCAGGGGTTGGGGGTAATCACGTTCTAAGAACTTGTTGGACATCTCATATAACCTAGTGGAGCGTGTTTCAGGGTCTGTCACTATGCGGGATACTCTTTTAAACTGTGACCTCGGTAGGCTATTTTTGGTGGCTTTTGGATGGCAACTTCCATAGAAGAGGAGGCCGTTGCAGTCAGTAGGTTTGGTGTATAGGTCTGTTTTGAGAGAACCATCAGTATTTTTGACTACTCGGGTGTCAAGGAAAGGGATTTCACCGTAGTTTGAGTTTAGGGTAAACGTAAGTTCATTACGTACAGTGTTAATATGATTAAAGAAACACACATATAAGTCTGGATATCACCATATCTTGAGGTAACAACACATCTGCAATTATGATCATATAACAGTCACATGCTCCAACTAAACACATATATATATATATTTCCAGACTAGCCTCTCCTTATAAAGAAAAAACAGGAACTATAATCCCCAAGGGAACCACTGAAACACCTGTCTAAAAGGTAACACTATCTAGTTCACATCTTAGATATCTAAGTGATATCTATATTCCTTATTTACACGACCACCTTCTCTCCATAGTTACTCAAAGTCTCCATGACATAACATCATATGTATCATTTGCAAGCCAGCCTTGACTCCTCACCAGGAACAACAGGTAATCAGCCTAGCCAACTGACAACACACTCCCATGTTACTCTAAATTTCATTTTTTGAGATCTCCTATTCTCTTATCTTTAGCTGCTTATCTCGTTATTTTACTAGGACCTTATGCATAATAAGAAACCCTGTTTTTTTTACCATACTATGTAACGTAGTGTCAATTCTGTATATAATGTGTATATATATGGACAGATATATATTTCACTTTTTTGCACTGTATATATTTTCACTGTACTTTTTACTGTTTTTTCATAGTGACGTATTGATAAAGGTCTGTCACAAGACCGAAACGTTTGCTGTCACCACCGTCCCTGTGTGTGCTGGCACTTGTGGGCTGTGCTCATCATGCCTGCTCTCCCCCTCCCTTATGCACGCCCCCTCTCAGCCTGCTATAGTGATGTGAGGCTGATTGCGTCATAAAGGGGAGGGGCTAAATCGCGGCATCCCGGTAGCCCCGCCCCTTTATGACGCAATCAGCCTCCCACAGTATAGCAGGCTGAGAGGGGGCGTGCATAAGGGAGGGGAGAGCAGACATGATGAGCACAGCCCACAAGTGCCAGCACACACAGGGAGACGGCCAGAAGTACGCAGGCATGTAAGTGTATAAAATCATTATCTCACTTCTACTGCAGCCACTTTTCACACAAAAGCAGTGCTGCAAATGGTTTACTAGGCTGCAGGGGCACATATTAACAGTGTATGAGGCTCATCCGAGGTGGTTGGTTCCCTTTAACCAATTTACACATTTTCCTCTAGTCTCTTTGTGGGTCAGATTTTTACATGGCACTGAGAAGTCTCTATAAAATCCACAGCCTTATCCTGGTCCAGTCTGGAACCTACCTCTTCATAGAAGTATAAAGATTAAACTGACAGGACTGATCACACAACCTCATGTTGATGCTGGGTAATGTGGCTAATATTAAGATTCTGCAGGATTATGTGGTAATTCATGTCTTTGTTCTGCTGCTATGATATTGTAATTTCCTTCAAGATCAATAAAGTGCATCTCATCTTATTGTGTCTCTCAGAAAACCCTTTAAAGATTTTGTTAGTGCGGTGTTCAGGTGAAAATGCTTAAACAAAAACTCCTTTAATATTCATGGTTTATGTAAAAACCACAATGTTGTGTTTAAGGCTATGATAGTTGTAGCTGGTCTGGGCCTTCAATGGAAGTCTTCAAACAAAAGGCTGGACAAACATCTGTCTGGGATGATTTAGTAAATCCTGATTTGAGCAGGGGGTTGGACCAGATGACCCAGGAGGGCCCTTCACACAATGACCCAGGAGAGCCCTTCACACAATGACCCAGGAGGTTCCTTCACACAATGACCCAGGAGGGCCCTTCACACGGTGACCCAGGAGGTTCCTTCACACGGTGACCCAGGAGGTGCCTTCACACGGTGACCCAGGAGGTCCCTTCACACAATGACCCAGGAGAACCCTTCACACGGTGACCCAGGAGGTTCCTTCACACGGTGACCCAGGAAGTCCCTTCACACGGTGACCCAGGAGGTCCTTTCACACAATGACCCAGTAGGTCCCTTCACACGATGACCCAGTAGGGCCCTTCACATGATGACCCAGGAGGTCCCTTCACACGATGACCCAGTAGGGCCCTTCACACAATGACCCATTAGGGCCCTTCACACGATGACCCAGTAGGGCCCTTCACACGATGACCCAGTAGGGCCCTTCACATAATGACCCAGGAGGGCTCTTCACTCGATGACTCAGGAGGGCTCTTCACACGATGACCCAGGAGGATCCTTCACATGATGACTCAAGAGGTCTCTTCACACTCTACCATCCTTTGATTCTATAATCATCCTTTTGTGCTACAACACTAACATTGGATTTTGAACCTGGCCATAGTACTGTAAATAAGGGGACAATTGTCTATGATAGAACTGCTATGTCTATACATTAAAAAGTGTGCACCAACACATCTCCCTGATCTACAAAAGGTTAAAATATTGTGTTCAAAACAATAAAAATCCCTCATATAAAAATATCCTGTGATTTTCTCCAGGGAAATAGCAAGAAGAAAATTGTTAGTTGCTGGTGTATGTGAAGCCCCATCCTTTGGTCTCATGCCCGAGTATTTTAAATTGACAGAAGAAGTCACAAAACAGATTGATTTTTTATATTTTAAAAGGCAAAGAAGCCAAAAGGTGCCTTCTGTCCTTAGATGAAGACAATCCGGAGATTGCCGCTTTAAACTTCAGAGTTCACTTCTTAAATGTGATGAGAAAACTCAATAAAATTCTATTTACTGCCTGACCGAGGAAAACGAAGCTTTAAAGTAAATAGCCTACGGTGTTCTGAGATATCCCTTGAAGACAACAGAGCGCTGCGCTGACCTGAGGGTGTCACTGTCTGGATCATTTTGAGGACTTGCTGTTTTTTGAGAGATAATTGCTTCCTTGATCTCTGAATAAGATGTCAGTGTGGGATTCAGCTATCAAAACCATTGACGAGAGCAGAAGAAAAGAATCGTCCTTGTCAAGATGATATCAGAAAAATTAGAGAAAGGAAAGATTTCTATCACCGTCACAATACAGAAGTGAAAAATGTAGAAGGAGCACAAGGAGAAGAGATCACTAATTTTGCAGAATCTTAGGTATGGCTCAGTTTACTCTGGCGTTTGAGTCTCCGGTGGGGGTGTCAAGTGAATAATATATCATGGGCGGTGCTGAGAGGACTCAATGATTTCCACATAGGGAACAATTCTTTTTTGCACTTGTGCCTTATTTTATATTGATTTTTCCTTTTCATTTGCACCAAACTCTTTCTTGTTTCATAAGGAAAGTCCTGGGACACATATGTGTGGCACCCCAGGGGTTAAGTGCCACAGAAACATCACCATGGGTTAACTCCCCACACAACACCTGACACTGCACTAGCACCTCTAGGCCAGAAGGGGGAGCTAAAGCAGCTCCCTTATATATTCTGGTCTGAGGAGGAAGTAGTTAGTGGAGAGTTGACAGTTGACAGTTCAGTTTAGTGCAGGGAGCACTAGCAGGAGGACCTGTAAATGGGAGCAGTGCTGAGCTCCTGACAGGGACCACTGACTACTTTCAGGCCTGAAGCCAGGGTCTGAGGAGAGGAGTACAAGAAACAGTGGAACACATCTGGGAGACTAAGTTACCTCATAACTTGCCCCAGAGGAGAGCAGAGACCGGATACCGGATCCGAATCTGTGACGGAAACACACAGCACAGAAAACACCGGGATAGTGGAGGTTACATACCTACACTGTACCTCAGTGAAGCAACACAGCGGGGTCAGAAGCACACTGAAAGACTCAAGTTACCTAGCAAAGGGGGTACCTTTGAGGAGAAACAGGGCCAGCAGCTCAGCTAAAGTAGCAGCAGGGCCACACACAAGGCGCAGGAGTAGGAAGCTGAGGACCCGGACAGGGTGGGAGCAACCCGGCCCCTATACAGACTCTGCGGACAGTACTTGCTGAACAACAACTGCAGTAAAGCCGTGGAAAACTTCAAAACCGTGAATGTGTGTAATCCTTGTGCTCAAACCCTGCGTGCCCTCACAAAGTACTATCATCTCTACTACTACCCCTATCCTACAACATACATAGCACTATCTATAGACTATTACTACCACTGCCCCGGGGAATCAAGCTCTGCCCGCGGAGAGCCATTGCATCTCCAGCTGCCAAACATTATCCCCGGAGGTTCTGCAGGAGCGGTGGTCCCCTCACTGACCACAACCCATGGGTGGAGTCATGACAAACTCCCTTGTAAATATCCCCCCATTTCTTGCGGAACCCGGGACACGGTCCAGACCAAGACCGCCGTGATATCCCCAGCAGTACCCCGGTCCAATACCAAGTACCCCGTCCCAGTGGGCTCCACAACTTGGCGTCTATGAACTGGGCAGTGTGTGCTGTGATCAGTGACTGTTTTGAACCTGCCGCCACTGCTAGCACGCGGCAGGCAGAATTTGAACTGCACCATAAGAACTGTAATTTTGAAATTCCACCATTACAGAGCTCGCAACGCGCGGGAAGAAAAGGGGGCGTGTTATTGTGGGTGGTACCCTGCAAAGGCGCAAAGCCAGCCTCCTGCCTGGTGCCTACAACATCCGGTGGGGAAGAGAATCCCTGGTGCACCGCGGAATCTTCAAGAGACATCCAGACGAATGCGGAAGATAGAAGGGTCGACCTTAACTAAGGGTATGAATGATAGAAGGAGCGGTGTTAGAATGCGGCGCTAGGTAACACAAGATCAAGCCTTCATAGAATTACCTTAAGTTTATTACACAAAGCTGCAGGGTGCGACCACAACACGTTTCGACACACAAATCGGCGTCTTTCTCAAGTGAATCCACTTGAGAAAGACGCCAATTTGTGTGTCAAAACGCGTTGTGGTCGCACCCTGCAGCTTTGTGTAATAAACTTAAGGTAATTCTATGAAGGCTTGATCTTGTGTTACCTATCACTGCATTCTAACACCGCTCCTTCTATCATTCATACCTATTCTCCCTTCGGGGAGTATGGTGTAGCGAGCAGCTCGGGCAAGTCCACAGGACCTGGCAGTACATCATCCAAACTCCACCTGTGTTCATCACATGATCAGCCGTCTCTGAGGAGACTAGGAAGTGATTTCCACTAACTCAAGGAGCATAAAATATCTTCTCTTCACACAGAGGTCTGATGATCATCAACTTTATGGACCCCATCTCTCTATACGCTTAATCTGGTTGTGCGGATTCATGCACAACCTGGAAAGGTTAGTGTTCATTTAATAGAACCACATTGTGGTGAAATTTAGTGGTGTGGTGCAACAGTGCTGTTTTTTTCTGTTTCATATGAACCTTAACTAAGGGGGCACAGGATGTCGCAACCAGAAGATCCAGCGCCACCGAGCAGCGGCAGAGCATCCGGTGGAGCTCCAGCACCGGATAACAGAGGAGCACCCAGCTGTGCAAGGAGCAGCACCTATCATGCCGCTCCTGATGCTGTATACTCCGGAGCAATGTGGCTGCCACAATACTCCGGTGAGCCCAACACCCTTAATGACTTTATTACTAAGATACAAGCATACTATGTGATTTACCCCCTAACAGAAGCCCAGCGTGTCGACATGATTATTGGACAATTAACTGGCAATGCACGGCGGGAGGTAGCGTCCTGGCTGGACACAGATAAGGACACTGTAGAGCATATTGTAGCTGAATAGAAAGCAGCATTTGAATCCAGTGCTGACACCTGAGCTAAAATGAGGTTCTTTGGATATCAGCAAAAGCCCGAGGAGAGTGCCAGAGACTATGCCTTAAACATGCAGGAAGCACTCAAAGCACTCAAACTAGCAGAACCTGCCTTAGTCCCGGAGCTGACAAAATTCTAATTGACCATTTATAGAGGGCCTCCTATCTCCTTTTCACCGAGACAGCTGAGTATGATGATTATTCAGAATCCTGAAATGACATTTTCTGAGTTAAAAGACAGCCATCCGTCTGCAGCAGATAGAGGAGCCCCGGGATCTGAACTTCACCCAAGGTCCCACAGCAGCCGGGAGCATCAGCGACATAGGCTCTGTGTATTCAGCAGCAGTCTCTGACATGGCCAATCTCTAATGAGGCCCTCAACCAAAAGCTAGATGCCCTGACAGATACCGTTATTTCCATGGCTAAAGTCATCAAGGAGCTGCAAGGATCCAAGCCTGCACCCAAGATCGAGTCGGCGACCAGCAAGGAGGATGTCCCGTGGATGAGGCCCAGGAGGTATCAAGCAACGAGAGGACGACCCAGCGAACCGCTATCAACCAAATGGACAGCCAATTTGCCGCCGATGTCAAAAACCAGGTCACTTTGCCTGGGAGTGTGTTTTAAACGAGGATTCCCTGGGCAGGCGGGCCTATGCTCAGGAGTAAACTCTCCAGGTCCTTCAGCCTGGTATGACAGATTCGTGGAGGACGCCCGGTCATCCCTATCATGTTGGATGGCATTCCCTTCAGTGCCGTGTTGGATACCGGGTCCCAGATAACATCGATTCCACATGTTCTATACAAAAGGTACTGGGCTGATTCAGACATTAATAGTGGTCCATCTGACATTATAATGAACTTATGGGCTAGTAATGGTCAACTAATACTGCAAGTTGGGTTCAGAGAAATGACCATTCAGATTGGGAAGGTAGAATTGCAGTAAACTGGGTATTATTATTATAGATGTTAACCGGCGAACCAGTAATGTTACTAGGAATGAATGTAATTGAAAAGTGTTTTTGCTAGGTAATTACTGTCTTACAGCAGATCGCCGAGACTGCCAGAACCAGACAGCAGAGGCTTCTGCACAAAGAAATAAAAGCCCTGATGATGAAACAACAGGTAGTAATATCCAGACGTGCAATCGGCAGTGTACGAGTAACATAGTAACATAGTTTTTAAGGTTGAAGGAAGACTTTAAGTCCATCTAGTTCAACCTATAGCCTAACATGTTGATACAGAGGAAGGCAAAAGAAACCCATGTGGCAACACTAAGCTCCACATTGGGGAAAAAAAATTCCTTCCTGACTCCACATATATGGCAATCAGACTAGATCCCTGGTCAACGCCCTATCAAAGAATCTAGTATATATAACTGGTAATATTATAGTTTTCAAGAAAGGCATCCAGGCATCATGTGGCAGAGAGTTCCATAGTCTCACTGCTCTTACAGTAAAGAATCCACGTCTGTGATTATGATTAAACCTTCTTTCCTCCAGACGTAGAGGACGACCCCTTGTCCCAGTCTCAGGCCTAAGAGTAAAAAGATCATTAAAAATGTCTCTGTACTGTCCCCTCATATATTTATACATTATTATAAGATCACCCCTAAGCCTTCGTTTTTCCAAGCTAAATAACCCCAAGTGTAATAACCTGTCTTGGTATTGAAGGCCCCTCAGTCCTCTAATGACTTTTGTCGCTCTTCCCTGGACCCACTCTAGTTCAGCTATGTCTTTCTTATACACCGGAGACCAGAATTGTACACAGTATTCTAAATGTGGCCGCACTGAATAGAGGTAAAATTATGTTCTCCTCATGAGCATCTATGCCTCTTTTAATGCATCCCATTATTTTATTTGCCTTTGCAGCAGCTGCCTGACACTGGCCACTAAATGTGAGTTTGTCATCTATCCATACACCCAGGTCTTTTTCATTGATAGTTTTGCCCAGTGTTTTACAATTAAGCACATAATTATACCTTTTGTTTCCTCTGCCCAAGTGAATGACTTTACATTTATCTCCATTAAAGCTCATTTGCCATTTATCAGCCCAAGCTTCAAGTTTACATACATCCTCCTGTAATATAAAATTGTCCTCCTCTGTATTGATTACCCTGCAGAGTTTAGTGTCATCTGCAAATATTGAGATTCTACTCTGTATGCCCCTACAATGTCATTAATAAATATATTAAAAAGAAGCTGGCCCAACACTGACCCCTGAGGTACCCCACTGTTAACTGTGACCCATTCTGAGTGTGTTCCATTAATGACCACCCTTTGTTTCCCATCACTAATCCAGTTCTTAACCCACTTATACATATTTTCCCCTATCCCCATTGCTCTCATTTTATGTATCAACCTTTTGTGTCACCGTATCAAAAGCTTTTGAAAAGTCCATATACACCACATCCACTGCATTTCTTTGGTCCAGTCCAGAACTTACTTCTTCATAGAAGCTTATCAGATTAGTTTGACAGGAGTAAGTGATCCAATACCCATTGTGATACCTCCCAAAACTGAAATGTTGGTCTGGTGTAAGCCGCAATAGGCATTAAAGGGCAAGACTATCAAGGCCTGGTAGAACCCGTGTACTTAGACAGTAGACCCACTATACTAACAGCCAGAGGGGTAGTTGAAGTACACCGGGAAGAGTACCATTACGCTTTCTAAATTGCAGGGAGGATGAGATCACATTACCAAAGTATGCTACCATGCCAAAATTGTTCACGGTTGATAATGCCATCACAGCAGTCAAGCCCTTGAACTCATCAAGTCAGGCGGATGACAATGGCTCAGGGGAAAAGCTGGAGGAGTGATGCTAAAAGCTACATGTGGGTACCAGTTCTACACCTTCCCATCAAAAGCATGGAGTATGCCGGGTAGTAAAAGAATATGAGCAAATATTCAGCAAACACCCGTTAGACTTTGGGCAAATTAAAGGGGTAGTGCACACTATACCCACAGGTAACCATCAGCCTATAAAAGAGAGGTATAGACCATTACCACCGGCTCACTACCAAACCACCAAAACAAGCTCAAAGAAATGAAAACTGCAGGGTAATAAGAGACAGTTGTAGCCCCTGGGCAGTATCTTTAGTGTTGGTTAGAAAGAAGGACCGCATTACACATAAGGACGCATACCTAGGATTGCTGAGTCATTAGCCTCATTAAAATCTGCTAACTACTTTTCTATCCTTGATCTTATTAGTGGGTACTGGCAAGTTCCTGTGGCAGAGGTCGACAAGGAGAAGACAGCGTTTACCACGCTGATGGGCCTCTGTGAGTTCAATTGTACGCCGTTTGGACTCTGCAATGCACCCGGATCTTTCAACGCCTGATGGAGAGCTGCCTAGGACATAAGAACTTTGAAACTGTCATCCTGTACCTAGATGACGTCATAGTCTACTCAAAGACATATGAGCAACATCTACAAGACCTGGCAGAAGTGTTTGAGGCCTTATCCGGATACGTCATGAAAATCAAGCCATCCAAGTGCCACATTCTCAAGCCAAAGGTACAGTACCTGGGACACGTTATGAGTTCAGAGGAGTAGCACCAGATCCTGATAAAGTCACCGTGATAAGGGATTGGCCAAGACCTACTAATGTGAAAGAAGTAAGGCAATTCCTGGGCCTGGTAGGCTATTACAGAAAATTTATCAGAGGGTTCACGAAGCTAGCAGCTTCCCTGCGAGACATCCTGGTAGGACAGTCAAAAAGGTCTTCATCCCGTAATCCTCCTTTCCAGTGGAGTGAAGAGAGGGAAGACTCCTTCAACAAGCTGAAGTGTGCGCTGACAGGAGAAGAGATCCTGGCATATCCGGATTACCATTAACCCTTCATTCTGTACACTGATGCCAGCAACTTGGGACTGAGAGCAGTACTGTCACAGAAGCAAGGAGGCAAAGTGAGAGTTATTGCTTCTGCAAGCGGAAACTCCGGCCTACGGAAAGAAACCCTGAGAATTACAGCTCCTTCAAGTTAGAACTACTGGAAGTAGTTTGGGCTGTAACTGAACATTTCAAGCATTACCTGGCAGCTACAGAATTTACCATCTACACGGATAACAATCCGTTGACCCACCTGGACTCAGCAAAATTAGGTGCGTTGGAGCAGCGATGGATAGCCCAGCTGTCTAACTACAATGTTGTCATCAAATATAGGGCAGGCCGCAAGAACGGGAACGCAGATGCAATATCCCGGATGCCACACCAGAAAGACGTGGAAGAGGAACCGGAGGAGCTGGAAGAAATTGAGCTACCCGCCTTTCACCATTCTAAGGTAGAAAAGTATCAACCCGGCATCAACCAAAAACAACAGGAGGCAACTCTCAACCCGTTAGCACACCATGGATGGGCTGACACCCAAGATAGTGATCCAGCTGTGAAGCAAGTGAAAGAACTGCTTACACAACAAGGTGCGTACCCTAACCAGAACGCCCCAGCTGAGACCCAATACCTCTGCAAAGAGAGAAGCAAGTTGTTCTTGTATCAAGGGAAGCTCTGCAGAAGCATACCAACCCTAAAACACATGAGTTGGTCTGGCAGATAATCGTACCCAAACGTATCGTCAAAATGGTCTTAGAAACCTACCATGACGGTGCAGGTCATTTTGTATGGAAGAAGTTGGAAGTGCTCTTAAGAGAGAGATTCTACTGGATTGGCATGAGGTAGTCAATTGAAGATTGGTGTAGAAAATGTGGCCCGTGCAACCTCAGAAGGAAAGATCAACAGAGAGCCCCACTCCAGTCCATAGTAACCAAGCAACCACTCAAGTTAGTTGCATTAGACCACGTCAAGTTGTCACCAATCCATTCAGGCTATGTCTATGCCTTAACCATTGTTGACCATTACTCTCACTTCTTGGTTGTGGTACCCGTCAAGGAATTGACAGCGAAGACAGCTGCAAAAGCATTTCAGATGCATTTCTGTAGACCTCATGGCTACCCGGAACAAGTCCTTGCAGATCAAGGTCCAGCTTTTGAATCAGAGATTTTCCAGGAGTTCTGCAAAATGTACGGCTGTAAGAAGATCCGCATGACAGCTTATCACCCCAAAATAATGGCTTATGCGAAAAGATGAATCATATTGTGATTGACCAGTTGAAAACATTACCAGTGTCAGAAAGAAATCAATGGCCAGAGAAATTACCCGACTTGGTAGACTTGTACAACCATGTCCCGGTGAGTTCTACAAACTGCACCCCAGCCTACCTTATGCGTGCAAGACCCGGTAAGCTGCCAATTAATTTAGATATGGGAATTCTAAAACCAGACGCAGAAGATGAAGAATCCAATTGGGATACCCTACGCCAACAGCAGTATCGCCAAGTACAAAAGTGCGTACAGAAAAATCTTCAGCAAGCTAGAGCAAGACAAGACAGAACATTTAACCAATATGCTAAAGCAACTCCATTACAACCCAGTGAGCAAGTTCTCAAGAGAAGAGACGCACTAACAAATTGGATCATCAGTGGGAAACCACCCCATATACAGTCTTACCATCCAATTTAGACAATGCTAAAATGTGTCTAATAAGCAAAGATGAAGGAAGACCTTCAGCAGTTGTGTCCAGAGACCATCTCAATCCATGTCCTGAAACTCTGAAGACACCAGAATTAACTGTACCTGTAAAGGTCCAACCTGTCAAAGAAGATGATGAAGTTTTCCATACCGTTCTAGGAGATTTCCGCCAAAACATGGCCAAATTACTACAGAGCAGTTGTAGTCCCAATGATTGCTTTTCCACCAATGTTTGAACCAACACCGGAACCCGTACAACCAGAAGTCCCAAGACCTGAAGAACTGGAAGTCGAACCCGTAGAGGAAGAACAAATTCCTGGTCCCAGTGAACTTGCCAGTCCTACTGTCAGATCTCCATCCTCAGTAGTAGCAGATACTCTAAATAGGTATATGTCCACCCACACATTATGCTAAGTACACCCAGTTCACCAGCATTACCTAGATCACAGCGTAGTACCCAGGGTCAGTTACCGGCGAGGTACAAAGATTGAAATGTAAAATCAACTGTAAAATGTAAATATGTTTGTGTAAATGTAAATTGAACCCAGTAGAGTGTAAATGTATAGAAAGGGTGAGAATAGCTTGGTGTTAGGTGGCAGCCTCGGAGAGTAAGAACTTGGCCTCTTATGCGGTGACCCGAGGGCCTAGAGGCCTACTGCACTTACAAATCAGAGACACCCGTAAGTGTTTATATAGTTTGCAACATTAAAAAAGCCCAATACCTACAGAGACTATCCTGTACGAACTTCTTGCATATTCTTGAACTTTTCTTATTTATACTAGATGGTGGCCCGATTCTAATGCATCTGGTATTCTAGAGTATGTAGTTTAACTATGAAGATTTAAGAATAATGCAAAGCGAAGCTGGGTTCAATCCTGCGCCAATATCGCTAGTTGCGACTGGCCAGTTGCCAGCAATCAATCAGCTAAGCGTGGTTGAAATCCCGCGCCAATTTGCGGGCGGACTGTCCCTATTGCTGATTGGTCGTGGGCGGCTGGCCTGACCAATCAGCAACGCAGGATTTGCGTTACAGACAAACAGACAGAAGTAGACAATTATATAGTAGATATGGACCATACTACCACGGACTGGTTGTGGTAAAAACTCTTTTTTATATATCAGCCCGGAGGCAATAGACTAAACCCCCGGAAAGACTGCTTTTTGAACTTTGGACTCTTTTTGAGCATTCTAGTGGTTTTTGTACTTTTACTTTTTAAGACTATGTAAATATTATTTGTTATATTATATTAATTGATTAATTGTTATATTACCCCGTCCGAGTGGACTCCACATATGTCAATGAAAAATTAAGCTTTATTCCAAAATATTAAAATTGTGGTTTCAAAAAACATGGCCTAAGGCTGGGTTCACATTTACGTTCCCCTCCGCAGCGTTCTGCGGAGGGGATCCGCAATGTGACCGCAGCACCACAAGCCCCTATCTTTATAATGGGAGCGCACAGTGCTGCGCTTGACTGCGCAAGACCGTGCGCAACCATTCACTGCCATATGTGATCTGTGTGCAGGCGGATGCCTGCGCACAAATCACACAGTCTCGTCCGCACCAGATATGCAACATGCGGAATTTTTATTTTTTTGTATCTTTAATAATTTAGAATAACTTTTGTTTTCCCAATAATAAGTTGGTCTCATAAAGGAACTGGAACACGTAATCACTTGATGGCAGTTATAGTACTCTGAACTACCTATGTAGTACAGAGCATTATCAAGCCTGTCAGTGTTGTATTGCCAGGCATCAGGCATATTCTAATATACATTGATCTATGGCAGACTCCAGGTCCCCTGGCCATTATTAGGCCTTCGCAACCATTGGCACACACTGACACGGTGCTGCGGGGAGCCGTTGGATAGACAAGCTAGCAGATGGAATTAAATGCTCTTCGGCAGACGATAGCTCCGGGAACATGATCTCTGTGTGAAAAACTGTCTTTTCACATCCTCATTGACAAGTGAATTGTCCATTAGTGAAAGCAAGTTATCTCTTGAGATGTGGTTACATGTTCAACTATAAAGCTATCTGGTAGGTAAATATAGTTTTACAGATTGTAGGAGAACATGACCCGCTAAAATGCCTAGTGGTCAAAAATTTGCTGGAGGATGGATAACATGAGGATGAACGTTGATAGTAGGAACGGATACCGATGTTGGGAGAATAATGTTTTGCTCAGAGACATACAGTACTCCATAGTCTTCTAAAAAGCCTTTTTATAAGAGTAAACGTTGTTGAAAAAGAAGCCTAACTACGGTGGCACCAATGGTTTTGCATCATATAGCTGATGGTCGGGTTCCACTTACTTTTGACCATGCAGTTTTTGACTTGGGTTACTTGTTTGAAGAAGAGAAAAATACAGTACATCCAATATTGATCCCCAAAATATATACCATATTTTGCGGTCAAATAAGATGCAGGACCATAAGATGCACCCCAAATTTAGAGGAGGAAAATAGGAGAAATTAATTTTAATGTAAAAATAGGGTTATATTTTACAGTCTGAATTAGCTTACTTGGGATGTGGCGGTGGTGGAGTGGGGTCAAAGGAGACAGTCGCCATGGCAGGAAGGTGGCGGCAGCAGGAGTGTGGCAATGCTGTGGGTCCTGGGCTGGGAGGAGGGGGTTTCCCAGTGGTTTGAAGCAGAAGCCATTGATGTCCCAGCATTAGGCCTCTGGAAAACGGTGCTGGAGGTGGTACATGCACAGATTGAGATCTTGGCACATGCTACTTTTCTGAATCCCACCCTAAAAAATCAATGGCTCTTTTCTTGCACCACAGACATTTCTTTGAAGCCCATAGCCAGGAGATCAAAGGACTCCTGCCTCTCACTGCCAGGACACCTCTCCTCCAAGCACAGGGCCCTCAGTATCACCACACATGAGCTGCTGCCACCTTTCTATAGTGGTGACTTTTTTCCTCTGTGACTCCGCTCCACTGTCTCTGGCAACTACATTCAGCTATAAGACGCACCCCCATTTTCCTCCAAAATTTTTGGAAAAAAGGTGCATCTTGAAGTCCACAAAATGTCTGCCTATTTTTGCTTTCCATCCATTTATTACATTGCCATCAATTTTACCGACTTCAAGATAACATGCAACCTTTTTAAATTTGGTGTGCCGAGACAAAAATCAAGTCTCCAGTCCAAGGTTATTCTGGAAAACAGTGTTCACTAAGGAACTCTTAAAGCAATAAAGTAACATTATATATAATTATATTATTTAGTTATGCTGAATACGCAAATAGAAATGCTGATATACAACTGGTGTAACTAGATAGAAAGACTTCTTAACAAGCCATTAAAAACTGTCAACATAGGAATTTATTTGATTATATAAGCAGCATGAAAACTGGCGACAGCATTCAGCTGTTCAAGAGGCTTACAAGTCGCAGCAAATTCACCTGTGTTAAAGTTTTTGTTGACTATGTCTTCCAACACTTGGGCTGTAGTACATGGAAGGTGCAGGAATAAGTCTGATATAGTCTATTGCTTTTGTCATCTTTTTACAACTTTCACTTAATAACTACTATATGACAAATATTTTAGAGCATCGAAAAAGAAAAAATGTCTCCCAAACAATTAAAATGTACATATCTTTTGCTCTCCTAAATGATAGACTATTTTTTTGTACAAAACAAATATATTATGTGTATATTTGACTTTAACCCCTTTAATCAAACATTTCTCATTTGGGTAAACAATTGATGTATTGCATATTTTGTATTACATTATTTTTTTTAGATGATGTATTGCTTATTATTTAAACAATTAATATGTATTGCAAATCAGCAAAAATACTTTAGGTCTTTAGAATTTTTTGTAAATGTAGTATTTTCTGTCTGTTCTAGAGAACTTTGTATACTGGGAACAGCTTAAAAAGTTAAAGGTTAAAATATCTTTTTCCTGTTAGCCAGTACATAGAAACAATCAAGCCTTTGGTTGAAGGCTGGATAAATTCATATTTGGAAGTGCAGGTATGGAAGTTCCTGCACCTACAATGATGGAAGAATACCTGTGAAGAGAGGCTACCAACTGGAAAAGTGTGGATGGCATATTTCAATGCAAAAAATAATTATTATCATTTATTACTATTGTAGAGCCCGGTGTTGCCGGGTTGTTACTGGTCGTAATGCTCATATATGGTAATATCAATCATATATGGCAATATCGCCCATATACGGTAATATATGTGTGTGTATGTATCATAGCCCCGCCCACTCCTATTATCCCTATCCCTTCTCCACCCCTACACATAGCCCCACCCCTCCTGTTATCCCTGCCCCTTTCATAGTGCCTCACCCACGTATAGCTTTGCCCCTTCACAGCTCCAGCCCTCCACATCATCCTGGAGACAGGGCTATGTGGAAGAGGTGTGGATATGTGGAGATGAAGACTGTGAAGTGTGCATAGCTACGTGGAGTGTGTGTGGTTATGTGTAGTGTGCGTGGATGTGTGGAGTGGGAGGTGGATGTGGCTATGCAGAGTGGGCATGGCTATGTTGAGTGGGTGGGTTTTGATACATACACACAGCTTTGTGAAACAGGTGGGGCTATGCAATGTGGGCATGGCTATGTGGAATGGGCGGGGCTTGATATATATATACACACACATGCATACACTGATTTATATATTAGATAGCGCCATTCATTCCAGGAATAGGGGAGGATACAGTAAGTGAGGAGAGAGGACCCTGCTTGCGAGGGCTCACAGTCTACAAGGAGTGGATGACAATACCGTGGGGGAGGAGAGTGGACCCTGCCTGTGAGGGCTCACAGTCTACAAGGAGTGGATGAGAATTCAGTGGGGAGGAGAGAAGACCCTGACCACAAGGCTAACAGTCTACCAGGGACGGGTGAGGATACAGCTTGGGAAGAGAGAGGACCCTGCCCAGGAGGGCTCACAGTCTACAAGAGATGGGTGAGGATACACTAGGAGAGGGTAGAGCTGGT
Source organism: Allobates femoralis (assembly GCA_033576535.1). Classification (NCBI taxonomy): domain Eukaryota; kingdom Metazoa; phylum Chordata; class Amphibia; order Anura; family Aromobatidae; genus Allobates; species Allobates femoralis. Next base: position 155,354,314 of record JARQOC010000010.1, read on the forward strand.
CATGCAGCGGTGTATAAGACTGAGGTCACTACAGGTTGTAGGCTTGTTGTTAGAGTTGAGTCCCAGGTTCCTTTTAAGGTACCTTTACACGCGGCAACTTTTCTAGGAATTTCACTGGCAACTTACTGGTTGCAGTGAAATCATGGAGACATTGTTCCATTTGTACACAGCAACAAGATAGAACAATGTGTCCATGATTTCACTGCAACCAGTAAGTTGCCAGTGAAATTCCTAGAAAAGTTGCCGCATGTAAAGGTACCCTTAAAGGTTTCCAAAAATCAGGCCAATTGCTGGACAAAGGCATTCTTAACTTATTCAAGCGGACTTTAGTAAGATCATGGTTTTATGGATTCTACGTATACATTTTTAGAATTTATCATGAATTATTGATGTAGCTCAGGATTTATTTTTACCTTTTCTATAGAATATGAAGCTATGATCTGAATGTTGTGATTGAGCCCAGCATTATATTTGGCTTTATGTATTGTCTCGGATAGTTTACATTTATCTCATATTTGCTTCTATAAAACGTTTCTTTACAGCGATGTAAACCTTATCCGATGGTTGTAAAAAAAAAACAATACTTCCATGTTTTGACATTTAATAGAACCCTTATATGAAGAATTTTCAGGAATCAGGCGATTCGGTTTCACGGTGTTATCTGTAATTTGAAAAGGTTTTTTACTCTGTGGGAATTCGGGGAAGTGAATGTGGAAATGTGAATGTATTTCTTCACCACCAGCAGTGTTCGAGATTTCCAGCAAATCATACGGTAACACATATTTTACCAGGCTGCACACATGACACGCTCGTACAATAAAACATTTCTATTCTATGCTTGGTGCAAACTCTAAAGTGGCCAAAGAGGCAAATATTACAATTCTGTTTGGCGATCTATAGAGCATAAAACTCAAAAAATTATCTTACCATGATGCGTTGTCATGTGCCATGTAATGATAGAGTTTTCCGTAATGAAGCAGATTAGTTTATATTTGCTCTTCTTAGTCAATCTTCCATTGAGGATAGAGAGAAGCCGATATCTCGTTAGGACATACCAAGTCAATCAATGAGACATCATGTAGCTGCATTGAGATCTTTATCGCCCAGTACCTGTATCTCTCCATGTATGATGTTAGATCTGGAGGAAGAGCAAATTATGGCTCATTAGGTATATGACAAACGCTTATAAATTATGCAAACTTATATGAAAGAATGAAAAATCATATGGTCTTTGGTATCAAAAGAATAGAAGAGCTGCATAGCAAAAATAAAAATGTACCCTATTTATGGTGACTGGTTTTGTCACTCAAAACAACAATAGGTGTATACAAGTAATCTGCAAATAGCCTTTTCAGAAGGAAAAGGACTTGATCTCTGATACCACCTATTATGATTATTATTAATAACTAGATGGTGGCCCGATTCTAACGCATTGGGTATTCTAGAGGAGTTAAGTGCGTCACACTATGAGTGACAGCCTTGTAGACAGGAGTGTACTGCGTCACACTGACTGACAGTCTTGTAGACAGGAGTGTACTGCGTCACACTATGAGTGACAGCCTTGTAGACAGGAGTGAACTGCGTCACACTGACTGACAGCCTTGTATACAGGAGTAAACTGTGTCACACTGACTGACAGACCTTATAGAAAGGAGTAAGGAGTGAGGATGAGGAGGCTGTGAGAATGGGAGGCTGTGAGGATGGAGTAGGCTTTGAGGATGGGGAGGCTGAGGGGTTGGAGGAGGCTGTGAGGATGGAGGAGGCTGAGAGGCTGGGGAGGCTGTGAGGATGGGGAGGCTGTGAGGATGTGGGGGAGGCTGTGAGGATGGGAGGCTGTGAGGATGGGGAGGCTGTGAAGATGGGGAGGCTGAGGAGTTGGGGAAACTGAGGGGTTGGAGGAGGCTGTGAGGATGGAGGAGGCTGAAGGGATGGAGGAGGCTGTGAGGATAGGGAGGCTGTGAGGATGGGGAGGCTGAAGGGATGGAGGAGGGCTGTGAGGATAGGAGGCTGTGAGGATGGGGAGGCTGTGAGGATGGAGGAGGCTGTGAGGATGGAGGAGGCTGTGAGGATGAGGAGGCTGTGAGGATGGGGAGGCTGAGGGGATGGAGGAGGCAGTGAGGAGCCCGCACACTGCGGGGACATTCAACTGCGCTCCATTCCATCGTCTGCCTGGAGGGGATGGAGGAGGCTGTGAGGATGGGGAGGCTCTGAGGATGGGGAGGCTGTGTGGATGGAGAGGCTGTGAGAATGGAGGAGGCTGTGAGGATGGAGGAGACTGTGGGGTGGAGGAGGCTGTGACGATGGGGGGGCTGAGGGGATTGAGGGGGCAGTGAAGATGGAGGAAGCTGTGGGGATAAGGAGGCTGTGAGGATGGAGGAGGCTGTGAGGATGGGGAGACTGAGGAGATGGAGGAGGCTGTGAAAATGGAGGAGGCTGAGGGGATGGAGGAGGCTGAGGGATGGAGGAGGCTGTGAGGATGGGGGCTGTGAGGATGGGGGGGGGCTGTAAGAATGGAGGAGGCTGAGGCTGTTGAGGAGGCTGTGAGGATGGAGGAGGCTGTGAGGATGGGGGGGCTGTGAGGATGGAGGAGGCTGAGGGTATTGAGGAGGCAGTGAGGATGGAGAAGGCTATGAGGATGAAGGAGGCTGAGGGAATGGAGGAGGCTGTGAGGATGGGAGGCTGAAGGGATGGAGGAAGCTGTGAGGATGGAGGAGGTTGTGAGGATGGGGAAGCTGAGGGGACGGAGGAAGTTGTGAGGACGGAGGAGGCTGAGGGGATGGAGGAGGCTGCAAGGATGGGGTTTGCATTCAAACGGCGCGACAAGCCGGAGTACTATTCCGATTGGTCAACGGCGGCAACCAGACGTGGAATTCAAACTGCGCGCCAAGCAGCGCTACTTCTATGATTGGTCGCCGCGGCAACCAATCAGAAGAGTACAGCGGCTTGGCGTGCGGTCATCTCCCGGCTGGCTCGCTGCGGACCTCTGTGCTGCAGGTAGCCGCGGCAGAGCTCCGGTCAGCGGCTCTCCAGCCGGGAGATGACCGGCTGACGCCGGTCATCTCCCGGCTGGCTCACGCGCGCTGCGGCCACCGTCCTGCCGGACCTGTGTATCCAGGTGACAGCTGTCACCGGGCTGCAAGTTGGCACGAAATTATAACTTTGAATTTGTGCGCCTATTTGCATAGTCTGCGCTCATTGGTGGCCGCCACCGGCGGGCACCAATGAGCGGCCTCTGTCTGGCGCGCGATTTCTGTGACTGACAGACGTCTTAGACAATTATATAGTAGATAATATTTATTGTTATAGTGCCATTTAATCCATAGCGCTTTACATGTGAAAAAGACAAATACAATAATTATCAGCAATACACGGCACACATAGCAACAGGAGGACAGAGGACCTTGCCCGCGAGGGCTCACAGTCTACAAGGGATGGGTGAGGATACAATGGGGTGAGGAGAGAGGACCCTAGCCACTAGGGCTCACAGTCTACAATGGATGGGTAAAGATACAGTAGGTGACAAGAGAGGACCCTGCCCACAAGAGGTCACAGTCTATAAGAGATGGGTGAGAATACAGTGGGGTGAGGAGAGAGGACCTTGGCTGCTAGGACTCACAGTCGACAAGGCATGGGTGAGAATACAGTGAGTGAGGAGAGAGGACCCTGGCCACAAGGGTTCACAGTCTACAAGGGATGGATGAGGATACAGTGTGTGAGGAGAGAGGACCTGTAACAGTGTGTCTCTTCACTGGCCTGTGTTCATGTACTCTATGCAATGTAATGTAACCTACTTTAGTGTTCTCTGTCCTGCATCTAGTGGGGGGATTGGTAGACTGGACTGGAGACAGGAGCTTCTGGAATCCTCTCAATGTAGCCTCATGTTCAAAAGTGGGTGTGAACCCTTCCCCCATCCAGGGGCTGATACAAAGACACTGGATAATACACTCATGGTTGATCAGTTAGTTGTGTATTGATGTGCAAAGGGCTGGGATCTTAAGCTGAGGCAAGATCCTGGTGACAATTTTGATTGATAGAAGCTGCCACATTTGATTGTGCTGTGTTGCGCATCTGCTGGATCCATTAAACTCAAAGGACTATTTCTATACTTTCCTGGCGTCGGATTACCAGGTGGTGGCCCCGGATCTGTTACTTCTGTTGTGTCCCTTCCTGCTCTGTTGCCCACCCTGTCACAGGACCCTGTCCATGAGGGCTCACAGTCTACAAGGGATGGGTGAGGATACACTAGGAGCGGATAGAGCTGGTCATGCGGCAGTTTAGTGGACTGACGCTCACACCTATTGGATGTAACAATCCTAAAAGACAATTTTGCCACTTTAACAAGACTAGGCACCTAATTTGGAATAAGTGGCCAAACCAGAAACCAGAAACACCATTTGCAAGCTCATGTTTCAGGTGAGAGGACTGTGACTGGGCTTTTAATGGGAATGTTTCTCCCTTTGTTGAGTGCCAAACCAGCATAAGGAGACTTATAGGCCTCCTCTGGGAATTACTATAGATTAATTACAATGGGATTACAATGAGTAAGATATGAGAAAACCTGGCAGCTAGAGTTGTCAGGAATCAATTTACATGATCCGGTTTAGGATAGTATATCTGAGAAACAACTCTTACCTCCCAACATCAGTGGCTCTTCTTTTCATTAGCCAACCTGATGCTGCAACATTGGTGAGGCATGATGCTAATCAAAAGGCGAGCTGGAGGTGCTTCTCAATGCTCCTTCTTGGCCATTGGTCACAGATTAATAACCTGCCCTGTGAATTGATTGGTACAAACTATACTGACAGCAAACATTCACGTTTCCACTAGCAGAACCAAAGAGAATAAAAAATAATAAAAAAAGCAATTATTCCTCACCTATTATAATCAACTGCCCATTTGTACAAATGAAAAAGGGCAGACTTGTTTTTTAATTTGTTTTTAGCTCTTGCTAAAAGAGGAGGATCCCAAATATAATTACTTCCAAATTCTCAAATGTTAGTTGACCTAAGGGCTCGCTACCCACAGTATTTTCTTCCTGAGTGTGATCAGACACCAGATGGCACTCAGACCAATGTTATTCCAAAGGGCTATACACATGTTCAAAGAAAAAAAATTACAACATTTCCAAATTTGATCCGATTAGCAGATTGCACTCGGCCATTTAAGTCAATGGGTCCTTTTAATAACATAGCACTACACTTGGTTGACATTAAGTGCAGTCCAATTTTCATACATTGACACAATGGAGAAGATGGAAAAATTTTAATTATCATTTTCGAAAAATCCGAGAGAAACATATCAAATTATACTCACACTCTGGTCAAACTCTGAATAGTGCATAATCGGCCCAATTGTCTCGAATTCGAGATTATATAACCGTCTGACGCTATTTAAAATGGACAATCCCTTTTGAGGAGGTATACTGCAAGGAAATAATTATGGTTTATTGCATCAATGATTTATTTGTGAAAGTCTTGTAAGGCACAGGATAGAGACGAGCGAACCTTTGGATAGCTCGAATTTGGTTCGGTTCGCCGAATGGGCAACAATCGTTGATCTACTTCGATGAACAGTTCGTCGAACATCTGAACCACATTGAAATCAATAGGAGGCAAAAGTAAAGGGCCTAGAAAACACCTTAAAAGGGGCCTAAAAGCTACCAAACATCTCAAACCATTTTATAGTGGAGCCCGACTGTTTTGACACATAAATGATCTTTCTACACTGTTATATAGCAAGCTTCAGCACCGCTGTCTCACTCACCATGCTTGTGGGCCCACTCATGAACCTCAGACATCCTCATGACTACCCTGAGGTTGTCTCATGTTTCACCGTGGGTATCATGCAGCAGGTATTCCCTATGTGCCCACAGTACTTTGATGCTACTTTTTAAGCAGAATTTGAGGATATGCATCAAAATCTGCATGTCTATGAGAGTTCGAAAGTGCTGTGCCAACATGTTTTTCTTTTCCTTGCAAATTTGGTGCAGCTTTTGGGTCAGAAAAAAGAAATCTGAACCACTTGTGCAAGGAAAAAAAGCAACATGGGCACAGCACTTCTGACCTGTCCTAGACTTTCTAATACAAAAAACCTAGTCCATAAAACGTGTAAGTATTCTGCAGTAAAAAAGTCTAAAATGCAGGTGCAGTAAAAAATATGTAAATAACAGGGTACTTGGTCCATACGTTTTTTGCGCATAAAATGTACTTCAAGCTGCCTCACCTCATCAAGGTGTACCCATATCGAAGCAGTCCTATCTGTTGTATTAAAAACCTGATCAAGTAATGTGTATAAAGTGACAGGGTCCAAACGGTGCCGTCGTCACCCGATCCCCCTCCCTGCACCTTGTACCAACTACCCCAATAAAGGACACCGCTTACAGCAACCTCGGTGAGTGCCGCTTTTTTTCTCTTTTTTCATTGTTACGGACTGTGTTTTTTTGCTGGCACCTCGAGGGACTTTGTGGCTCCAATCTCTGTGTCTCCACATTGAAGTTTCCCCCTGGACGGTGGTGCCCTCGTTCTCTCTTATGCTGGAATAATAAAGGTTTGCTTTGAAAAAAATTCTATAATAAAATAAAAAATAATTGAAAAAAATCTCTAAAAATATGAAGCTCTTTTAAATGGAATTTTAAAGACATTGTAAGCTTCCTGGACTTCCCAGCTGCTGCCACATTTGGCAGTGTTTCCCAAATTCACACCCTGCAAGTGTCAAAACACCTGCAATCCCCATAACTGCCACCTTATGTACGTGATTATCCAACCCTCTATTTGTGTATATATCGTGGTGTGCTCAGAATTTGTGCCATTATTAGCCTGATGAAGAGACCTTAGAATCTCAAACATTTGCTATTATTTCCCATCTTTTCAGTTTGCCATTAAAAGGCATCAATCACTGAGGACTCTCAGATTCTAATATTTTTCTGCAAACTCCAGAAAGCTTAAAAAAATTAAGTTAAAGCTCGAAAAAATTCTACAGCTACTACTTGATACAAGCCAGTAGAGCCGAAGGCTGGGTACACTCCTAACTATTTGGCGGGTCTTCTGGTGAGTGTTTTGGTCCTAAATAAACAGGTAAAGTTTTAGGGCTGTAAGGTAGCACTCGCCTAGGGACTCGCTTGGCAACAGAATGACACCAACAACGATAGTGTGGCACCCTATGGGTTAATGTGCCACAATAACATCACATGGATTCCCTCCCCACAACACACTGACAAACTATGGCACCTCTGGGCCAGGAGGGGAGCACAACCTGCTCTCTTAAATACTCCTGCTCATGAGGAAGAGCTCAGTTCAGCACTGATCAGTGCTGTGAAGAGCACAGTTTAGAGCAGAGTTAGCTCAGTGCAGGCCTACTGAGGGTCTGAGGAACAGGAGAACTACAGACTGAGGAACAAGTCTGGGAGCTTGAGAGCAACCATTACTCGCCCCAGAGAAGCGCACAGAACTGATACCGGATCCGGTACTGTGACTGACACACAGCACGGTGAATCCAGGAGCAGTGGGGTTTCGAGATGCCCACAGTACCAGTGCAAAGCAACAGGCGGGGTCAGCACAGCAAGAGGACTCAAGTTGCCTAGCCAAGTGGTACCAGCAGAACACAGAGAAAGAGTGAGGAGTCCCAGCAGCTCAGCTAGAAGCAGCAGCCCAGGACACACACACAGCGCAGCACGAGGAAGCTGATGACCCGACAGGGTGGGAGGAAAGCCTAGCCCCAGTACAGACTCCGTGGACTATAATCTGCAACAACATCTGCAGTAAAGCTTTGGAAAACAGCAAAACTGTGAGTCTGTGTATTGATTGCAACCTTTGCCCTACATCCAACAGCAGAGAGGTCCCACCTGAAGAGCTACAAGCCTTGTCAGCTCTGCACACAGGCTGGAAGAAAGCTGCAGCATCAGGAGAGAAGGACAATTGCACCTTTTACTACAAAACGTTAGTGTGTGTTCTTTAACCTGTCACCACTATCCACATCCATTATGGACTTTACCATCACTGCCCCGGGGAATACAGTTCTGACCCTCTGGAACTATTCCATCTGCGCTGCCATTACACCAATCCCACAGGTTCTGCAGCAGCGGCGGCCCCATCACTGGCCGCACATGGTGGGTGGCGTCACGATAGACTATTATCCCCTGTAAATACACCCTTTTATTTGCCAGGCCCGGAAACGGTCCGGACAGGACCACCCGTGACTTCCCCAATAGCAGACACAGTCCGAGTACCCTCGTCCCAGTGGGTTCGACAAACCTGGCGTCACGAACAGGATCTACCGTGCCCGTTAAAACGGGCAGCGTGTGCCGTGATTGATGTGAAAACTGATTTTGAACTGCGCCATCTGAACTGTATTTTTGAGAATCCGCCATCTTGGAGCGCGTGGTGCGCGGGAAAGAGAAGGGGCGGTACCTTGCATTGGAGCGAATTCAGCCTCCTCCCCTTGGTGCTGACGACATCCGGCGGGGAAGAAGATCCCTGGTGCACCGCGGAACCTCCCATAGACATCCGGACGGAAACAGAAGACGGAGGGCGGATATTTAAGGGGGCCCAAGATGTCGCAGCTCGAAGCACAAGGTGGCAACGGAGCAGCCGGTGTAGCTGCAGCGCCGGACCCAGCGATAGTACCCGGCGGTGCAGCGGCGCAAGGAACAGCACCCATCATGCCGTTCCTGATGCCGTATACTCCAGGGGCAATGTGGCTGCCCCAATACTCCGGTGAGCCTAATACACTGACTTTATGCTAAAGATAAAAGAGTATTATGTATGTATCCCCTCACTGAAGCCCAGCGTGTAGGAATGATAATATGGACAATTAACGGGCAATGCACGGAGTGAGGTTGCGTCCTGGCTGGACACAGACAAGGACACTGTAGAGCATCTAGTAGCCAGACTGAAAGCAACGTTTGAATCTGCTGCTGATACCCGAACTAAGATGAGGTTCTTTGCATGCCACCAGAAACCTAAACAGAGTGCCAGAGACTTTGCCTTGAACCTGCAGGAAGCACTCAAAGCCCTTAAGCTGGCAGAACCTGCTTTAGCCCCGGGAGCTGATAAAATGCTACGTGACCAATTTATAGAGGGCCTCCATTCCTTTTACCACAGAGGACAGTTGAGCATGATACTGCTGCAGAACCCTGACATGACATTTACTGAGCTGAGAGATAGAGCTATTCGTCTGCAGCAGCTGGAAGAGCCCCAGGATCTAACATCTGTACCGGACACTGCTAGCAGCACCTCAGCAGCCGGCAGCGCCAGCGACATCTGCTATGTCAGCAACTGCTGCTGAGACTGGAGAACTAATTTCTAATGCAGCCCTCAATGAAAGCTAGATGCCCTGACAGACACCGTGATCTCCATGGCCAAGTCATCAAGGAACTGCGAGAGTCAAAGCCTGCACACAAGTTGGCGACCAGTCGAGAGGATGTCCCGTGGATGAGGCCCAGAAGATACCAAGGAACAAGAGGACGACCCAGCGATCGCTATCAACCAGATGGACAGCCCATTTGCCGCCGTTGCCAGAAACCAGGTCATCTTGCCCGAGAGTGTCCTTTAAACGATGATTCCCTGGGCAGGTGGGCCGCTCCCCAGGAATGAACGCTCAAGGCCCCTTAGCCTGGTTTGACAGATTCGTAGGAGGACAGCCGGTGATCCCTATCGTGTTGAATGGCATTCCCTTTAGTGCCTTGCTGGATACCGGATCCCAGATAACATCATTCCCACATGTTCTATATAAAAGGTACTGGGCTGATTCAGACATTACTAGTGCGCCAGATGACTTTAACTTTGATGTATGGGCTAGTAATGGACAGTTAATCCAAAGGTCGGGTTTAGAGAGATGAATATTCAGGTTGGGAAGGTAGAATTGCAGAACCATGTTGTTATAATCATAGATGTTAACCGGCGAGAACGTGAACCCGTGATGCTGATAGGAATGAATGTAATTGAGAAATGTTTTTCCGAAGTGTTAAGTGTTTTGCAGCAAATCGCTGAGACTGCCGGAACTGGACAACAGAGGCTTCTGCACAAAGAGATCAAAGCCCTGATGTTGAAGCAGCAGGTAGAAATCTCCGGAGGTGAGATCGGCAGTGTACGAGTAAGTGATCCAATACCCATTGTAATACCTCCCAAAACTGAAATGTTGGTCTGGTGTAGAGCTGCAATAGGCATTAAAGGGTGAGACTATCAGGCCCTGGTAGAACCCGTGTACTCAGACAGTAGACCCACCATACTCACAGCGAGAGGAGTAGTTGACCTACACAGGGGAAGAGTGCCATTACGCCTATTAAACTGCGGAGAAGATGAGGTCACATTACCAAAGTATACTACCATGGCTAAGTTGTACATGGTTGATAGCAACAACATCACAGCCGTCGAGCCCTTGAATCCGTCAAGTCAGGCGGATGACAGTGGCTCAGGAGAGAAGCTGGAGGATTGGTGCCAAAAGCTACATGTAGGTACCAGTTCTACACCTCCCCGTCACAAGCATGGAGTATACCGGGTAGTGAAGGAATATGAGCAAATATTCAGTAAACACCCGTTAGACTTTGGGTAGATTAATGGGGTAGAGCACAATATACCCACAGGTAACCATCAGCCTATAAAAGAGAGGTATAGATCATTACCACCAGCTCACTACCAAACCACCAAAGACATGCTCAGAGAAATGAAATCTGCAGGGGTAATAAGAGACAGTTGTAGCCCCTGGGCAGCACCTCTAGTGTTAGTTAAAAAGAAGGATGGGACCATGAGAATGTGCGTAGATTATCGGCCGATTAATCGCATCACACATAAGGACGCATACCCATTACCTAGGATTGAGGAGTCATTAGCTGCATTAAGATCCGCTGACTACTTTTCCACCCTTGATCTGACTAGTGGGTACTGGCAGGTTCCTGTGGCCGAGGCCGACAGAGAGAAGACAGCGTTTACTACGCCAATGGGCCTCAGTTCAATTGTATGCCGTTCGGACTCTGCAACGCACCCAGGACCTTTCAACGTCTGATGGAGAGCTGTCTAGGACATATGAACTTTGAAACTGTCCTCCTGTACCTAGATGACGTCATAGTCTACTCCAAGACGTATGAGCAACATCTACAAGACCTGGCAGAAGTGTTCGAAGCTTTGTCCAAATATGGCATGAAAATCAAGCCATCCAAGTGTCACCTTCTCAAACCAAAGGTACAGTACCTGGGACACGTCGTGAGTTCAGAGGGAGTAGCACCGGATCCTGATAAAGTCACCGTGATAAGGGAATGGCCAAGACCTATGAACGTGAAAGAAGTGAGGCAATTCCTGCGCCTGGTAGGCTATTATAGAAGATTTATCAGAGGATTCACGAAGCTAGCAGCTCCCCTACAAGACATCCTGGTAGGACAATCAAGAAAGTCATCCCGTAATCCTCCGTTCCAGTGGAGTGAAGAGAGAGAAGATTCCTTCAACAAGCTGAAAAGTGCACTGACGGGAGAAGAGATCCTGGCATACCCTGATTACCATCAACCCTTCATTCTATACACGGATGCCAGCAACATGGGACTGGGAGCGGTGTTGTCACAGAAGCAAGGAGGCAAAGAGAGAGTAATTGCCTTTGCAAGCAGGAAGCTGCGGCCTACAGAAAGAAATCCCGAGAACTACAGCTCCTTCAAGCTACAGCTACTGGCAGTAGTTTGGGCTGTGACTGAACGTTTTAAGCATTACTTGGCAGGTGCAGAATTCACCATCTACACGGATAACAACCCATTGACCCACCTGGATACAGCAAAAAAGAGAATTTTGTTTACTTACCGTAAATTCTTTTTTCTTTAGTCCGTAAATCTGGGAGACCCTGACATTGGGTGTTATATGCTGCCCCCTGGAGGTCACACCAAATATAGAAGAGTTTTACTCCTCCTTCTCCCCTGCAGCATATACGCCCTCTACAGGAATACTGTCAGTTTGGTATATGAGCAGTAGGAGGAAAACATTGCACTGCAAACCAAATTCCCGGCCAACGGGCCGAACAGGAAGGTATAAGGCCAGAACCATGGCCAACAGTAAGATTATGTGCTGAAAAGAGCCACAGGTACGCCCGAAGGGCAAAATTAAAGAGGAGGGTGCTGGTCTCCCAGATTTACGGACTAAAGAAAAAAGAATTTACGGTAAGTAAACAAAATTCTCTTTTTTCTTGTCGTCCAAATCTGGGAGACCCTGACATTGGGACGTCCAAAAGCAGTCCCTGGGTGGGAAAAAACCACTGCACCCTGAAAGGCAACTCAGACATTTACAGGTGGGCAACAGCCGCCTGGAGAATGCGTCTGCCCAGACCTGCATCCGCTGAGGCATGAACATGTACCTGGTAATGCTTTGAGAACGTGTGGAGGCTCGACCAAGTGGCAGCCTGACACACCTGTTGAGCCGAGGCTTGGTGCCGCAAAGCCCAGGAGGCGCCCACGGCCCTGGTGGAATGCGCCTTGAGACCCGTTGGGGGCGACGTGTGCGAGGCCGCATAGGCCTCCAAGATAGCCGACCTGATCCAACGGGCAATCGTGGCCTTGGAAGCGGAAGAGCCCTTGCCGCGTCCGGTCGTGAGAATGAACAGGGAATCCGTCCGCCGGAGAGGAGCTGTGCGAGACAAGTACACCCTCAGGGCCCTGACCAAGTCCAGAGTGTGGAGGGCCTTTTCAACCTTGTGAACTGGGTTTGGGCAAAAGGACGGAAGAGAGATATCCTGATTGAGGTGGAATGGAGAGACCACCTTCGGTAGAAAAGAGGGAACGGGGCGCAGGACCACCTTGTCCTGATGCACCACCAAGAATGGAGGCTTGCATGACAATGCCGCCAAATCCGACACCCGCCGAAGCGAGGTGATAGCCACCAAGAATGCCACCTTTTGTGACAAGGTGGACAAAGAGATACCTGAGAGAGGTTCAAACGGAGGTTTCTGAAGAGCCGAGAGAACCAAATTAAGATCCCAAGGATCTAGAGGACGCTTGTAAGCAGGGACAATATGGGCCACCCCTTGCATAAATGTGCGAACCTGTGGGAGCCTCGCCAGCCTTTTGGAATAAAGGACGGAGAGAGCCGACACCTGTCCTTTCAGGGAACTCAAGGCAAGGCCAGAGTCCAGCCCTGACTGGAGAAACAAAAGTAATGTCGGCAAGGAGAAAGGCCACGGAGAATGGCCCTCAGTAAAGCACCAGGAGAGAAAAATTCTCCACGTCCGGTGATAAATCTTTTGCGAGGCAGGCTTACGAGCTTGCGTCATAGTGTCCTGAACTTCCCGGGGAAGACCCGATTGTGTCAGGACCCAGGATTCAAGGGCCAAGCAGTCAACCTGAGCGCCGCAGAATTGTGGCGGAAGAATGGACCTTGAGAGAGAAGGTCTGGACGATCTGGCAGATCCCAAGGTTCGCCGCCGGCGAGGCGGATTAGTTCCGGAAACCAGGCTCTCCTGGGCCAATTGGGTGCGATTAGAATCACCCGGTGACATTCCGCCCGAATCTTGCGGAGCACTCGAGGCAACAGAGCCAGCGGTGGAAACACATATGGCAGGCGAAACTGAGACCAATCCTGGACCAGAGCGTCCGCCGCCAACGCCCTGTGGTCGTGAGCCCTGGCTATGAACACCGGAACTTTGTTGTTGAGGAAAGATGCCATCAAGTCGACATCCGGAGTCCCCCACCGCCTGCAAATGGCTTGGAACACTTCTGGGTTGAGAGACCATTCGCCCGGGTCCATACCCTGACGGCTGAGATAGTCTGCTTCCCAATTGTCCACCCCCGGGATGTGGACCGCGGAGATGGCGGAGCCTGTGGCCTCCGCCCAGCACAGGATCTTTTGAACCTCCAGCATCGCTAGGGTGCTGCGAGTGCCTCCTTGATGATTTACGTACGCGACGGCCGTCGCGTTGTCCGATTGGATCCTCACTTGGCGGCCGCATAAGAGCGGCTGAAACTCTAGGAGAGCCAGGTACGCTGCCCTGATCTCCAGAATGTTGATGGGAAGGGAGGACTCCAATGGAGACCAAGTACCCTGGGCCCTGTGGTGAAGAAACACCGCTCCCCAGCCCGAGAGACTGGCGTCCGTAGTGACCACTGCCCAAACAGGTGGGAGGAAGGAGCGACCCTGAGACAGGGACTGATCTGTCAGCCACCACTGGAGAGATTCCCTTGTTTCGGGGGACAGGGAAATCTTGAGATCCAGGGTCCTCGGATTCTTGTCCCAGACACGGAGAATCTCCAGCTGCAGGGGACGCAGATGGAGTTGTGCAAATGGTACTGCTTCGATTGAAGCTACCATCTTTCCCAGGATCTGCATCAGATGCCTGATGGAGAACAAGCGAGGTGGGAGGATGGAGCGGACACCTGCTTGGAGAGAGATTACCTTCTCGAGAGGCAGAAGTACCAGCGCAGCATGAGTGTCGAACAGCATGCCCAGATACACCAGGCTCTGGGTGGGCACGAGGACCGACTTCGGGAGGTTGACAATCCAGCCGAACCTCCGGAGAGTCGACAGAGTCGCAGACACTGCTTGCTGGCATTCCTGCTGTGAGGGAGCCTTGACCAGGAGGTCGTCCAAGTAAGGGATGACCAACAGACCTTGTGAGTGTAGTAAAGCGACTACGGAGGCCATCACCTTGGTGAATACTCGTGGAGCGGTGGCCAAGCCGAAGGGGAGAGCCACGAACTGGAAATGGTCGTCTCCAATCGCAAAGCGCAGGAACCGTTGGTGAGCTGGGGCGATTGGGATGTGTAGATATGCATCCTTTATGTCTATGGATGCCAAGAATTCCCCTTGAGACATTGAGGCTATCACAGAACGAAGCGATTCCATGCGAAAATGCCTCACTTTGACGTGCTTGTTGAGGAGTTTCAGGTCCAGTACAGGGCGGACGGACCCGTCCTTCTTGGGCACAATAAAGAGATTTGAATAAAATCCCTGAAACCGGTCCCCGGCTGGCACCTGGACAATGACTCCTTCCCACTTCAGAGCTTCCAGCGCTTGGTGAAAAGCGTGGATCTTTGCGGGAGGGGGAGACGTCATAAAGAATCGGCTTGGGGGAACTGAGTTCAGTTCTATGAAGTAGCCGTGAGAGATAATATCTCGCACCCATTGATCTAGAATGTCGGAGAGCCAAACGTCCCGAAAGAGGGACAATCTGCCCCCGACTCTGGGTGCGGAGCCGGAGCCATGCGAGTCATGCAGAGGCAGTCTTGGACGGCTTCTGACTAGAGGATTTCTGTTGGCGAGAGCGCCAGGAAGACCCCTGGCCTCGGGAGGACTGGGCCTTGTCGGAACGAAACGTTCTGTTGGTCGAGGATCTGGAAGACCAGCCAGGGGAACGAAAGGAGCGAAAGGAACGGAACCTGGCAGACTTTTGCTGCGCCGGTTTTCCGCCTTTTTGTCGGGGCAGAAGAGTACTTTTGCCTCCTGTTGTGTCTTTAATAAGTTCGTCCAGACGTTCCCCGAAAAGACGATCCCGGGTACAGGGAATCCCTGTGAGATGCTTCTTGGAAGAAGCATCACCTTTCCACTCCCGGAGCCAGAGAATTCTCCGAATGGCGAGGGAATTGGCGGCAGCCACTGCGGAACGCCCGGCTGAGTCCAGCACGGCGTTAAGAGCATATTTCGAGATCATTGCCATTTGGTCTAGAAAGGGAGACACCTTAGGAACTGTATGGCGCGTTTTGGCGTAGACCACGTCTGTGAACTCAGAGAGTGCCTTAAGAGACCAAGCCGCTGCAAAGGCGGGAGGAAATGCAGCGCCGACCGCGTCATAGATGGACTTGGTCAACAGTTCAACCTGACGGTCTGCCGAGTCTTTTAAAGACGAGCTGTCGGCAATGGAAATTGTGGTTCTAGTAGCCAATCTGGCTACAGCCGGGTCCACCTTAGGAGGTTGAGACCAGCCCGATAGTACTGCCGGGGCAAACGGATACTTGGGATCCGTGGGCTTTGGTATAAAACGTTTGGCCGGAAAAGCCCTAGGCTTTTGCACCGTGTCTGAAAAGTCAGGGTGATCGGAGAAGATGTTGGCAGGTCTTTTCGGATCCCTGAGTGAGACTTTGGCTCGCTGCTCAGACTGAGTGTCGGGAGCAGGAATACATAAAATGTCATTAATAATGGAGACAATATTGTCAGCCAGAACGTCCCCTTCCGGGACAGAGTCCGAGGCCGCCTCTGAATCAGAGGAAGAGTCCTGTTCCTCACCCTCCTCCAGAGGAGCCCGAGATTGAGATCTGGGCGAGGAGGGGGAAGGGTCTCGGCGTTGCCTTTTGGAGCTGGGCTCCCTAAGGGACGGAGAGAGTCCGTGACGCCCAGGAGGAAGAGACGGACCCGAGGCCGAGGGAGAACCCTCCATGTCCTGGTCCGGACTCTGGTTAATGGCCTGAATGGACTTAGTCATGGAGGCTACGGATTGCGACATAGCTCGTGACACAGCCAGGGCCACTGAATCAGACAATGACTGAGATAAGACGTCAGTCCATTGAGGGGCCGGTGTTAACACCGGGGGCACGGAGGCCTGATCCCCAGAGGGGGCAGGGACATCCACCTGGGGCCGGGTGCCAAGGATATCCGGTGACCCATGCTGCTCACAGGTCGTGCAGAGGGGATTGACACTCTGCGCAGGCAATGTGACTTTGCACACTGTACAAGTTGCATACAACTTTGCAGCCTTATGGGCCTTACCCTTGCTCTTTGCAGAAGACATAGTCTGACCCAGTCCTGTGTACAAACTACCAAAAAGACAGAATAAGCAGCAGGGATATGCCACAGAGGAGAATCCACACCAATGGTGTGGCTTACCGCACTTTCAAGTCCTGATCCCAAGTCTGAGTCTCCCAGCAGCAGCTCTCCCAGCAGCACGTGTGTGAATCTGCAGCAAATGAGACCAAAATGGCCCCCACAGAGAGAGAGGGGGGAGTCAGAGAGGGGAGGGCCTGTAAAAACGCGGGCTCTGTGGCCCCATTGTGTACACAGGAGGGGGAGGGCAAGCCCAGTGAGTGGGAGAGGCCAGAGACAAAGCCCTGAGCTCCCAGGGCTATTCTGAGCAAATCCCCGCCCCCCGCTGCTGATAGACAAGCAGGGGGCGGAATCGTGGCCTAGGCCTCCGGCGAAGCCGGGGACTAAATTTGAGGCCGCGGCCGGCCTGCGTGAGGGGTCCGGCGCGGAAGTCCCGCGAAAACGCCCGCGGATGCGGGAAAACGGAGCCCCATGCCCTGAGTCCTATGCCCCGTCCCCCTGCTGTGCTAAGACAGGCAGGGAGGGACTGCTGGAGGACTTACAGCCCGGCTAGGGGCTGTTGCAGGGACACTACAGCAGGTCCTTCATGGATCCTGCTGTGGATGCAGGGGGCCCCCAGTGCACAGCACATACCTGGATCCCCGGAAGGGGAGAAGATAGGGGGCCAGCTCGGTACCTTGTGGTGGAGCCTGCATCCTTCACCTGTGACCACCGGGAGTCGAACTCCGTCACAGGGGCCACACAGTGACTGTGTATAGGCCAGGGGCACAGAGAACTGTGAACCCCTCAGTCAGCTCCCACCTCACCAGAGGCTCTTTGAAAGAGTATGGTGAGGGAGCACGGCATATGGGGCCGAAGGCCCATGCCGGGGGACCTGATGGTCCCCTAAACTTCATCTGTAGCTAGGAGCTTCAGTGTGGAGATGTGCCTCCAACAACACCAAATAACAAACTGACAGTATTCCTGTAGAGGGCGTATATGCTGCAGGGGAGAAGGAGGAGTAAAACTCTTCTATATTTGGTGTGACCTCCAGGGGGCAGCATATAACACCCAATGTCAGGGTCTCCCAGATTTGGACGACAAGAAAATTAGGTGCATTGGAGCAGCGATGGATAGCCCGGCTATCTAATTACAACTTTGTCATCAAATATCGGGCAGGCCGCAAGAACGGGAACGCAGGTGCCTTGTCACGGATGCCACACCTGAGAGACGTGGAAGAGGAACCGGAAGAGTTGGAAGAGATTGAACTACCGGTCTTTCAGCGTTCAAAGGTAGAAGATTATCAACCCGGCGTCTACCAAAGAGAGCAGGAAGTAAACCTCAACCCGTTAAGACACCACGGATGGGCTGTCACCCAAGATTCTGATCCAGCTGTGAAGCTAGTGAAAGAACTGCTTACGCGACAAGGTGCAAACCCTGATCAGAATGCCCCAGCTGAAGCCATACAGCTCTGGAAGGACAGAGGCAAGTTGTTCCTGTATCAAGGGAAGCTCTGCAGAAGGCATATCAATCCCAAAACACATGAACTGGTCTGGCAGATAATCGTACCCAAGAGGGACATCAGAATGGTCTTAGAAGCCTACCACGATGGTGCAGGTCTTTTCGGATGGAAGAAGTTAGAAGCAATCCTGAGAGAAAGATTCTATTGGATTGGCATGAGAAGATCCATTGAGCTATGGTGCAGAAAATGTGCCGCATGCAACCTCAGAAGGAAAGATATACAGAAAGCTCCACTTCAGTCCATAATAACCAAGCAGCCACTGGAGTTAGTCCACGTCAAGTTGTCACCAAGTCGGTCAGGCTATGTCTATGCTTTAACCATCGTGGACCATTATTCACACTTCTTAATGGTAGTACCAGTCAAAGATCTGACAGCGAAGACGGCAGCAAAAGCATTCCAGACGCATTTCTGTAGGCCGCATGGTTACCCCGAACAAGTCCTTGCAGACCAAGGTCCAGCTTTTGAATAAGAACTGTTCAAGGAATTCTGCAATATGTACGGTTGTAAGAAGATACACACAACAACGTACCATCCCCAAACAAATGGTTTATGCGAGAAAATGAATCATATCGTAATTGAACTGCTAAAGACCTTACCAGAATCTGAAAGAAACCAGTGGCCAGATAAATTACCTGATTTGGTAGACTTATACAACCATGTCCCCCTGAGTTCTACAAACTGCACTCCAGCATACCTTATGCGTGCAAGACCCGGTAAATTACCAATTGACCTAGAAATGGGAATTGAAAAACCAGATACAGAAGTAGAAGAAACAGATTGGGATACCAAACGTCAGAAACAGTATCTACAAGTACAAGAATGTGTAGAAAGGAACCTACAGCAAGCAAGAGCAAGACAAGAGAAACTTTTAACAAACATGCTCAAGCAATGCCATTACAAGAAGGTGATCAAGTTCTCAAAAGAAAGAGACGCTTAAACAAACTGGATAATCAGTGGGAAACTGTCCCATACACAGTCTTACCATCTAATCTAGACAATGTTAAAACCTGTTTGATAAGCAAAGATGAAGGAAGAACTTCAGCAGTCGCATCTCGTGATCAGCTAAAATTGTGTCCGGAAACCCTGAAGACACCTGAAGTAACAGAACCCGTACAGGTCCAACCTACTAAAGAGAAGGAAAAAGAAAAAGAAGTATTCCATACGGTACTAGGAGATTTCCCTAAAACATGGCCAAATTACCATGGAGCAGTTGTCGTACCAATGATTGCATTCCCTTCAATGGTGAACCCAACACGAGAACCCGTGTTACCAGAACCCGTGTTACCAGAAGAAGACCCAAGACTAGAAGAACTGGAAGTAGAATCTGAAGAGGAAGAACAAATTCCTGGTCCTAATGAACTTGCCAGTCCTGCAGTCAGATCATCATCTGTCATAGTACCAAGCACAACACGTAGGTGTATACCCACTAATAATAGTAGCCCAAGTGCAAGCAGCATACCCGTTTTACGCAGATCAGAGCGTAGTACCCAAGGACAGTTACCAGTTAGGTACAGAGAGTAAAATTGTAATTAAATGTGTAATGTAAATATGTTTGTTTAAATGTAAAGTAGGGATGGGCGAGTCTACTCGCTAGGACTCGTTACTCGGCGAGTAGTAAGGGACTCGCAGGACTCGGTACTCTGCGAGTTTCCCAGCGATTACTCGCACAGTAACGAGTCCAATGCAAGTCAATGGCAATCCTAGTTTTGTCAGAGTTTACTTTTTCTCACTCGCTAGACTCGCTATATCACATCGCTATGTAGCTTGAATCTCCCCAAATCGTTTAAACAATCGCACCGCTTCACGGATACCCGCTGTCAGCAGCGAGTCTGAGCGAGTCTGAGCGAGTCTACGAATCCGAGTCCTGTATTCTGTATTCGGGACTCGCGAATACAGAATCTGTTATGTTCCGACAAAGCTTCCGAGACAGCCTAGCGTGTTAGGTCAGAAAACTTGTGAAGATGGACAAGCATGTTAGCCAATCATATTCAGTAATGCCACAGCCATGTTGGTTGTGGCAGGACTATGATTGGCTTCTGTCCATCGTGATGCCTATGTCATGTATGACAGGCAAGGCTGTATATAAGACTTGCCACCGCCATTTTGGGCACATTCCTGTGAAGATCTGAGCTAGTGCAGGGTGAGGTAGATGCTGGAGCAGATCATAGGGATTGTCAGTCAGTGTAGGGAACCTTAAAAATTCCTTATATTTAACCCAAACAGCTCTTGTGAGAGCTACCAGGAGGACTGAGGAGTACTGTGTAGAGGACTGTAGGCAGGCAGGCAGGGAGGTGCAGCCTTACAGTGCTCACAGGACCGACCTCATAGCTTAGCTTACTCACTCAGCTGTCCTAATAGCTGAAGTCAGAGGCTTAGCTGAGGTACTATTCACAATTTTTTTGCACCTGATAGATTTTGGGTCCTAAAAACCCCTTCAGCTTTATTTTGTCTGTGGCAGATCAGTGCGTTGCTGCTCTACCTGCAAATAGCACATACGCCACCTACTTGTGCGACTACTTGTGCACACTTAATTTTTTCAGGGACTAGTGTGCTGCTTCACTGACAAGTGTTAGCACACACTTAACCCGCCAGCAGGTGACGCCTACAGCAACACCTAACTCCATCTCGGTGACTGTGCATTTGTCAACAATGTCACAAAAACCACAATTTCTCAAAAAAGAGGTTGCAAAGGGACGGGGACGAGGTCGTGGCCGTAGCAGTTGTGCCCAAGAAGGCACTGGTACAGGTAGACAGATGAGGATTGATAGATCTTCTTTCTCACGTCTAAAATTCCCAGTACTCAACAAAAACGTGTCTTGAGGCCGGAAGAGCATGACCAGATAACATCTTGGATGGCTGATAACACCTCCACCACTGGTTCTTGCAGTACACAATCGTCCTTGCCAACACAGTCTAGTGTTGCTACAGACAACGCAGGGCCATCCAATCCTCAAAGTCTTCCTATTTCCTCAACCCATCGGCAGCCAGAGGAAAACTTGGAGTGTGACCTTGGTCACTCCGATGATTTATTTGGTTCTTATCAGCCCTCGATTGCATCTGGCCTTTCTTTGTCACTGCCTGACGAGATACTTCAAGAAGACGTAATGTCTATTCATGGCCAAAGTTTTGAAGCACCTCGTACTGAAGAAAGCCACTTTCAGCAAAGGCATACAGCATCTCAGGAGGTGGATGATGATGACGATGATGAGACACACATATCATCTGGCCAGCCTGCTCAGTCACGTTGTCCAGAAGACTTTGAAGAGGAAGGCGTGGATGATGAGACCACAGATCCTACCTGGACTCTTGGCATGCATAGCCAACAGAGCAGCCAGGAGGAGGAAAGTGGCCAAAAGCACCAAGGCTTACTCCTTTCTCCAGAACACAAGCTGTGACAACAGTTGCCCAAATTGTGTCAAAGTGTACCAACTGTTGCACAAACTGTAAACACAGTTGCCCAAACTGTGTCAACAGTTGGTGTTGTACGGAGTCATCCTCCTCTGCCTCCAATTCAACATAAAGGACGAAAAGCCATTGTGTGGCAATTTTTTAAGGATGCCACACCTGTACCAAATATGGTTATCTGTAACATCTGCCATGCAAGGCTAAGCAGAGGCCTGGGAAAAGGAAACATGAGCACAAGCAGTATGCGTAAGCATATGTCTGTTAAGCACCCAATTCAGTGGTCGGCTCATCAGGGTTCACAATCAGTGCCTTCTGATCCCAACACTTCCAGGCCACCTCAGATCCATCCTTCACCAGCTAGTGTTCAGGCATCAGCTCCTGCTCAAATGTACTCCTCCCAAGCTGCGCTACAAGAGAGACATGACAGTAGTCAAGCCACTGGTGTGTGTGCGCCAAACGTCCAGTTGTCTGTGCCACAGCTGTATGAAAAAATGAAGAAAAAGGGGGGGCGCTCCTTGTGTAGGATCCGGTGTTATTAAGGGGAGAAAGGGTTTGTGATCTTTTGCTGCTCACCTGGTGTGGTTATGCTGCTGGCATAACCACAGATCAGCGCCTTGCTGCGTAGGTGCAGCCGCCGTAGTCCTCCGTTCCGGGGTTTCCCCCGATCACGTGACCTGTCAGCTGGGCTCCACGTCACCACAGGTTCTCGCCGCTCCAGGAAATGAACAGCATAGCGAACTTATGCTAAAAAAGTGCTGTATCCAGCAGCACCGCTCCGCTCAATAAGACAAGGATCAAAACAAAACGAAAGGACAGCGGATATAGCGGGCGCTTGAACAGGACTGCAGGAGACGTAATTAATACTCCAAGGATTTAATAAAATTGCAATAAAAATACTGGTTATTTCCACAACATGTTTCGGCGATTTGCGCCTTCCTCAGGTGATAACCAGTACTACAATGAAGTTCACATTATATAGAGGCCAGAGAAATTAGCCCCATTGAAGTCAATTAACAATTAACATTCCACAAATTAACTCCTTCACTTCAAAATAGTCCACAAATTATCTCCTTCACTTCAAAATAGTTCACAAATTAACTCCTTCACTTCAAAATAGTTCACAAATTAACTCCTTCACTTCAAAATAGTTCACAAATTAACTCCTTCACTTCAAAATAGTACTGGGGTACTGGTCCATAGTGTTTCTAGGCACTATTTAATGAGGGTCACAATAATAGACCAGATAAATGAGGCCTCTAAGGACAGATATAGGACCCTTATGAACAGGGAGAATTATTGGATTTTTAAGTTAGGGTGTCTCCACCTGAAGGACTGAATCTGAAGCTGGAAAACACGGTTAGATAAGGGTATGTGTTGTCTTGATAGAAAAGAAATCGGGCTATGGTTATAACAAATACAAATACAAATACTAATATAATAGAAAATGGAAGGAGTATGCGGCTTTAACATCTATGGAAAGGGGTTCGTAAAGGGATGCTTATAGATATTCTTTACCATGGTCCTCTCTATAGATATTCTTTACCATGGTCCTCTCTAGAGGGTAAATACTATTACTAATATCAGGTCATTCATGGATTAGGGGTATATTTTCTTATATATATTTTTATATATATTTTTGTTACTTTCGTTTTATTTTATTTGATAGATGTATTCTTGATATATTGTGATTGGAGATCCATATATATATGTTTTATTATGTATTTTTTAACATGGCATCGAGCTAGATCGTATTCTTTGTATTGTAAGACTATTTTGAAGTGAAAGAGTTAATTTGTGGAATGTTAATTGTTAATTGACTTCAATGGGGCTAATTTCTCTGGCCTCTATATAATGTGAACTTCATTGTAGTACTGGTTATCACCTGAGGAAGGCGCAAATCGCCGAAACATGTTGTGGAAATAACCAGTATTTTTATTGCAATTTTATTAAATCCTTGGAGTATTAATTACGTCTCCTGCAGTCCTGTCCAAGCGCCCGCTATATCCGCTGTCCTTTCATTTTGTTTTGATCCACAGCTGTATGAAAGGCAGCGGAAGTACCAATCGACACACCCATTTTCCCAAAAAGTGACTGCGCAGATTGCAAAGTTGTTAGCTGTGGAAATGCTGCCGTTTAGGCTTGTGGGTACAGAGTCTTTTCGGGAATTGTTGGCTGTGGCGGCACCACGATAAACTGTATCCAGCCGCTACTTTTTCTCACCTAGTGCCGTCCCCGCGTTACACCAGCACGTTGTTAACAACTTAAAGCGTGCACTAACAAATGCTGTAACCGCCAAAGTCCACCAAACAACGGACACGTGGAAAAGTAGTTGTGGACAGGGCAGATACATCTCAGTAACGGCTCACTGGATCAACCTGGTGGACAGTGTCCCAACTTCGCAAAGTGGACCATCTGAGATACTACCAACTCCACGAATAGCGGGCACAACATCATTCCGGGTGGCTGCCTCATCATATATGTCCAGTACACAATCTGCTTCTGCAACTTCCTTGTCCACTGCTGAGCTGCCCGCACCATCACATCCAAGTTGGGAGCTTTGCAGTAGTGCTTCAGCAAGGCGACAACAGGCTCTTCTGAAGCTTATCTGTTTAGGTGACACACCTCACACTGCAACTGAGCTGTGGAAGGGTCTTAAGCAACAGACTGATGAGTCGCTGGCCCCACTGCAACTACAACCAGGTCTTGTTGTCAGCGATAATGATCGAAACCTTGTGGCGGCACTAAAGCACGGTAACCTTGTTCACGTGCCTTGCCTGGCTCACGTGCTGAACCTAATAGTTCAGAAATTCCTGAAAATATACCCCGAGTTATCTGACCTACTCGAGAAGGTGAGGCGAATTTGCGCCCATTTTAGACATTCGTCCACAGCAGTTGGCAGTCTTTCAGCCCTTCAAAACAAATTAAATTTGCCTAAACACCGGCTAATTTGCGACATGCCCACGCGATGGAACTCAACATTCCATATGTTGGCAAGGTTTAATGAGCAGCAGAGGGCAATAGTGGAATATCAGCTGCAACATGCCCGTCACCACGGAAGTCAGACCAGACACATTAGTACTTTCGAGTGGGTCTGGATCGCTGATCTTTGAGAGTTGCTGGAGAACTTTGAATACTGCACCAAACTTGTCAGCGGTGATCAGTCCATTATCAGTCTCACCATCCCCATGCTCTGTTTGCTTAAAGAATCGCTCCTGAATCTGAAAACAGAATCTTTGAGGGCCCAGCGGATGGCTATGGAGCCAGAATTTAACATCGCTGATCCTAGCCAACCAAGCCAATATCAGCAGGCTACATTGGGTCTGGAAGAAGAAGGTGATGAGGGTGATGATGAAGAAGATTAATTTTTCTGTGGTACTGATGTAAACCCTGATGGTACTCCCAACCCTACGTTTATGTCGGTACAGCATGGGTGGGCTGAAGAGGAGGAGGAGGAGGCGGAGACCGATGTAGAGGCCATGATGCGCAGTGATCCTCATTCTGTTGTAAGCGAGGAGATGAGTATTTGCAGCTTAGCACACATGGCTGACGTAATGTCTCAATGTCTCTCCCAAGATCCATGCGTCATTCACATATATGCCAGCAACCTCTACTGGTTGTCAACCTTTTTGGACCCCAGATACAAAGACAAATTTCCGTCGCTGCTGTTGCAGTCACCCAGGGGCTTAACGATGGATTTTTTCAAGAGTGTTGTTGTTGACCATTTGCTGTCCATATCACCGTCTGACTCCGCTATACCCCGAAGAACCAGCTCTTTGCAACAGCAGCCTTTGGTTGGGACACAAACGTCATCAATGTCAAGAAGAGGTGGGGGTACGATGTCCACCAACTGGGCGATGTTCAACAAACCTTCCGATCAACAACGGATCATGCCTACGGTCACCTTGACTAGGAGACAACAATTTTCCAACATGGTGAACGAGTATGTCAGTGACAGTACCAGCTTCCTAACCAACCCTTCTGTACCCTTTAATTATTGGGTTTCCAAGCTTCACACTTGGACAGAGCTCGCTTTGTATGCCTTGGAGGTGCTGGCCTGCCCAGCTGCTAGTGTGACATCAGAGCGTGTTTTCAGTGCCGCTGGGGGAATTGTCACTGATAGAAGGTCACGGCATACTACAGAAAATGCCGACAGGCTGATTCTCATTAAGTTTAACAAGGACTGGATATAATCAAAGTTCTTAACCCCTCCAGACGACAGTACCCAAACCTAGAGGGACATAATCAAATTTGGTATGTTTGGCTGACTGCGGTTTAAACATTATGTCCTTTTCTGACACGAAGGATAAACAATGTGCCTCTGCTAAGCAGCTTTGACAACTCATGTTCCTGCTACACTTGCTGCATGACAACAAAACTACACCATCAGTTTCAGTAATGTTACTTTACTACTGCATGCACTTGTGATGATTTTTGAACGTTGTTTTTTGTCAGACAATACAATACAGTCTCTTGGCTGAATTTTTCAAGGCAACAACCCTATTCCTGCATAGTGGGCATTTCTCCAACTGCAATAAAATATATTGTTTGGCTCAAGTGCCCTGCATTAATTTTAAAAATTTTGATCCCGCCCCTTGGGCTAATTTTTTGAGGCAACAAGCCTATGCCTGCATCGTGGACGTTGCTTGTACTATGCTTGTAGGACAAGCAAGAATATAGTATGGGCCACTCGCCCTCCTCTATTTCTAAAAAGAGTTTATTAAGCCCTTTGAGCTAATTTTTTTGAGGCAACAAGCCTATGCCTGCATCGAGGACATTGCTTGTACTATGATCCTGCTGGAGCCTGGCGAATGGTCCCACTGTACGCTACGGAGATAACGCGTAGACGCGCTGTGTTGCAAGTAGACGTCCCAGCCTCTCGCATCTGTGTTCCTAGTGTTGTTGCCATACCGAGTCATTAAGTAACCCCCCCCCAAACACAGGCACTATTTATTTGTCAGCAACATTTCTATGTGGAGTCATGATCTTACACATACTAACCAAGGTGCCTTCATGCGCCATGCGGGCCGTAAAGTACTTGTTAATGATGATGACTTTAAGCCCACCCACAAAATAACCTACACATCCATTCCCTCCGGTGGTGGTGGTGGTGGCGCTGGTACTCCCTCCTCCTCCACTACAAGTCGGAGTGGTTCAGGGGCCTCCCTTGCCTCTTCAGGCAGCTGTGGTGGCGGGTTACGACGCCGCCTCTGATGGTGAGCAGCTCTGTGGGTAAATATAAAAAAAATTTGGTGAATGGGTTGCGTTTGGAAACAAAACCATAGGCCAAACATAAAATGTGCACGCTTTTTTGACTCAGTGTATCTGTGTATTCTGTGTCTTTTCATTGTTGACCTTAAGATGGAATTGCAGCAAATAAATTAAGGACATTTTGGCTCATGCCTCAACCAATATTCTATGTGTGGGTAGTGTTGGTCCAGGATTTTTTGCCATTACATTAGAAATTTAAAAATTTGTCCGCACTATTACACTGTGCCCTGACTTAGGCAGGACAGCTATTTAGGCACTTGAAGACATATTAGTGGCCACAACTATTGCTTTGACTTTTTGTGGAAACTTTATGTGGACAAAGCTATAGCCTGACACTGTGAGGCAAACACATTATTCAGGGTTGTTTGCCATCAGATGGACACAAAAAGACGCAGTGTGGGCGACCTTGGTCTCAATGCACATAACCCAGATCAATACGGCAGATGAGCAAGACAGGAAATGGAGTCCTGCAGGTGACACATGAGCATTCTGCGTTAGTGGCCTACACTCCTTTTTGCTGCCATGTATGCTAATCAGGAATGTCTTGGTAAATAAAACACACCAAACAGATGGCTTGGCTTTTGAAACGACTGTAATGGACATAGAGTATGGGGTTGTTTTTGAGCAGCAGGTCACACATCGTTGGTGCCAAACAAGGTGGTATGCACAGATGGACAGTTTTACAGTTATTCCAACGGGGCCGAACAAAAAACCGGAGCAGCAAGGGCAAACCTCAGGTTTCCTAAAGGACCTTGGACATAAAAGCCTGTTGCACTTAAAATATGGTCCTCTTTAGTTTGATTTTATACAGCATTAATACACTATGTTTTCCAGAGGATTCGTAATGTGGCCATGAGTAAACGACAAAAAAACTAAAATTCACATGTGGGCCCTAATATCTACACCATCACCTTGTAGCCCCAAATATACCCATGGGAAAACTCACCCACACGTATTTGTAGTGATAGAGGGTATGTCCTGAAATGTGTGTGAGTGTGTCAACAATCTGGGATGGTGTACAAACAGTTTAGTGCAAAAGGGGTATATCCTTGCAACTTATTTAGCCGAAAAAAACACCCACAACTAAACGTGTAGGGATGTATGTGGCCCTTATGCAAGTCGAGGCCATTTGGAACAGATACAAATGAGGCTTATGACAGGCAAACCAGACAAAGCCAAACACCTTAGAGGCCATTGCAGGGAAGAACATGGCTTTGTTCCACAAACATGCCAACAATAATAGCTAATTGTGAGGTCACGGAACATTGTGTCTGACCACCCTGCAGAACATTGCTTATTTGTCCCAACGTCACAATGTGACTATAAATGTGTATGTCCTGGATCACTGTCAAAGGTAATAGAATTCTGTTGCACCATGGCAGAAACAAACCCCAATGTGGGTATGTAAACCACCACACTCATTATAGAGCTTCATTGGTAGACTGTGTGCCCTCTTGGACAGGGTCCTCTCCTCTTGTACCTGTATGACCTGATTGTCTTCATGTACTGTTTTTTGTCGTTAACCCTTATCCTCATGTAAAGTGCCATGGAACCTAATGGCGCTATATAAATAAATAATAATAACAATAATAGTACACAACAGTGCAGCAGACACATACCTTGGCATACGGACCACCGGTTCAAGGAAGGACAACCAGTCGTAGTGGCGATATATCGGCCCTGGATCAGCTTCCGGTCCCCCCTCCAAGATCTTGCGGCGTTGCCTTTTGTGTTGATCCGACAGCTCCTCCACCGTTTGATAATCAGGTCAACTGTGAAATGATTTCAAACCGGGTTTAGACCTCTGTAACATTTGAAACACTAAAAGTATGTGTACAAATCAACAATAACATTTTATTCATGTTGTGTGTGTAATGTGTATACAAGGCACAGTGACACGACAGTGTGGAACATCATCAACAGCATTACGGACATTGAGCTCACGTGGCCACAATCACAAATGGGGCAGGGCACATGTCAACGCATAGAGAATGTAATAGTGCAGGCACCAGACTCCGCTCATTAGTGGTATTTATATACACCCAACCTCCTGGCCTTCAGAGCCAGGAGGACCAGCCCTTAAACTAAGTGTACTATTGTGACCCCATCCAAATATAGGCAACCATGCGACGGCGCATGATAACACATTGAGGGCCCTGTATACCCTACTATGGGGACCCTGTATATCCACGGAGGCCCTGTATACCCACTGCTGGAGGGCCTGTATACCCACTGGGGGCCCTGTATACCCACTGGGGGCCCTGTATACCCACTGGGGGCCCTGTATACCCACTGGGGGCCCTGTATACCCACTGCTGGGGGGCCTGTATACCCACAGGGGCCCTGTATACCCACTGCTGGGGGCCCTGTATACCCACTGCTGGGGGGCCTGTATACCCACTGGGGGCCCTGTATACCCACTGCTGGGGGGCCTGTATACCCACTGCTGGGGGCCCTGTATACCCACTGGGGGCCCTGTATACCCACTGCTGGGGGCCTGTATACCCACGGGGGGCTGTATACCCTACTATGGGGTCCCTGTATACCCATGCTGGGGGCCTGTATACCCACAGGGGGGCTGTATACCCTAATATGGGGGGCATGTATACCCACTGGGGGGCCTGTATACTCTGCAGGTGGAGCTGTATACTCTGTTGGGGCTGTCTACCAGTGATACCACTGTATACCAGGATGGCGGTCAATATGTTTTCCCAGTTTTTTGGAGCAAAAGTAGGGGGGTCGGCTTATACACGGGTCGGCTTATACACTACTATATACGGTAAATGCAATATAACGTGTGAACACATTTAACTCACCCATATTGCTCTGTGCATCCTGGCCACTTCGATGGAATGCAGGGAACATGACTTGAGCGACCTCCCTCCAGGCTGTAGTCCGCTGGATGTTATCCCCATAGGCAGGGTCAGTGGGCAGCCAAAGCAGGGGCCGAGCCTCCACCAGGTCAATCAACTGCAGGTGTTGACACGGGCCATGCTTGCTCTCTGTGTGCGCGTCTGGCAGCTCGAGTCGGCTTATTTCCTGTTTGCTAAAAGCATGGGGTTTGCTGGAGAAAATCGCTTTCCTCACCTCATCGGCGCCAAATAAGACAAACACATGCGAGTTTGGCCTCGGAGACAGCAGCAAAATACAGTTGCGAGTGGGGTTTCCAACACGGCAATGCGAGCGCTTTCCGAGACACATCTGTGATTTTTAAATCGCACATTACTCGCTATTACTCGCTTCCCCATTCATTAACATTGGACTCGCTAGACTCGCAACGAGTAGCGAGTCCCGGGCTCGGACTCGCTAGAGTCAAGCGATTCCGAGTAATTTAGGACTCACCCATCAATAATGTAAAGTAAACGTAAATTGAACCCGGTAGACTGTCCAAGAGAGTGGAGGAACTGGATTGACCCCCATGTATATTAAGTTAGGGAAAGAAAGTGCCTTGGGGGGTGGTGTAGCGAATCCAGGCCTCCTAAGCAGAAACGCCCGTGGACATATGTATATAGTTGTTGCAACGTTAACAAAGCCCAGTACCTACAGAGACTATCCTGTATGAACTTCAAATTTTCTCAATTTACTTATGGACCATATATACCACGGACTGGTTGTGGTAAGAACTCTTTTGTGAATATATTTATCAGCCCTGAGGCAATAGACTAAACCCCTGGAAAGACTGCTTTTTTTACTTTTTGGACTCTTTTTCACATTTTAGTGATTTTTGTACTTTTTACTTTTAAGTCTCTGTCAGTATTAATTGTGTTTAATTGTTTGTTACTTGTTTTTCCACAGTCCCGAGTACTGTATTTACCTAAGGGGGAATGTGGCACCCCATGGGTTAATGTGCCACAATAACATCACATGGGTTCCCTCCCCACAACACACTGACAAACTCTGGCACCTCTGGGCCAGGAGGGGGAGCACAATCTGCTCTCTTAAATTACCCCTGCTCATGAGGAAGAGCAGGTCAGCAGCATCAGGGACCAATGCCTGGTGACAGCAGCACAGAGACAGAGTTAGCTCAGCAGCTAGTAGAAGCGCTGAGGAACAAGAACACAGCGAGAACGAAAGTCTGATGAGCATGGGAGAAGCCTACCCATACTCCGCTCCCAAGACAGCTGCATAAGCTTGGACAGCAACTGGAGTCCGTGTACTGATGACTGTACAAACAGCAAGAGGTAACCAGAGCAGTGGGGTTTCTAGATGCCCACAGTACCAGTGCAAAGCAACACGGCGGGGTCAGCACAGCACAGAGGACTCAAGTTGCCTAGCCAAGTGGTACCAGCAGAACACAGAGAAAGAGTGAGGAGTCCCAGCAGCTCAGCTAGAAGCAGCAGCCCAGGACACACACACAGCGCAGCACGAGGAAGCTGATGACCCGGACAGGGTGGGAGGAAAGCCTAGCCCCAGTACAGACTCCGTGGACTATCATCTGCAACAACATCTGCAGTAAAGCTTTGGAAAACAGCAAAACTGTGAGTCTGTGTATTGATTGCAACCTTTGCCCTACATCCAACAGCAGAGAGGTCCCACCTGAAGAGCTACAAGCCTTGTCAACTCTGCACACAGGCTGGAAGAAAGCTGCAGCATCAGGAGAGAAGGACAATTGCACCTTTTACTACAAAACGTGAGTGTGTGTTCTTTAACCCTGTCTCCTGTAAAGCTTCCAAGCAACAGGGGTATCCAGCTTCACCTTAGACACAGGTATCCCTTTAAAGTTTTTTAAAGGCCACAAGGTCCAACCTCAGAACTCCCTACTGTAGATGAGGCGTGTAAATGTGACTTCCTCCTCTACAGACTATTTGTGTATAGTATAGTCACAGCTCCATGTCTATCCAGCTGTGGTCAAAAGTACAGACCTCTGTGGTCAAAAGTACAGACCTCTGTGTTGGCTTACAGTATAGGGGCACATCCATTATAGACTTTACCATCACTGCCCCGGGGAATACAGTTCTACCCACTGGAACTATTCCATCTGCGCTGCCATTACACCATCCCACGGAGGTTCTACAGCAGCGGCGGCCCCATCACTGGCCGCACATGGTGGGTGGCGTCACGATAGACTATTCTCCCCTGTAAATACACCTTTTATTTGCCAGGGCCCGGGACACGGTCCGTACCAGGACCACACGTGACTTCCCCAATAACAGACACGGTCCGGTACCGAGTACCCTCGTCCCAGTGGGCTCGACAATAACACAATGCAGCAGTTTATTATGCTATCATACACTGCTGATAACATACAATACACATTACATTTCACATATACAGTAATACTCTACTCATATAATCACATTACAGGACATTCATAATTCACATTACATATATTGTGTACAATGGAGCACTATCTACCAGCTCCATCGACTATCAATAGCACTAACCGTAGCTCCTATGGCGGTTACGTACACCTGTCCTTCTCTACACTTCACATTTACATATAAATACATATTCACATATTTCACCAAGAACATTACAGACCTCCCAGTCTGTCCCCAATGGTGGCTACTCCCCGCCCGGCATTATTCACATATCAACAGGAACATCAAAGACATCACAGTCTATTCCCAATGGCGGCTATGCCTCGGCATTATTCACACGGTTACACATTATACATGGCACTTTTATATAAACCATTGTGTGTCACCCGTTTATACATCATACATGGCACTTTCACATAAACCATGATATAATTCACACGTATCACCGGAACCTTTGGTCGCCTTTGAGGTATACCCAGTCTCACTCATGCATACACAGCCATACAGTCCATCATACAATATCCATGGACTTTACTTGTCCCCGCCTTATGGAGCACTAGAGATATTCTCCATAGTACGTGTCCCCGCCTCACACATCCACACACACACAGTCCATCATAAGTTATCTATAGACTACAGCCTATATGGGCTCAGACTAGGGTTTAGCAAACTTGAGCTACCGGGTAAACCAGGCATCCCCAAGGCCTCCTCACCACGTGTTTACAGGATGCCAGCCGCCTCCAAACCTCCGTACAAGACAGGTTTCCCGGACCACAGCTGCACCCCCTCCACATCCGAGTTAGCACCCTCCAGGTTTGGCCAGGGTTCCTAAACTCCAGGAGCCATCTTAACCCGCTGTCTGGCCACAGGCTCATGCACATTCGTCAGAGGGACAGGTGTCTCCCGCATGGAGAGGGCAGGCTTCCCCCCACGTCCCAAAGGGACAGGATTCCTCTGACCTACATCCTCACATCTCAGAGGTCCATACTGATCTGCTCTCACACAGCACTAGGCAGCTTCATATCCTGCCTGCCACACCCACACCTGGGATTCAGTAAGTAATCAGCACCACTCAGCCACATACATAGCTGCAGTTAACTCCATGTGTACTACTACAGAGCTAACACACACTTAACCCTATGTGTACAGCTAAGTAAAGCAATTACCCAGATTGCAGCGGACCATGTGAGTCATACCAGCACGTGCTATAGTGCCGGCATGCCTCATAGGCCATTTTAAACTTCAAACTTTTTTCCTGAACAAAGATGTGTTCGTCGACTTTCAGGGAAAGTGTTTGGGTTTTTGATCCCCAAACTGAATTAGCCATGTTTGGTTAAATTTGAAATTGGCAAACATGTTCGGGGAAAGTTTGCTCCTCTTTACACAGCAATACTACCAAGTAATGATGAGCATTGAATCAAAAACTCAAATATTACTTTAATGACTCACTACAAGAAACAATCATATAGCTTGACTATATAAAGGTTCACCAGCTTCAAAGCCACCATAGTATAAAGCTTCCAAGTGACTCACCGTGGCCGGGACTCCGGTTTAGACAGGCGATGCTTCCTTCCTCCTTGTCACGGGTGGACCGCGCCTGCCGGTAGTGGGGCCCGGTGTAGTGCAGATCAAAAGTGTTGACGACGTCTTGCGGGAACAGATTAAAGGGGTTTTTAATTTATTCGTGACGCCACCTATGAGTAGTTTCGGTAAGGACTACCGACGCTGCGGAACCTCCGGGGGATGGACAGCAGCAAGATGTTACGCTCCCCACAGGCTGAGCGGTGATCCCCGGAGGCTGGAGCTGCTCAAGATGTTGTGCGGCAGCTGCGGTTACCTTGTAGTGCGGACGGACAGTTCATAAGGAAGCACGGACACAGAAAGTCTCTGCAACGGGTCTTTACTGTAACCAGCAGGCAGTACATGGTGTACAGATTACAGGTAGTGGAGCGGGTGGACTCAACAGTGATGGTGTCCCTTAGAAATCCGTAGTGTTCCTCCATTCTAACTAATTGGTTGCCAGTGTCGCCCAGGAATACCAGGTCGGGTACGGGGAGGCTGCTTCAATGCCCTATCCATGATGTACGTTCTGGATGTTTTGGGGAGCCTTGGATCCCTCGTTGGGTACACCGCTGGTTAGACGACTGGAAGTTGGCTGGTGGTGGGGTGCTCCTGTAAAGCTGCTCCTCCACGCTTCTGGTTCGCGTAGCAGAGGTGAACTGCTGCCAGCTTCGGTACCAGTGAACCGGCTGTGAGTTGTGGGCACGGGAGTCTTTTGGGAACCCGTGTGAATGATGTCCAATCCCAGTTGGTAAGGCCTCAGGTGCTGACATCCGACCGGTGACGGCCCGGGGCTGCACGGGGTGCGGAGCCCCCGCTCCTCTCCAAGTTCTAGACTGCTCAGGTCAAGTTCTAGATCCCTTCTCTAACTGTTCTGACTAGACTAAGGGTCTGTTCTCCTACACTTCCCTAACACTCCACCCACCAGGACCTAGGATTGGCCCTCTGTTCTAGGTGATGCATGCAGGGTTGGATTTCTAAGTTAACCAGATCACTGCCGGGTCAGAGAATATTGCGGCTGCTTTTATGGCTGCAATACCCTCTTGTGACGCACTCGTTGCGGGGCGCCACACAAGCAACAGGGGTATCCAGCTTCACCTTAGACACAGGCCTTTTTAAAGGCCACAAGGTCCGACCTCAGAACTCCCTACTGTAGATGAGGCGTGTAAATATGACTTCCTCCTCTACAGACTAATTGTGTATAGTATAGTCACAGCTCCATGTCTATCCAGCTGTGGTCAAAAGTACAGACCTCTGTGGTCAAAAGTACAGACCTCTGTGTTGGCTTACAGTATAGGGGCACAAAACAGACCCTTGCCATCACTTTGCACTAAGAGTCACAGCCAAAAAAACAAATCAGAGGGTCCCCCCACCATGGAGCCAGGAATGTGAAATGCCCTTTAAGTAATTGTTAACAATAATAGTAGAACATTTCTGAATATCTCAAAATCCCCCATAAACAATGAAGAATGCTCTCTACATAGCAGTTAAACTTGGTGACCTGTATCTACAGGGCATGAAATTACCATGAGAAATGCGATATATTTTGATTTTTTGATTTACAGAATTAAACTATTATTATCAAGTGGTAAAATGGGCTGAGAAGTAAATAAGACAAGCTCCAGTTCTTCTGTGATTGAGGACAGTGTACGGAGGTAACATGCTCCTGTCACAGGCATCAAAACCTTCTGTTAACTTGACTTAATTACGTATTACAGTACCATGGTTTCTTCAAGAACATAAGCTAGATTCTTATTTTACCAGCAGCTTAATAGGATTATTGATCATCTGTTTATCTATGCACATTTCATCGATAATAAAGGTGAAAAATCTCAAACAATTTGGTATTATTCAACTAATGCATGTAAGGTGGAAGAAAAAAACCTTTAGTAGATTATCTGCAAATTAAGTTTATATGCAAATGTACAGCCCCAGGCCCAGGGGTACTCGGGTATCAGGCTCAGAGGGGTTCACGGGGATGTCACGGGCGGCGGTGCCAGAGCCCATGGCCTGGGTGACACTTTAAAGAGGGGTTATGTACAAGGGATAAGAGTTTGTTGTCTCGTTACACCACCTGTAGTACCTGGTGAGGGATCACCAGTGCCGCCACAGTCCTCCGAGGGCGATGGTATTGCGGCAAGGATGACAAAGCTCCCTACAGGTGGAGATGGTCCTCCAGGGCAGCGTTGCTTTAAGCAAAGGGTTGAATTTTGGTAGCACAAAGACACGGAGGCAAAGTCACTCTCCCGGGCACTTTACTATAAACAGTCAGCAGCAGTATACAATGTCCACATTTTAGCAAGATGTTAAGCAAACAGGGTAGCCCTACGGGTGGCTGCAAGTGGATGCCAGGTGGTATGGAGGTACCTGTTGTATGCCTTAGTTGACGAACCTGTGTCCTTTCTTCCCCACCTAGGATTAGTCCAGACCCATTTAGTCCTTGAAGGTACTTTACGGGCTCCCCTCCCTCACAGTGAAGAAGCAGGTGGACCGCTCAGTGTGGCAGGGTGCTGCGGCCGGTGAACAGACCACAGCAGCGGTTGACGATCTTAGAGCTGGACTCTGGCCGTGTCCTTGGTTTGGCATTCCCGTGGGTGGCTGGGGAAGCTCCCTGGAGTACGGTCGCTCCACGCTGGGGTTCCCGCTTTCTCTCTTGGGCCCAGACTCACGCGTCAGGCACCCTCTCTCAGGATACACTCAGGATCCCTTTTCATCTTTCATCAGCATCAGCCTGGAGCTGTCCTGTTAGACCTTCCGACTCGCCCCACACTCCTCCTTGACTCCCACTCGACTCTCACTCACTTCTACTTCCCCCTAGAGGTGACTATATCCCTCGCAGGAGTAACCTCCCACCACTATCTAGTGTGAGAGTGCAGGAATGGGTCCCATCCACCAGCCCAGCATCCACTTGCAGTTGGGGAAAATTACCCTGCTTTTATGAGTGCAATACCCCGGTGTGATGCCTGACCATCGAGGGCGCCACACAAATTATCTCTACAGGTACTAAGTATAATGCTAGGGTAGGGATGGAATGATGGGCGGCAGCCAGCAAACGCACGATGCCACACTTTGTGCAAGCCAGCATAATAACGCACACCCTAAAGGGTCGGGAAACTTTTCACCCACCTTCTCAGGTGATAATAGTGGGGTGACTGGTGGCGGACACACAGGCCGCAGTCGGATCAAACACACCAGTACAAACAGGGAAAGCAATGTAAATCCTAGTTATATACTAGGAAGCACAAAAAATACTTATAACAATTTTATTTATCTAGTGACAACACATTCCACAGCGCTTTACAGTTCAGAGGGGATACAATACCATACCATATAATAATACAATAAAATACAGACATTATGAGACAATCCAAGGGAAAAAAGTACATTCAGATACTGTGAGGGGGAGGTTCCCTGCTCGAATGCTACAGTCTGAGGAAATAGGGGAGGCACAAAACGTAATAGTAACAAATGATGTCATATATATGGTCCAGCCATCAACATAATAAATAGGGGATTCACATAATGCTGCATGAATCGGTCACCAGCTAGGATCTGTACAAGAACAGATATAGTGCTATAAAATCCTTGGGGCTGTAGAAAGATGACACATGAGGCCAGATTTGAAAAAAGGACAGAATTGGAATGGTCACATAGATGAGGTGAGGTGATAGGCCAGTCTAAAGAGATGAGTTTTTAATGCTTGCCTAAAGCTGTGGATATTTGGAATTAATTTAATTGTTCTTGGTAATCCGTTCTAGAGAATTGGTGCAGCTCATGAGAAGTATTGGAGACGGGAGTCGGAGGTTTGGATTGTAGATGATGTCAGTCTTTGGTCATTTGCAGAACGGAGGGCACGTGTAGGGCGATAGACAGAGATGAGGGAGGAGATGTAGGGTGGAGCAGAACTGTGGAGGGCTTTGTGGGTGAGAGTGATAAGGTTACATTGTACTCTGTAGCGGATAGGCAGCCAGTGCAATGACTGGCACAGGATAGAGGCATCGGTGAAGCGGTTGGGGAGGAATATGATCCTGGCTGCTGCATTCAGGATGGATTGGAGAGGAGAGAGTTTAGTAAGGGTAAGTGCACACTTACCGGCGGGTTGGTCGGCGGCGGCTGGGCGGAACCCGCCAGGAAGCTCCGGCGCCGTCCACCGGCTTCCTGGCGGGTATGTGCGGCGGGAGCCGGGCGGGTGACGGGCGGGAGCCGGCGGTTGCGCAGCGGGTTCTCGGCGGCGGGTCTGCTGCGGCTGGAAGCAGCACATGATTCTGCTTGCAGCCGCTGCAGAACCGCCGTTTTATAGAACAAGCTCATTCTTTGCTAACCCGCTGGGAAACCTGCGGGTTAGCAACGGATGAGGCTGTGTAAACCGCCGGTGTGTGCACAGCCTTGGTCGGTTTACATTGGTTTTAATGTTAATCCAAACGCCGGTTTGGATTAACATAAATTTACATAAAACTAATGTAAACAAACCGGCGGTTTACACAGGTAAAC
This sequence comes from Allobates femoralis, assembly GCA_033576535.1. NCBI lineage: Eukaryota > Metazoa > Chordata > Amphibia > Anura > Aromobatidae > Allobates > Allobates femoralis. The sequence continues at coordinate 155,392,515 of JARQOC010000010.1, forward strand.
CGCCCAAAACCCGGCAAGTGCGCACATAGCCTAAGAGGGAGACCGATTAATAGATAATTGCAATAATCCAGGCGAGAAAGAATAAGGGCGACACAGATTTTACAGAGTCATCAGTAAGGGCCACGTCACACGCTTCAATCTTGTGAACGATATCACTTAAGTGATCCGGAATTTTGATCGCTTGAGTGATATCGTTTGTGCGTCGTTGCGTGTAATTAAGCGATCTTTCAGTGAAAAATCGCTTGATTGTTTGGTGGAATATTTGTGAGCAGGACCTCAAATCTGTTGTTCATCGTTCAATTCAACCTGCTGCATCGTGCTGTGTGACACCTCTCAAACAATCTCATTCTCAATTTCGCCTATTCCTGACGCAAGAGGGTGTCTATCACTGAGCAGTGCGCACGATCGCTGGCGCATTGCCAAATTTAACATCGTTAAAGAGATCTATGCTTGTGACACCGCACAAACGATATCAATACATTGTTCGAGCGATCTCCATCACGTGACTTTTCAGCCGATATCGTGATTGAGATTGAAGCGTGTGACGTGGCCCTAAGAAAAGGTCGAATTCTAGAGATATTTTTTGAAATGCAAGTGAAACAAGCGAGGGAGTGATTGGATGTGGGGAATGAAGGAGAGATCTGAGTCAAGTATAAACCCAAGATAGCAGGTGGCTGCTGAGGAAAATGAAAAAACCTCATACAGAAATGGCAATATTAGGTTTTGGAAGATTAGTAGGGGGAGGAAACATGAAAAGTTCAGTTTTTGACAAATTTAGTTTAACGTACAGAGAAGACATGATGTTAAAAAACACACAAAAGAACTAACCTTTCCACCCAAGCACAACTGAAAATAATCAGCACTGAACAAGAGCATATGGCGGGATTAAATATTCCTTTCATGTATCCCGTGAATATAAACAAAATAAAAGGCGGTCTAATGGAGCGCTAAGAAGGAGAGGATTACTAATCTTATATTAACCAGGCAGATGAGCGCTCCCACATTCGGAGAGCATGTGGGAGCGCTCATCTGCCCAGCTAATACACTCAATACAGTCAATCAACGGACTCCTGACTGAGAGTTCCGCTTTCCCCCAGACTGGAGCAGCATACCATAGGAGCCTTACCAGATCCTAAGAGATCGATGTGCCATTGTATAAAGATACACTATAAGTGAGTGCGCTTGCCTATAATACATATATATAAAACCTCTACACTTAGGTCTGCGCCTTCTGCTTTTTTATCCCCTGTAGACCTACAGCCTAAGGTCTCGTGTGTAATCTTATATTAAAGCATCCAAACCATTATTAAGATGACCCCTATATGCCATAACATGTTTTGACGGTCTACAGCCATCTTCCTTAGGTGATATCACCAGAGGAAGACGGCTGTAGACTGTCGAAACATGTTGTGGCATATAGGGGATATCTTAATAGAGGTTTGGATGCTTTAATATAAGATTAGTGATCCTCTCCTTCTTAGCGCTCCATTAGACTGCCTTTTATTTTGTTTATATTCGTGGTATCCCTATTGGGAGGCTGGCAGGAGCTGCTGTGGGAAGGAAGATTAAGTTTTAACCCTGGAGCCATTCACCGGAGCGAAAGGACCTGTGGTTGCTGGGCGGCTGGGACCATTAACAAAGGACCTGCGGTGACGTGTTTCCGGGTACTGGTTCATGTGGGGTCGACTTCCTGGAAAGTATCGCTGGAGCGACGGCGCCTGGCAGGATCCGGAGGTCTAAAGCCCTGAGCGTTTACTGGTGTTGTGCGGAGGCGCACAACACACAAAGGTGAGCGATACTGCTACCCACCCCAGACCAATTTAGTGTCTCAGGTGCTTCTCATTTCCGCCCCTCTGTTTTTGTTTCTTTCATGGATCCCCTGACACAGCTGAGGTAACACCCAATCTCCACCCTCAGTCTATAGAGGCAAAGGAGGGGACAAGGAGAACGGAGTGGAAGGAACCGTCCACTACAGAGTTGAGCCAGGGGACACAGCATCCCATATCGCCTGTCAACAGCTGACGATGGGGGACCCAGCGCCCTGGGACTCCTAGATGGTAATATGCTGGGAATGATGCTGTCCCACCTCACAACAAGACCAAAACAGAAGTCTCCCAGAGCACAATACATGGCAGAATTGAACACCTGCACTAAATCCAACCTCCAAAGGTGACACCCAACTGCTTATGACCAGTGAGGGGTGACTAGTGACCTGACGGAGAGCTGGAGAACATCAGGTGGTCCAAGAGACTCGAGTGCAGAGGTAAGAGAAGGATTAACACACCTGACCACAGGAGGCCTGCCCCAATACCTACCAATATCCAAACTGCCAGAACTGACACTTAGCAGACCAATGTGTTTCCATAGTTTCAGCAGGTTTTTTGCATTTAATCTGAGAGCAGCATGATGTAGGGGCTGAAACCCGGATTCCAATAATGTCTCACTTGTCTGCATTCTGATGTGTTGATACATTTACTGATTTCTTCGCAGATAAAGCAGTGAAAATATAGAAAACCGTGAGTCAGAGCAAACTTGTGTTAACATGCCTGTAGAGTTGACACTTCCACCCCCAGGGCCATCAGCTCCCAGGGCACAGTACCTCGAGGTCCGCGCTGCCACTTCAGAAAGGGACAAAAGAAGCCAGTACAAGAGAATGTCTGGATCAATGATTCTTCTTTATTATCCAACGCGTTTCAGAGTTATCTCCCAACTCCTTCATCAGGGATGTCAGTTGGAAGGAGTTGGGAGATAACTCTGAACCGCGTTGGATAATAAAGAAGAATCATTGATCCAGACATTCCCTTGTACTGGCTTCTTTTGTTCCTTTTCTGAAGTGGCAGCGCGGACCTCGAGGTACTGTGTCCTGGGAGCTGATTATACCACAGGGATCTGTGGAAAGTACGGTCCTGCAGCAGCTACTTGTATTTGAGCGATCATTACCTTTTGTGGATTTTCACAACTGCATCAGGTGAGCAGCCTCTTTGTATAACCTCTTGTTCTTCTTTAAAGAAGATATCACCCTATGTGCGCATTCTTGAATTTTATAGACCCCCAGGGCCATGGGATACTTGGAACCGGACTACAGTTCTGTTCTGGAGTCACGGGAGTAAAGACCCAGCTCCATTACCCTGGCGGTGTCAATGGAAGTCTGGGATAGGGTTTTAGGGGATTTTTGTCATGACACCACCTACGGTACACAGCCAGGGATGGCCGATGCTGTAGTTCAGATCTCCGGGGAATATGACGATGTTGTTGTTGCTCCCCGTAGGTGGAGCGGTACCCCAGGGCAGGTGTAACAATCAAAGTGAAGATGGTGATAAAGTTGCAGTGCAGGGCAGAGGATGCCGGATTAATTCACTGGCACAGCTGGTGCAGTTCCACACTTTTACTCATGGTTCTTAGGTGGTAGCATCTAGCCGAGTGTTGTGTCCTACGAGCCAGGGGTCCAGCCACTCCCAGGTAGATTGGAAACACTTAGGCTGGTTTCACACTGCAGTTTCTGCCTGATCAGGGTTCATCAGGTTGTGTGTGTCAAAGCCAGGAGAGGACCCAGGAGAGGAACTTGCAGAGAAAAACTATGATTGAAAGATTGACACCTGTTCTGAGTTTTGGAGACACTCCTGGTTTTGGCACACAAACCTAATCGAACCTGATCAGGGAAAAAACTGCAGTGTTAAACCAGCCTTAGCCGGCACCCCATTCTTTGTACCTTCTCCGAGTCATCTTCCTCTTGTCCTGGCTCTCTCTCCTTCCTGCCCCCAGGTCAATTTACAGCTTAATAATTATGGGGTGACCCAAAATCCAGTGTGTGAACCACAGCATGTATCGGAATGGTATAACACCATGGAAACTTTGACCGCAAAAATGACAAGAGGACAAATTATATGTAACTTATAAAGAGACCAATCAGATATGAACCAGCCAGATGGAAAAAATATAGTACAGCATATAATTATACATGGCACAGTTACATGAAAAATTCAAAAATAGGTGCTGCTAGCTGTGCAAGAATGTATGGGGGGGGGGAGTATCAATTGTTAAATGTTCCTGTGGAGCCCACTGGGACGGGGCACTCGGTGCCGGACAGGGGTGCTGCTGGGGGATGTCATGGCGGTCCTGGTCCGGACCGTGTCCCGGGCCCGCACAATAAAATGGGGGGTTATTTACAGGGGATTTGTCACTCGTGACGCCACCCACTATATGCGGCCAGTAATGGGGCCGCCGCTGCTGCAGAACCTCCGGGGATGATGGGTTAGCAGCTTGGATGGAGTAGTTCCTGTGGGCAGAACTGGGTTCCCCGGGGCAGTGGTAGAGGTAGTTAAAGTCTGTGAGGATGTTATTGATGCTGCAGGAGAGTAGGAGTAGCAATAGAGATGATAAGAGTAGAGGCAATGGCAGTCTATGAGGGCAAGTGGGGCTTCAGCATAAGGATGACACACACACTCACGGTTTCTGTTGTTCTTCAAGTCTTTACTGGCAGATGGTATTACACAATATTGTCCACGGAGTCTGTACCAGGTTGCTCCCACCCTGACCGGGTCCTTGGCTTCCTACTTAAACGCTGTGTGTGGCCCTGCTGCTGCTTGTAGCTATACTGCTGGCCCTGTCTCTGCTCACGGGTACCAATATGCTGGGCAACTTGAGTCCTCTGTGTCACTGACTCCCTCGTGTTGCTTTGCTATGGTGTGGTGAAGATGGTGGACCTTCACTATGCCGGTGTTTACTGTCCTGTCTGTCTCAGGCACAGCCTCGGATCCGGTATCTGTCTTGAGCGCCTCCCCGGGGTCAAGCTTTTGGGGTAACTCTTTATCCCGGGTATGTTCCTCTGTTCCTCTGTCTCCTTTCCTCAGACCTCTCAGGACCTCCACTTCTACTTGACTCTGCTCCTGCTCCAGACTCAACTCTCCTCTGAACTGAACTAACTGTCACTTCTGCTCTGAGGTAAACAACTTAGCTCCTCCCACTAATGCAGGTGCCAGCTAAGCTCCTCCCACTTTCTAGTGTAGTGTTGTGTGGGGATTAAACCTGTGTTGTTTCTGTGGCATATTAACCCTTGGGATGCCACATTCCCGTGGAGTGTAAATCTATAATTATACCCCTAAATACACCCACGCCATGTTTGGATCTGTCCGTATGGTGTTGTTGCTTCTCACCATGACTACCGGCATCACAGATACATACTTCCGGTTCCACCGGAAGTCGTCATCGGCTGCTGTTAACCAGTCACAATGGTAATCGCCACATGACCTTACACGTAGTTCCAAAGTAGCGCCCAACCTGCACACAGCTGGGGCCGGTCAGACTGGATTAATAAGGTATTTAACCTTGGTTGTGCACACTACACCCACCTTCCCCTGGCGAAGCTGTGCCCCACCAGCGATACGCGTGGGGCCAGGGTGCCCCCGGGTCCTGACAGCATTCTATTCATCTCTGTGGCGAGTTCTATCATCCACTTGCACCCTACACATTGGTGACTATTGACTGACTTTATCAGCGACTGCTGCCCAGCTCTGACCTGGACAATCATTGCATGTGTCGGTATCGCCCTTATTGACCCTTCTTCTTTATAACAGCTCCTTGGTACTGGCCCAGGATATTGATTTGTCATTGCCATATCTACATCCTGTTTGTTGTTGCGCTGACTACCACCTGGCATTTACATGTTCTTAGTTAGAATTTGTTAACATACCTCCTCTTCATTGTATTTAGGGGAATCATTATAGATTTACACTCCTACGAGAACATGTAACAATTGATACTCCCCCCATACATTCTTGCTCAGCTACCAGCACCTATTTTTGATTTTTTCATGTAACTGTGCCATGTATAATTATACGCTGTACTATATTTTTTCCATCTGGCTGGTTCATATCTGATTGGTCTTTTTATAAGTTACATATAATTTGTCCCCTTGTCATTTTTGCAGTCAAAGTTTCTATGGTGTTATACCATTCCGGTGCAAGCTGTGGTTCAAACACTGGATTGTGGGTCTATTATGTTATTGCCACTGATGAAGTTGTATTTACACAACGAAACGCGTAGGCAAGTGGCTAAATAAACAGAGTATACCTATTACTCTGTTTGTCATCATTTGAGGTTAGCGCGGTGATTCTTTTCAACTCAGTGCTTTCTGTTTGTTCATCTTATCTTCCCCTGGCTGGGCACTGCTGGACCCGAGGAGAGAGCTGTCAAAGTTGGTTGACTCATACAACCTGACCAGGTGAGTCTTTCCATAGAAGGGGGACACCTGGTGGCTAAACTAAGAGGATATCACTCTATGTGCGCTCCAACTATTTTATTTCTATGTTATTGCCACTGTCACCCCATAATAATTATGCTGTAAATTGACCTGGGGGCTCCCATGGTTTTAATTGTTTTTAACTGTCCTTGTTTTTGTGTACACTAATGTTCCATGTCTTTTCTCCCCTGTAGTGTTGTCTCCTACTCGGCACGGTGAGCACCCTCCCTATTACCCGTGTTCATTTTTCCCAGTGGTGCGCCCATATCCTCCTGTAGTAACCTTTGCAGTGAATGACGTGGATTCGGCTGCTTCTCCTGGAGATGCAGAAACCTCCGGCTGCCTAGCTAAGGCCTTAAGTCTCCTTCACTAGTCTGGGCCCAGATACCCTCAGCAGCCCTGGTCCCGCCACTTGCCTGCAACCGGGAATGGATGCGAGCCCCATGGGTGGATTTCTCACTTCCCATTCCTCTGGGATCCCTTCTTTCTCTGGAGCTCCTGTATGGCTCCCTTTGTCTCTCTCTCTCCCATAGATGAGCTCCTGCAGCTCCAGTCCCCTGGTCTCACTAGTCCTTCTCAGCTCCTTCCCAGATCCCTGACTTGAGCTGCTCAACCTTTCATTCCAAACTCCTCCTCTGGACTGTCTTACCATTTCCTGTTTTACTTTCTATCTCTTCTCCTCCTTCCTACTGTTACACCCACCTCCCTGTCTAAGCCCTATCTCCAGCCAGGGATGAGGGTGTGAACCAATCCCTCCATCCTCCTGGCCTGGAGTGGCTGCAGGTGTGTGGGTACTGGGTAGTGTCCACTCCTTACCTGGGGTGGGCGTACCACACCTCTGGCTAAGGTGCAGTACTCCTGTGGAGACTGGACCCTCAGGGGTGCCACAGAGCATGTTAACATTGAACACCAAATAGACTGAAGCAACAACAAGAAAAAAAGTATGTGCAGATTATGACCAAATACCTTGCAATAAAAAATTAAAAACATATTTAGGCCATCCCACCTCATCAAGGTGACCCCTTTCAGGACAATCCCAACTCTAATTGTATTATTACCTGCCACTGAGCCCACTAACCTCATTAGAAGCAGGATGTTGACTGTGACCAGGTCCCAAAATGGACTCAAGAAAATGGCATGTAATATAACGTCTCTCCTCAGTAAAGGCAAGGGTGGGGCACTCCCTAACTTGTCAAAAGACAAGGTGTTAAATGGAAATACAGAAAAACCTGAGTCAGAGCAAACTTATGTGAACATGTCTGTAGAGCATGCTCACATTGACCACCAAATAGACTGAAGCAATTTGGTCAAATGCCTTGCAATAAATAAATAAAAACTTTAACACACTTGGCATCCTTCTTCTAATGAAGTCAGTGGGCACAGTGGCAGGTTGTGACACCCCTGAGGGTCCATTCAACACAGAGGTACTGCATCTCAGCCAGAGGTGTGGTACTCCACTCTCGGTAAGGAAGGGACAGCGATCGGAATCCACACACCCGCATTCAACACTATACACTCTGGGTCGGAGGTTCGAGCAGACCCTGTTCAGGGAGGGGCCCATCCCAGGCTAGAGGGGAAATAGGTAGGGGGTGCGGATGGAGAAGGGAGACAAGGGGAGCACCATTTAGTGGGAGCAGGAAGTAGAGAGACGTAAAGAACAGACGAACGTAGGTGACTGGAGGAGAACAAGAGAGGAGTTGGTGAGACACGAGAGGACGTGAGAGTAAGATATTGGGTGATCACCCAATTACAAAAAGTGTATCAGATTTTATTAAATCAGAAAAACCACACAAAACAAAATGCAAATTTAAAAACGAAAAAATGGCGCATAGCCAAAATTATCAGGGTCCCAACAGGTTGTTATCACAGCTTTATAACACAGAGATCAAAACGATCATCAAAGAATATATATTGTTTCAATAATGTTCAGATCTCTTTGGCAGTCCTATAAAGTATCCAAAACAAGCACAGATAGTAAACATCTAAACATTCACTCAGATGTCACAACTGATGTGAGGGCATCAATTACAATAGAATATAAAGGCAAATCCAATACTAATTGCAGTACAAGCAAATTGCACAAAGATAAGCACAAGGCAAATAAGAAATGGTTACCTGGAGGATTATGACCTGATGCCAAAACAAAGAACCACTATATGTAAGCAAGAGGAGAGAGTGTGAAACCTGTAAAAACAGGCTATTAGTACGTGCCCAGTATGGTCTTACCATGCATAAGGAGTATCAGCTATCCCTCTACGCGTTTCGTTACCAAAGTAACTTCATCAGGGAAGACGACAGCTGCAGGGCTCTGGAGTGTTTGGTACTTTGCTTTTGCTACTCTGCACTGTGCTCAGTTCTGGACTTGTTCTCAGAAACTATACCATTTCCAGGTCTTCCTGGGTGTGAACAGTTTCTTATACACTGATCTGTTATCGGCCTCTACCAGTGTGAACTGTTACTAAGAGACTATTCCGTTTGGACCACTGAATGTGTCGAGCCCAGGCTTTGGGTACTCGGATATCAGGCTTCAGGGGGGTAGCGTCTGCTGTGTCACGGGGAATGGTGGCCGCGCCTGATCCCATGTCCTGGGTATATCTTCAAAAAGGGGTTATATTTACAGGGGATTATATACAGTTTGTCGTGATGCCCCCCTGTAGTTTCTGGTGATGTGTCACCAGCGCGCCACAGTCCGCCGGAGGTAGATGTAGTGCGGCTAGTATGGAAAAGTCCTCTACAGGTAGGGCTGGACCTCCGGGGCAGCGTAGTGAGAAGGGGCAGCTTGTAGTGGAGCTTTGGCTGGGATGGGGAGTGCTGGAGCAGTCTATGAGGGCACCGGGATCGGAGAGGAATGACACACGCACACTGCAAAGTCTCTTACCTTTTACTGATGGTACGCAGGTAAAGATATTCAGGGCACTGACAGGTGACCAGGTTGCACAGTGGGTCCTCACAGCAAGTGGGTATAAGGCCTCCTCTGTTCCTTTGTAGTGATCGAAGCACAGCCTGCATGCAGCCAGACTTGCCTCCTCTCTCTTCCGGATGTCTGTCTCTCCTCCTGTGCGGTCTCCGGGTTACCCTGTCTGATACTGCGGTGATGCACTGCTGTGTCTGGCTCCCTCTCTCGATCCACAAGGGGAACCTGGTGGCTGAAGCCTCCATGGTGTGATGGGGTTTTCTGTGGTCCTTGGAGTATCCCACAGGTGCGGATCCCCGATGTCCGATGCTTCTTTGGGACGAACTCCCTTTTGGCTATCTGCTCCTTGCCTTCTGTCCCCACTTAGGCTTGCGGGATGTCAGAAGGGCCACTCCGGGTCACTGGTTCGGGCCTAACCGGGGCACCGACCACCAGGACGTCTTCGCAGCTCTCCTAGCGTCTTCACACTCTGACTAACTCCTCCCCCAGCAGCATATTTATAGGGGATCTTGCCTAAGGTCAGCAAGTGGGGCTCCCCCCTACTGTGCCGGGGTGGAAGGTGTTGTATGTAGTAGATACCTGCTGTGGAAACCCAGCTATGCATTAGAGAAGTCTGTGGCTACCTGTGTGAGACTAGCTAGTCCCCAGACCTCGTCTTAGCTTCTCATACAGCCAGATCAAAATTCCCACACACGCACTGATGAGGGGCAGTTACTCCGAAATACAGCGTCTGCAGTTTGCGGTTCTGATCTGGCACATATCCTTAAGGGGCCTTCACACGCAATGATTTTTTAAATGATTTAGTCGTTCATACATACATTTTTGGTGACGCTGCAGCGATATCGTGAACGACATTGTTGCGTGTGACACCTCTCAACGAACATGTTCACAAATCTATCGATGGTCACCCGCTGGACACGCAGCTAATACTACAGAATGGTAAGGTATCCTTAAAGACATGGAACAACTGTGTAAGTGCAAGGAGATTCGATCACCACCAAACCATGATTGTTACAACCATTAATTCCCAATTGTGTTGTACATGTGTGAGACATGGACCTTGACATTTGGTCATCAAAGAAAGTTCCATTCCGTTTGAAAACTGGTGCTGGAGGAGACTCCTATGAATCCCTTGGAGCCAAGATCACAATAAGACTGTTCTGGAACATGTCAATCCACAGACGTCCCTGATAGGAAAAGTCATAAAACAGAAACAGTCTTACTTCGCCATGTGATGAGCAAATTCCCTGGAGAAGGAGATGATGCTTGGTATGGGTTTAGGGGCAGTAGAGGTCATAGAAGACCTAGACCCGTTGGCTGGACACCATCATGGCAGACAAGGCAATGAACATCAGAGAATTGAAAGATGCTGTGACAAACAGAGAATCTTAGAGGAAAATGGTATTTAGTAGTTGGACATGACTGAATGGATAAAATTGGATATCTTTAAAAATTGGACGGCATATGGTTGTTCCTTGAGCCGATTTTTTTTCTTGCACCCATAAACTTGATTTGCTGAGTCTTGGCCATATATGTGGCTAATCACAGGATGCTGCAAATTTTCCTCTTGCCGAATAAAGCAGAGAAAAAAAATCTCAGATCAGCACTGACTCACTGAAAACAAATGAGTCCGGAAGCAAAGCGATTCTTTTCTCTCATTGCACTCGTCCATTTTATATACAAGTGGGAGCAAATCATGACCGTGTTCACCAGCTGGGAAGTCAGCAGCGGGCTCTAACTAATGAACTAAGGACTGCTTCAAATAGTTTAAAGGTTTAAAAGGTTTTAGACTAGTTAAACAAATAGAAATGTACAAATGTTTTTCACCCTCCAGTATATCCACTGGTTATCATTCGATTCTTACTAGTCGACCTTTAGTATCTACTCCCTGGTTTGCTTTGACCCATTTGAAGTTTTTGCAAAGTCTATCAATGGCCACAGCACAGTCATTTGTTTCCAGTCCATGACTTTTTCATAAAGAAGATACAGATGTCAGGTGGGGCTGCCCATGAAATTAAGTATTGGCGAGTCCTGTGATAACCAACAGGAACGACTCCCCTAAACACCTCCTCGACGCTGCTCGGCCAACCCCCTCTGAAACCTATATCCCCAATTAAAGGCATGACTCGTGAATGGATTAAATTGGCCACAGCACCCTATTTATTATTAACATACAACAGTTAACCAAAAAACATCCTAAACTCAAAGGGGGTGATCCTCGAAGCCCAAAAAACACCCTTAACCTCGGTGATCACACCAGGCTGAATTTTAATTCCAGCCGATTAACTCCAGCTCGAAGCATGTCTGCCAGCCTATTTTCCATTAACCGCACCATCCATTTTATCCTCTCTGAGGGGTCCAGAACCAACGGGGTCCCCCCCCATTGCTCTTCTCATGACCAAATCCACCAACTTCGAGGATCTTCTACCCTTACACCACTAACATAAATGTTTAAAACCTTACACATTTATGTCCCTCACATCTTCATCGCCATCTCAATCCCATCCTGAATGGCTAAATTCCACATATCTGTACCCACCACGTTCAAATGCACCCCGTCCTGTCTCCAGAACGCCCCTTGCCCGGACTCCAACTGCGAGTGACGAACAGCCACTGCCCCATTCCTGGCCATAAAGTGGCTAACGCCCTATTCACCTTGATCCTAGCCTTGTCCACCCTGTCGCCTGAACGCGCTCCCCCCATACCTGCCTCTGAAACTATATCAGACCAGATCGCGATGACTTTCGGACACATTGCCCAAAGCCGAAGAATATCAAACTTGATATCCCTGATCATTCAAGAAAGGTCTCTGTCCTAAGTCATTACCCACTAAATGGATCACCAACACATCCGAGGCTCTGTCCCAATGAGCGAAGCGATGAAACTCTGGCAGGAATTGGCTCCAAACCATGCCCCTTTTACCTATCCACCAAGAATGGCCTCCTCCATGGAAATCCTCACCAATGCCGCACTGCACCTCAGCGCCGCCCAGAAGACAAAAGAGTGTCCCATAATCCATACCTAACAGAGCCCCGGAACCTGAGAGACAATTGGAAGCAATAAGTCATAAAATAGAGTTAACATACCAAATAAAACATAAAAGTAACAACCTCGAGTACGCTATAAACAATCCATCAATCCTGCAGCCAGACATAAGACCAAAAATGGCTTGACTCCCACTTTCCAATCCTCTTAATCACCTCGTCAGTGTAAACCCCCCCCCCCGAGCAGCTTCAGTAGCTGCTCCAATCCGGAAGCAATGTCCCGTATAACGGTTCCCCTGATTCCCCCCTAATGCCAAGCACCTCTTGAACAGAGCCACAAACTGAAACCTCAATAGAAAAGAGCCATCCTCATGCACCAGTAATGGGCCCCTTTCCAGCCACCTCTCCCCTTCAAACTCCCTCCAACACCGTACAGGGCACATCGCGGATCCAGGGACCTGATATATCACAATCCTCCTCCCACGGCCAAACTGGTCCGTCTTCGACGACCGAATCAATATTTCCACTCTATCGTCATACCTGTCAACTTCCTCGGCCAATAAGCCACCAATATGGTTGTAGATTTACACACCAATTCGCCCAATCACAACGCTGCAAAACAAAGCTAACAAAATCGCTAGTTGAAATAAACGCACCTCCCAAACCGATGTACACACTTTCCCAGCCTGTTCTCCTAATAACAGCAATAAAGACTAGGAGACTGGCCTCCTCTTATCCTCAACCCACCAATTCTTCCTCCAGTCCCTCATGGCCTGTCGGACAAAAAAGGATTTCGTCACGTCCTCCCGGCCTCTGGCCTTAAAACCAAAAGCTATCCCGCCAAAAATTTAGTGATCTGAGCTACCGACCACCAACTCCTCCTTCAAATGACCTAACAAACAAACAACAAACCATTGTCGGACATGTCATTGCCCGACCGCACAGCACCAACCGTCCCACAGGTCCCAAGCCTTTGCATAGGCAGATCAAGACCCTGCAGACAAAGACGCATGAATCAAGTTCCTCGACGTCCGAATGGCAGACTTTCCACAACTGCTCTGGGCATCGCTGGCCGCCTTCTGCCCCCGACTCCTGACGACATGCTTGCTCCCACTGAAAACAAAATTCAGAATCAGAAATCACAGATTGAAATCCGGGCATAAACTCAGTCACAATCCAGGCATTCAGCGACAAAGAAACTAAAACCAAATATTGCAACACTTTCACTACATGTATCGATGACCCAGTCAACAAATTAATGGGTGCCGCTGTCCCTGTGGTACTGACGTGAAATTTTACTTTTCTGTTCCTGAACCTATTCCCCCAGGTAATCAATATTACCACAATGGGGAACAGTTCGATTAAAGTCACATAGTCCGCTAAGCCCCGTTCCCTCCACTGCGGCAGCCATGTGTCCACCAACCATTGCCCATCGCAAGAGACAACCAAATCCGTTCGTCTGGCAGAGAGGTCCGTATGCCCATGTCTCTAACCACAGTCATGGGCCGCATCCACACTGATTTGCCATTGTAGGTGTCCAGGAATTGTTCCCAAATGGTTAATACGTCCCGTAATTCGCTCTTCAACCGCACAAAGTGGTGCGGCGCACCTTGATGCCTGCAGTTGCCATCGACAAATGTCGACTAAACACTAGCCCCATAGGCATGATCCGACAAGCAAAATTAATCTTACCAAGCAGGGATTGCAACTCCCTCAAGGTAACCTTTTTCATGCCCCGAACCTTAACAACCTATCGCCGTCATCGTCGTCAAGACTGCGCTCTCTCTCCAGTCCCCCATGCCAAGTGCCTCGGGGTTATCCTTGACTCTTCCCTCTCCTTCAAGCCCCACATCCAGGCCCTAGCCACCTCCTGCCGACTCCAGCTCAAAAACATCTATAGGATTCGCACTTTCCTTGACCACGACACTGCTAAAACCCTTATTCACGCTCTCATCATCTCCCGCCTTGATTACTGCAACCTCCTGCTCACCGGCCTCCCCAATACCTCCCTTGCACCTCTCCAATCTATCTTGAACTCGCGCTGCCCGCCTAATCCATCTGTCTCCCCGCTACTCCCCTGTCTCCCCCCTCTGCCAAGCCCTTCACTGGCTCCCTACTTCCCAGAGATCCCGGTTTAAAACATTAACCATGACATACAAGGCCATTCACAACCTATCCCCTCCATACATCTCTGACATGGTCTCCCGATACCTACCCTCACTCAACCTGC